>JAIPRK010000347.1:0-237242 GCA_025469195.1 Chaitophorus viminalis | reverse complement strand
TTCAAATGCTTTTGTTTTTCACTTATAATATTTTGCACTTCCATTCTAAATAATATATAAAAACTAAACAGTTATCACAGCTCACGTAAGTATACGAAAAACTAAAAACTGAGTAAAAACGAAGACTGAACTGCAGTAAAAGACATACTATTATACTAAACTCAACAGTATATACTATACTTTTATGGCTGGATCTTATCTATACGACTGTCGAATGTTGACTTTAGATAAAATAGTTGTATAAATGAATAAATTCAACAAAGTTGAGAACCCCTGAAAACGAAATAAATATTCTACTACCTAACCAATATAATGGGACGCAATTCATGTATACCTTTTTAGCGGGACGCAACTAAGGAGCCCCGTCGATAGCAGCTATCGCGCGGGTCCGCGTCAGGCGTGCACCCAGAATTTTTATTTGGGGGGAGGGGTCTTAAACATTTTCCTATTTTCTTTACACACAAGTAAATAATTACCATAAATTATAAATGGTAATTTTTTTACTATTATTATTACATGTTATATTATATATGTTTAATCAATCATCATGTAGTACTATATTTGTGAAAATATGCTATAATAATAAATAATTTAGTGAAAAATATATTTTTTTGGGGGGGGGCTTCAGTCCCAAAGCCCCCTCTGGGTTCGCCACTGGTCGGCGTCATACCATAATTAACCTGGTATGAATAAGGAGAGGGAAAATGGAATAACATAACCGTGTTTCAAAAACTTTAAAAGTTTCGTAAACCATCCCAGCTGTTCAAACCAGCCCGCAATGTACGTCATACACGCCAATCAACCAGAAACCGGTCCCCACGATAGCGAAGCGAATGATAAACTTTTGGGATCATCCTCCACCCCCACCGCTGTTTCCTTCCGACGTACAATTCCACGTATTTTTACAGTGTGCAGAAGTTCTTTCTGCAACGGATGGAGTCTTCGATTCCGTTAGACAAGATACAAATTCCACATAGGTACCTGTTTTCCTCGATGTAGATATTTACAATAGTTCGTCTTGTACTCGACGGATTGAAATGAAAATGAACAAGTTAAGAAAATAAATATATGCAACTATTGCAGACAATAAAATAATAATCTATATTGCCCACAACTCTCCCAAAGCGATAATACAGCAGATATATTAAGTTTCTTTTATTGGGACAAACGTGATAACAAACCTATAATAATATTATGTATTACCCGTTCCGAGTACAATATTTTTTTCCTTAATTATATTTCTTTCGGGTATTATAGCATCATTCAAGCTTTCGTCATCCCCCCACGGGAATTCCCAAGGCATCCCGGCTGCATATATCATATAATAATTATAATTATTCTCAATTACAACTCTGCAAATCGCATACTACGTGGTACACGCGTAATTTGTTTTATAACAAACAATACGTCGGTTAATATAGTATACCATTAAAATGCGTTCTGCAGTATGAAATTATAATAGTATAATACGAGTATCGCGTATGGTTCTCGTGTATAGATGTGGTGACCACGATACCGTGAAATGAATGGTTTCAAGTCGACCATATCCGTTGTCGAATCGGTGTTGATACCTATTAAATTATATCATATGGCCAACACTCGGGGACATGTGGGACCATTTGTGTTTTAAAAACGTTCGGAAACGACAGGAAAAGAATGAATGAAACGTACAGACCAACACTCGCAGTATAACAGGGATCGTATATATGTATATGCCGTGCCGGAAGGATCCCAAGAAAAAACTGGCGAAATCATTTATGACTAAGAGTATTATTGCAGGGACCCCGGGAATTTGTAATTTACCATGGTAAGATATTATCGTATATCATCGTTCAATACTTTAATACTATACAATAATATATGTAATACTCAACTGGCAACTGGCGGGTCACATCCGGTCAACCCGACCTTTTCATTGACCCTTTAAGCTATTTATAGTTTAAGAAAACAAAAAAAAAAACATTATTGACATTATGCTTAGATATATTGGAGCCTTTCGCAAAACAATGGCTATAAATTACATAATGCCGTTCGCACAAAAATTATATTTCCTATAGTAAATTATTTGAAAAAAAAAACGATGCATCTATACAGGATTAATAAAGGTTTTAAAATTCAAAATTATGTATTTTAATATTTAGTATGTGATTAATACGAGTATGTTGTGGCAGTGGCATAATCGTAAGGTCCCTAAGCCCTAACACCCATGATATAGAATTATCCATGTTCGAATTGCTGTACGCACATGCAAACTACATATAAACATTGATTATAAATATTAAATAGTATTCATAATCAATGATATAAGGTTAGTTTAACGTTTATATAACGTATTAGAATGACGTTAGAAAAGGGATGATTAGTGATATGATAAAATACAACTAAAAGTGAATACCTTTTAGATTCTGAACGGAGTGATGGAATCTATTGATTTTATAATGATGTGACGACACCTTTTTTGACAGTAAAAATGCTTTG
Source organism: Chaitophorus viminalis (assembly GCA_025469195.1). NCBI lineage: Eukaryota > Metazoa > Arthropoda > Insecta > Hemiptera > Aphididae > Chaitophorus > Chaitophorus viminalis. The sequence goes on along the minus strand of JAIPRK010000347.1, from coordinate 234,764 downwards.
ATTTTCTTAAACAGCAACTTTTCTGAAAGGAAAGTGAATGTAGATGGTTCTTGGGCAAATCAAAAATACAACTTTTTTAATACTTATTAAAAAAATTGAAAAAAACGATAAAAAAATTACAAAAAAACAGGAAATTTTACGCAAAATCATGTTTTTACAAAATACATTTTTTTAAAATGCTCTAACTCCAAAACGAAAAATCATAACAACTTGAAATTTTCACCAAATCTTTATGATGACGTTCTCTATACATGGTTAAGTTTTCAAAGTATTTTGACATATTTTGACTTATTTATAGACAGTTTAAAGTCTCGATTTTTGTAAAAAAATTTTTTTAACATCTATAAAATTTAATTGACTGACCGAAAACTCTTGAACATTTAATACAAGGTATATATTAAGTTAAACTAATCGTAACTTAAAAATATCGTAGATCGTCTCATTCAAATTTTTTTTTTATTAGCCCATAAAGCTCAAATTTGTATAAAATATGTCAAAATCACGATAATTTGCAAGTTATTTTGTAGATAAAAATTCATAAAATTTATCCTGTTCATACTTAAGGTTCAAAATTTTAACACTAGGTTATCCATAAGCTACTCTTCAAAAATCTTTAAAAAAATTTCTACCGGATCAAAAGGAAAAAATTTTATGACCGTTTGAAATTTAAATTTTTACGAAATTGCATAAAATAGCGATTTATTGTCAAACGATTTTAAATATTTGTTATAATTCAAAAAGTATAAGTCACAGAAACTTGAAATTTTTACTAGTTGTTAAAATAGGCCATTTCCTCTATGTTATATTTTTTTCAAAATATTACATTAATTTTTAAGCCACTTATAGGCATTTAAAATATTCGATTTTTTTACATTTTTTTTTTTTTATATAATATCAGTGATAAAAAAAAAATTGACAAATACAAAATACTTGAAAATTTAATAAAACATTTCACAGAAGTAATTATTCTTTTCATTCAAAAATTATTAAAATCCATAGGTACAATTTTTTTATAAGCGTTTGAACAGCGAATATTGATATAAAATTACATGTAAAACATAATATAATTTATAATATTCTAGACTGATAAATGATATCGGTTTTTGAAATTTGCTCCAACTCAAAAACAAAAAACCGTAACAACTTGAAATTTTCACCAAATCTTTATATTAGCATTCTCTATATATACTTAAGTTTTCAAAGTATTTTAACATATTTTGACTTATTTATAGACAATTTAAATTTTCGATTTTTGTAAGTTTTTTTTTTTTAAATACCTATAAAATTTATTTGGCTGTGCGAAAACTCTTGAAAATGTATTAAATGATTAAATATAAGTAATACTAATTGTAACTAAAAAATATCCGAGATGGTTTCACTCAAATTTTTTTTATAAGCCCATAAAGTTCAAATTTGTATAAAATATGTTAAAATCGCGATAATTTGCAAGTTATTTTGTAGTTGAAAATTCATAAAAATTTTTCTGTTTATACTTAAGATTCAAAATTTTAACACTAGGTTGTCCATAAGCTTACCTTCCAAAATATATAAAAAAAATTCTACCAAACTTAAGAGGAAAAATTTTATGACTGTTTGAAATTTAAATTTTTACGAAATTGCATTATAATTCAATTTAAATATAAAATACTATATTATTATATACACATTTTAGACAAACATATTAACTCCGTTGAGAATCGTTATTCGTATACAATGATATCTATCATTGCATTCAAATTTAACAAATCTATTGTAATAATGACCTATCCTATAAACGAGGAGCACTCAACCCCCAACTGTACAACAAAGCGAGGCCCATCCGTTCTTTTTTACTTTTTAATAATTTAATTTATTAAACTGATTCTCGCTCTAGACCTATACAGTGTTTAACAACTTTTTTCATTCACGTACGCCTGGATCACTCATCAAATAGTTTCGCATATACTCACAACCGATTTCATGACTTTTTTACTTAACTCGCTACTGTCTATTTTTACAAATTGTGTGATGATTCATTTAACAAATTGCATATAACTAGATTTTACCGACATTATTCATTTATTTTAGCGTATTAGGCAGGGGTTGACAATAGGTACACCATAGTCCACATCCAAAGAAAACCTGGACGCTTAATAATTTTTACTTTTTCATTACCCGCTATTTAATCTAATTTTAGAATATGTAAAATATAATTTCCTTCATTCCTGCAATAACTGCTAAAATAGCCTTATAAAGTTTCAAAACGTTTTCGTACACGGAAAAAGTATGTGTTTGGAGCTCAAAATTAATATACCTACCAACTATTTACAATTCGTCTTCTGGAACACGAACCTTTTTTTTTTCAATTAATCCGGAACGCTTTAGAGATACCATAATATTTCCAACCTTCTGCTCTGATAGGATACACGCACTATTCAGTCATTATTATTGTACTATTATTATACTTTGCTGATCATTATTATACACACAAGTCACACGCGGAACCTGAAAACAGTGATAAAATCGACTATGGCATATGCATATAAGATATAACATAGAACGGGTCTGTTATATATGTTGATCCAATATTATACTACATATTATATGCTGCTGTAGCATTTCGTACGCGTATTTATAGGCACATTTATATACATGTATATATGTTATACAAATGTGGTGCAGTGAATAGCCAATGTCCGCGGTGCACATCTGGAGCAATAAACTAACAAGTGTACGTTACCGACAACGGACCATTGAATGCCGTATACAAAAAGATTATAGTATGTGTAGTAAATTAATAACACATACGATTTCAAAAAGAAATAAAAACCCTGAAAACGTTTGAAATTGGGCAAACCGAAACGGTTGGTTATCATTAAAAGTATACGAGCCGAAACTTTTGAAAGAAAAAAAAATATAGTAATTTATTCTTCTTTCACTCTGACTTACACGGTTATATTTGTACCGTTAAAATAATGTGTGGGCCGATTAATAACACTTATGATTTGCGTTTTTATTCGAAAAAATCAGCTCGACCAAAACGGTCATGATAATATTATCATTCAGACCATTATGCATTATTACAAATCAGAAATATAAAATCTGAGAAATTATAATTTTATATTAATGATTGATTGAAATGTAACTAGTTATTTAAGTATTATAAAAGATTTGGTGGACTAAGGTGAACAAGCTATTATGATTAATTGATAAATGTAATTTTTATTATATCAATAAATAGAATAAGTAAAAAATCGATGAGTCGAATTTAATACTTTTATAATGCATTCAAATAATATATTATACTCAACGGTAATATCCATAGATATAGCGCCATCTATTGGTACAGGTAACAGGACTAACATTTGAAATATTATGTATACACCGTTTTTTTTTCTGTCACTATAATAGGTATTTAATTTTGAATTTCAATTTTGAAGAATACGAAAATATTTGGATTTCGTAATATAGGCACTTGGTTTGTAAAAATGTTTCTTTGACCGATTAATAAATTTCATTCAGCAGAAAAATATCTATACGAAAAACATTTTATTACAGATTCTTATATCATACCTTCTTAGCTCATGCAAAAATGTTGTTAAAGATCTTTTGAATACACATCAAGTTATTAAATAGATAATTATCTAGTTGGTTTTAAAATTGTATTTTTAATACAAGCAAAATTAAACTGTTAATTTATGCTTAATATCAATAATTATAATAAACAATGAGATATTCAATATATATTATACACAAACCTTTGCTTAGAAATAAAATATTAGTGGATATATTATAAAAATGGTAATAATGACTAATTGCTTCCACATTCATTTCTATTTTCATTAATTTCAATTAATTTTCCGTTGCAACATGTAACAGAATAATTTTATTAAACTAGTTTTTGGGAACTAATCGTTTCCATATAATATAAAATACTACAAAGCATACACCTATGTATATACTGATTTAGTGATGACAATAATTCAGTTGAATTTACACATGAATATTATTTTAGTGAATATTATTTGTATTCCGTTTCAAAAATAAAATGTAGTTTTTTATCGTTATCATAACAATATAATTTTAATCATTTGTAAATATTATGTGAATAAACTTATTTTATTAAAATATTAAATAGCGATAATATGATATATTATGCGTGTACTGTACGGTCTATACGTACAAATTTATTATGCTCTTTGATTAAGTACATGGATATTTTGATATTGACAAAAATGTAACGAATAATTCTGACAGATGGTTAACATAACATAATTAATATATTGAAGTGCATTAAAGGCAGTCCAATAACAAACTCCAATTATACGGTGTTTCCGTTCTAACTATTTTCGTACACATAGCAAACGACTCAAATTGAAAATTCATTCCAAACGAAATAATTTCAATTCAAAATAAAAACCGATAAGAGACTTGGAAACAGTGACCACAAGTGTTCTTTGTTGAGCAAGATATCTAAAAATTCTAGAAATATGAAAATAATAATAAATTCACAAATAATTCCACAAGAGAAAGTTTATGTAACGTTTAACATTAATTTATCTCAAACGATTATAATTTAATTATGTCACGTATTAATCGTATAATTATGAGATCGTATTCGAATTGCAAGTTTTAAAACACTAAATTAAGTAATCTTTATATCGTAAAAAAAAAGATGAATTAAAAAACATTGTTTTAGTATCTAAAACTGTGTTTAACGAAATAACAAACATTCTTCTCCTTAAAATCTTAAAATCCGGTTTATTTTTAAGTCATATAACTTATTAATTATTAATTTTTAGTTTATTAATAAGTAGATTTTACTGAATGATATAATTCTTATCATTATATGTTATCAGATATCGCTCGTAAAAATATTTTTTTTTAAATAAACACATGACAATACTTCTAAAGATAATCTATGATGAGATTATTAATCAAAATATATTTTTTTATTTATTTGTTCGTTAGAGCTAAGATAATGATGCACCGAACATTGACTAATTATTATAAAATCTACACACCCATTTTTTTATCTATATTGAACACGTTTGGATGTTATACCATAGTGTAAAATATTGTCGACTGGGCTCGGCCTCCATCGCTGAGAAGTGAAAGTTTATTTATCGAAAGTGAATTATTTTGAAACTTTTTCTGTGGGTTTGTAAAATAAATTTCTTATTTTTCTTGTAATGTTTTTCGTAAAATATAATTAAAATTTTTAATATTATATTACATAGTAGATATTTAAAAAATTATGAAAGAGTGATAGACAAAGACTCTCGTAGTCGTATTATGTTATTTAAATACAGGTCATAGGTGGGGGACCCCAATACTAACGCCTGTTCGACGTTACATTTCTGATCTCCGAAAATAAAGACCCAACAATTAAGTCTGATACAATGTAAGCGTAATTTTTTTTATTAAACCACTAAACAATTTTAATTTTAATATTTTCATCAACTACACACGTATGGTACACACTACGGATTCGATTTCCCACACAAGTGTGATGACACTAATGGCATTGTTTTTGTACCACGTTTTCCGCTTCTACAGAAAAAAACCATTAAAGTATCACCAAACGATAAAATCGGAGACAAAATATATATGATAATATAATATTATCATCCTCGTTAAAAGTAGATCGATAAACATACATTTTTTTAATAATATAACAAAACGCTAAAAATATATGTACAGCAAAATAAATACATTTCAATATTAGAAAATGATTATTTTAACAATAAATAATACAGAGTACGATGTCATTAAAACATATTAAACGTCCATAATATAATCTAAATATATTTAATATAATCCTATTAAATACGTACGTATATCACGTTAACAATAAAATACATAAATCATTTAAGCTTATTTTCTCCGGTTGCTTTATGGCAATCCAAGTTAGCCTGACATATGCCGTCAAATATGGTAAAGTATTAACAATTTAAAATACATACTTAAAGTCATAATAGGTACTGTTCGTAATACTAAATTTAAGTAAAATAATATGTAATATTATGTATAGTTTAATCAATAATTTGACGTATGCAGGTTGTATAGTGAATTATTAATGACCCGACTATTAACCACTACGTCGACTAAATAATCCATTACGTAACATTTTACTAACTTTAAATAACCTATCGAATAATTATTCACCGTTGAATTGTTTGTTGACAAATCAGTTCATCTTAGTGGTATAAATGAATATTTCTAAAAAAATTTTTTTGATTTTTATACCTATACTATGTGTAACTATAGAGGCCATCACGTACACGAAAATGTATAAACATAAACTTATACAATTACAGCACCATAACCTTAACGCTTAATTACCTACAAATAAATTATGATATTTTAATTATATGCAATTTCCATAAGAACCACGGCCTCTGATTATCGTGAAATAAATTGCTAACGTCGCGACGCCTATTATAGGTATATATCGATTCAACTACAAGCACTATAAACATACCAACTCAACCGAGTCCTTATAATAGCCATCTTTTTCTACTGTACACACTCGTGCGCGAGGATGTCCCGGGTTGTGACGATAAACACGGAACTAATGCTCTAAGTACTTTTTTTTTCTACAATAAAACCCATAAAAGTAATATCCTATAAATGCTCTAAGTCGTATGCACTTGGACTGGATGGGATGTCTCTTGGACTCTGGGGGAGAACACTTTAGTGCCAAACCTAAAAGCTGCACCGAACGGAAACTTGATGTTGATCCACACGGAAAACCTCATGTTGTAGTTCAAAACCGGCCGAAATATGAGAACCAACCATTTATTGGTCAACAATACTTTGTGTGTGTACGTTTGTATGTTATACATCCACCGACTGTACCAAGTGGTCAGCCGTTTCTCCATGTCGGTTATGCCGCACAATTCGATCAGGTACGTCATGAATGCATCAAAATCGAGCATAGGCGAAATGGGCTTCATGCCGTCGATCAGTGCCTCCACCATTTGATTAAACTGTGTAGTGGGATTCTTCAGCGCTGGAACGTAGACGTCTTTCAGAATAATAGTGCATGCACATCGGACCTCTTCAAGAGTTCCGTTGCACAAGTTGAACCTGAAATTAAAATATCCTAGGTTAATTTCGTCTTTTTTCGAAAACCATAAATTACTCACTTGTCTTGAATTCCCAAAAAATATCCAATAGTTCGCCAAAAATGCACAATAGATCTTTCATCTTCTTCCGTACCAATTATAGCCAATTCTTTTTTTTTTACCAACATCAATCCAATGAATCCAAACTGTGTTAATGCCATATCTTTTTGAGTTACTCGCAGACCAAGCCCAGCCTTTTCGGAAGTCCGCGATGCAGCGCAATGAAAGCCATGTACAATTGACACAGATTTTTGAGCCCTAATGAAATTTTAATTTTATTAGGGCTCAAAAATCTGCTGAATACAAGTTTACTTTAGTAAACTAGTATTCAGCAGTAAATCATTAATTAAAAAACCTATTAAATTATTTATATTTATAGTATGTATTTAGGTATATTTGAGATACAACTATATAATGTGTTCAAATGCTTATCAAAATTTAATATTGCTCCAACCTCGTATACTTCTTTTATATATTTAATATTAATATAATGTATTAAAACACTACGGTTCTACTCACTTTGATCCGGGAGTTTTCAGGTCAAAATTATACCATCTCACCATATGTCTAATGGTGTCCAGATACCTTCGGAAAGCGTTATAAGGATCAGATGATTTATTGGTCAATATCAATACATCCAATATTGTCGGCACTGTTAATACCAATATTAATCCAACCAATTTCGAGACAAACATTGCATAGAAATTGGCATAAAAGTACTTTTGCCCTCTGAAAAATTTAAGTATAGCATATTTTAATTGTAAATTTGAAGCTATTAAATTTTTTTATATATTTATTTTATTTTTTTTTTCATTATTGATACAAATTACGTTTTCATCGAGTTAGAAAGTAGTAACCAGATAAATTAAATTAACAATAATTGGAGAAATAACAAATGAATTTATAATAAATGTTTAATTTTTTTTAGTGTCCATCTATTGTAAATTGTAATGTTAAATTCAATATAATTCTCTAATCTGTTCATTAAAATTATAAGTGTGAAGAACAGTTTTCATACTTAAATCTATCTAAAGAGCTTAACCTGCATTTTCAGTCCAATTAAAGTTACCTACACAAAACAGTGTTGCATTAACTAAAAATAAATAAAAATAAATTTTATAAAACCATTATAGCCAGTTTATTCTTTGCTTTATTTAAAAATGATATTTTATTAATGTATACGACTAGAACGCATTTGATACTAACTGACAAATCAATCATCAAATTATCAATAAAAAATACTATGAATACCTATAGTATTTTACATTGGCTATAGAAAATAACCTACCTAAATACACCTAGAACAACATTACATTGATAAAAGCGATATGCACATAATTTTGAATGGATTTTTAAAAGTTATGTAAGATAATTTAAAATTAGAAATTATATATTAAAATGTAGGTACATTATTATTTTTATAACTTATGTCTCATGTTATGCCGTACAAAGAAATGTAAATTCTAATACCTAAATGTTTCATTGATTTCAATTTCGATTTTTTTTTTTTTCGTAAAATACTAATTACGTAATACAAATACGCATTTGCTGGAAACAAAATTTTTATATTTTTTATGCATCAGGAAAATTATGAAATAAAACAATGCGATTGCGACATTGCATAACTTGAATGTGAGCAATATATAGTAATACATACAAGGACGCCCGCAGGGGGGGAGGCACCGAGGCCATTGTCCCCCCCCTGGGAATATATAGTTGTGAATATATTATAATATTTAAATGTACCTACAAACTTTAATAAATATAAGAATATTATTTAAGTCAAATTATTAAACATCTAAATATTATTATTTTATTATTAAATATTACTATTAATTTGATTCTACTATTATTTAATTAGTGAGTATATTATATTTTAAGTAATTTTTATCTCGTCCCTGGTGAGATTTGATCCTGCGGGAGCCCTTGAATACATAGGTAGTAGCATATTATATTATATTTTAAACCTAAACTAACATTGTTGTTGGTAATTATACAGTTTATATTAATTACGAGTAGCAGGTCCTTGGTTTGATGTAATGGAACATTATATTTTAAACGCAATTTATTGCCTCCTCTATACCCACACCGCCGTTGCGTATGCATGTATTATGGTCATATTATATTATATATTGCGTAGGTACATATATTACTTTGACTATAAATTATAAAACCTAATGAATTACATTTTTCTCCTATTCGTCTGTTATGTAATTATATATCTAATATAAATTTAGTGATAATCTGATAACGATGCGAAAACATTTAACGCGAGCGTCGATTAAATATGCTTATTTATTAAAATTTTATTTTCTATTTGTTTGTGCAGATTAACACGTATTATTGAAGTATTATCATTTTATAAAAATCCGACTGTTTTGACGTGAACGATTGATTGGAAAAACCCTTTCGTTAACGCGTCAAACTTATGTATAAAATCGTGCAACTACCTGGCGAACAATTTCTCGTCGAACCATGCCGGCAATTCTTTTGGCCGATTTTTGTCGACCGAAACGTCACAGCCTTCTTCCAGGATGATTCTGACACGCTCCTTGGCTACGTTTTCGTCCACCATCACTGCGGAAATATTACGCAAAGAAAAATATTTAATAAAAATAAAAATAAAAAACGCACATACTGCATGTGTACCGCACACGTAAAAAATAAAAACGTATAGTCCGAAGAGGTATACAGACGCGCAGATTACGCGTATGTAATATCGTGTGTATTATTATCTGCGACACACGCCTTACTTGTGGAATACCAACGAATACTGCGTTGGTCGGCTGGCGGTGCTCCGTCACTGAAGCCCTCGTCGTCGTCACGTGAATCACGTACAGGACCCTGTTGCGGCTAGAACGATGATCCGATGACAAGTCGAAACTCAACACCGAACGCTGTTTTGACTTCGAGTCGCCGCGCGATTCCAGGGAAAGTGATGACCGCCGTTCACGTCGTAGGTGCGCACGGACCGTGTGCATGCCATCTGACTTGTATCGCATGCCAGTAGAAAGTGAGTGGTGATGGTAAAAACCGGTATGTTATGTGCTATCGTGTATTTTGTTGCCACACGAGACTGCAGCGGCCACTTCCACCATTTCTACATCATATTCTCCTGCAGCCGCCACCTGTCGCCACTGCCGGAATCAGTGAGACGGACAAGGATAGAAATAAAATTCGTAGAGAGAGAGAGAGAGAGAGAGAGAGAGTGAATGAGAGTGAATGAGAGAGAGGCGGACAGACTGCGCCCATCTGCGTTCAATAATGAAAAAAATAACATAAAAATGAATAGTAAAAAAAAAATATATAACAATAATGGCACAACTACTAGCGCCAGCCGAACTTGCGTGTTCGTGTTATAGAACGGCCCCAACCACCCTTTTTTTTCGTGATATTAGTACGTTGCCTGTTGTGAATTATTAATGTGACTGTTTACAAACACACGCAGGATGCTCTAGTCGTCACGCACAGGACTCCCACTGTTTCAGCGGAAATTATATTAGTATTATTAGTATTATTAGTATATATATATATATACACATATATCATATACGTATGTACATATGTGTAGTACTTAACGCGTAGATGATTATTTCTATTACACTGAATTCGGTTGTAAATGATGGATGATACTATGTGCGGGCAAGTCGGGTTATTTTTTTTTTTTTGATCGAGAAACGTGACCATTACTAAACGGGAAACATAAATGTGACATATAGCGTGATTAGTATCGTACACGTACATAATGTATAGCAAATAGTAAGTTTTGTATAATGTATATTGTTGTGCTAAAAATTTTGCGGTGCATTTCAATTTTCAATGTTTGTTTACTTCGATGTTTAGCATACAATTCTGATGAATTCTCGGAACAACCGAAAACATTATATAGGAAATCGATGAAATAAGAAAAGATATAGAAAATAGTACCTACGCATGAATCACTAGTGTTCAACGTCTTTATGAATAATACCGCGTGCTTATTTCTGTTTGACCGAAATAGAGAAAGTGACAAAAATAATTATTGGTGAAAGTAGTCAAAACCATTTAATCAACACACACATATGTATTTAATACTACATAATACTTCATAAAACATTCATTAAATTGTATGGAGCTTACTACTTAGGTAAATCTGAATTTGTTATTAATACGTTTTATAGTTTTAGAAAAGATATCTCGGAAATAGATAATTATTAGTGACTAGCTCAATTACCCAGCTTCACCCGGGAAATATTCGACTATTTTATAAGAAAAATTAAATAAAAAAAATCACCAACATTCGGTAAATATTGTGTTATGTTGGTGTATGCGATAAATCTCTCGGAACAATATTTATATCTACACGCCGATACCAAACAAATATATTGACGGACAAAAAGATCAGGTTGCATCACAACCGTGGGTAGTAGCTGTAAATCCACAAGCCGCTATTCCACCATACAATTTAGGTACACGTTTATTTTAATTAATAACTAATTAATTACTAAATTTATGCCTAAAACCTGCACGGTGATGTCCTATCTAATTTAAGAAAAACCTGCTTGACGATTGAATAAGTAGTTTCAAAGCCAAATTGAAACAAAGATTTCCACTTTTGGTTGTATCTGGTTTTATACATATAGATGACTATATGTACAAGGTAATCCGTATATTATTATGCTATTCGAAATTACGATGTTAACTAGGAGTACAGTATTAGCACCAGTCACTAGACAATATTGTAAATATTTAAAAGAAATACCGGAAATTTTAGAAGTAAAATATTTTGAATACCCTAAATAATATTAATTTGGTCAGTGAAATCACGCATGTCTTACATCTATATAATATTATATACATACTAAAAATTGACATTTGACATGTTATTCCCTTATGGTGCGTACGGCTAGACTAAAATTGTGCTGCATGCTCACGATTACGTCACGTGAGAACAATGATTGTAAAATTAGTCGTCATTATTTAAACAATTATTATACACGTAGAGCTCAGAAATCTTGACAATGGTATACTGACAATTGACTTTATTAACTATTTTTAGTTATCGACATGTATATTGTACATTTTGAAAACGGATCTCAACGAAACGCACTCATTTTTAATGGAAAAAAATATCTTAAGTAAGATGTTGAAAGTACATAACATAATATTATCATTTCGAAGTCAATCTGGAAGTACTGAAAAAAAATCTATAAATTGAATATAATAAAATAAAATTTTTAAAAAGTTTTATGGAAAAAAATTCACCGAAAACTATTTAAGACTGCTTACTAGTACGATATTTTGACTCTTTAAAGAACGAATATTTAAAAACAAACAACGATAATACAGTGGTCCAACGGCCTAGAGGTCTAAGGGTGTTACTATTGACGTAGAAAATAAAAAGTTGTTCGACAGTATAATTAGATAATTTATTTTCATAGAACGATTTGGTGTGGCTGTAATATCTCTGTAATTTAAACGAAATAGTCTATATTATATTTGAAATTTGACATGGTAAAGCAAGTATTTGAGTTATTGCGAAAAAAATCGTCCAATCCAAATCGAGGACTTGTTTTAGAACCCATTACCTATATTATATTATATGCATCGTTTTATTTTCAAGATCAAATACACAATGATTATAATATACAATATTATTTTTTTTAAAAAACGCCTGTGAGGGATCAAAAACAATAATATATAATTCATAGATGATACAGTCTCGTAATTACTAATAACATCAGCAGAAAGTATATTTAAGTACAACGATAAGATATAATATATAGTATTGGAATTTCAACTTATGATTACTTTAGGAATACTAGGCTTTTTGTATTGAGTATGTCTATATTTAAATTATTGCATTTTCACGCAATATAGTTCAGTGAGTTGTTATAAACGTATGATGTTCTGTGATTTTTTTATATAAAATATGATGATGTAGCCTAGGCCCTAGATACGTAAATTATTTTAAATTCTTATTGAACCATCAATAGACCGCATTCAACATAGAATTCGTGATTCTTATGGGCATATATCAATTGCGCTGAAAATCGCAAGTAAAGAAAGAAAAATATGAGATAGGAAAAATGAATACATCAACTACGCCGATCGATATTCAAATGTAAAATTATATTTTATGATAAATTATAAATTGTGAGTTAATTGCGTGAATTGATTCTAAAAAGCATAATATATAAATTACGCTGAAAATCGTAGGTAAAGAAAGAAAAATATGAGATAGGAAAAATGTATAAGTACATCAACTACGCCGATCAATATACAAATGTAATAAATTATATTTTATAATAAATTATAAATTGTATTTCATTTGCGTAAATAGATTCCTACATATATATAAACATGTAAAATACTATTACCATTAATTTTAGAACTTACTGATAAGCAATATTGTACATTTAGTAATAAATGGGTTTACGTTGTAGTGCTCGTAAGTACGTTCAAAAACCATTATCATCTTTATATTATTTGATTATTTGCAGAATACTATACTAGGTATAGAGTATAGAGTCTATACTATAGACTATAGAGTATAAAAATCATTAAAGTGATATTGAAGTATAGATAAAATGAAAATTCGGCTCAAAAATAATACAATCTCTCAAAACAAACAGTCTAATAAGGTGATTAAATAAAAATCTATAATTATATCAACATTTTTTTAGATTATTTTATTTTATTTTTAGAAAGTTAAAAATTGACACTCAAGACATTTCATGACATTTAAATTCAATGGCCGTTAAATGCAATACACCTTGCAACGGCTGTATCAACAATTTTTGTATCGTATTTATTTTAATTTATTTTGATTATAACTATATTTATGTAAACTAAAATTATAAAAATTAAAGTTAACAAAAGCGGATTTTGTAATATCCTTAATGGGGCAATTGATGTAGGTACTCATACGTCTTTTCAGTTAGGTAGTAAAAAAAGCTCCAGTGTAATTGATGTATATCTAATCAGTACACTTTTTATATTGGCTCATATGTATATTTTATAGGTAACATCCCAAAATTGGTGCAATTTACGAATAAAAATTCTTATGTGTGACTTAGTTACAGTTAACGAGCCAATTAAAATGCACATCGATTATTAAAAATGTATACGATTTTCACATCTTCAGCTATTTTCCATTTTGTCTGTTATTTTATTATTTTATAATCTTTTAAATTATAATAAATATATTTGCTTATTTTTTAAAGATAGTAAAATATTCTTTATTTATTTATTTTTAATTTGAATCTTTGTTCTTAATATTCTTTTAAGGCTTTATTTGAATTATAATTATGTTTGTAACATTCGTCTTTGAATATTTTACAAGAAGTTCAAATATAAAAAATATATTAAAGTATATTAATATACGTGTGTATAATAATAAGAAAACAGTATATCACATATATAATACTATGATATTATGTTATTTACTTGTTATATTAATATCAATTAATACTAAAACTTATTAGTAACATAAAACAATTTAGATAAGTAGGTACCTACCTATGTAAAATTTATTTGCGAAGAGGAAGCGTATTTTCTATCGATTCAGAATGTGCTGCTACAAAAATATTTCAATTTATTTAACAGATTTGTAAAATTTAACTTTTTAGTTATAGACTGTATTAGATACTAACTAACATATTGAAAACTAAAAGTAATTTCTTAAAATCAAATGTTTGTATTTAACATAAATTAATCATTCATTAGTAGTATTAAATAATTTAATTTAGATTAATTTAATTCTATTTAGTTGGTATAATATCACTGTTCATAGTTTTTACACTAAAACTCAAACACCACTCAGCACTTGGCACTGGTCCTAAGATCGTTTGTATAAATTTAGATTTGAGCCATATGTATAATTACATATTGCACGTTAAAATATTTTAGTAGTATATTGGGGCATATTGTTGGGAAACTATCTCTCATCAGCCGCCTTCATTTAACGTCATATTATGATCAATTTTAAAATAATTGAAATATTCATTCAATATTTCTGAGTGGAGTTAAATGAATCGTTACAGTGCGTTTTAAGTAAATTTTTCATAAAGACAGTTCTCTGTAAGTAATCGTAAAAAACAAAAATCTATTATAAATTATTTTTAATTTACTGACAAATATATGGGTAACCTTTAGTTAAATCGTCATTTTTTTAATATCTAAAGGTTAACGTTGCAAATACGTCTTAAAACAAATTTAAACACAAAAACTTATAAAATATTGGAATCTAGTATTAGCTACTCGGATAGAGTTGTGGCTATTCATATGATATTTCCTATAAATTCTCAAGTCATATGAACATTGACCGGACTGGATGTCTCTTGGACTCTGAGGGAGAACACTTTAGTGCCAAACTTAAAAGCTGCACCAATCGGAAACTTGATGTTGATTCAGATGGAAAACCTCATGATGTTGTTAAAATCTAGCCGAAATATGAAAGCCGATAATTGATTGGTCAACAGTACGTTGTGCCTGAACATTTGTACGTTATACAACCACCGGCTGTACCGACTAGTCAGTTGTTTCTCCATGTCAGTTATGCCGCACAATTCGAACAGATACGACATAAACACATCAAAATCGAGTAAAGGAATAATGCACTTCATGCCGTCGATCAGAGCTTCCACCGTTTGACTGAACTGCGTGGGGCGGGGGGTTCTTCAGCGCTGGAACGTAGACGTCTTTCAGAATAATAGTGCATGCATCTCGGACCTCTTCTAGAGTTTCATCATGGAATTAAGATTTCCTAAGAAAATTTCGTCTTATTTCGGAGACCATAAATTACTCACATGTCTTGAATCCCTAAAAAATGTCCAATAGTTCGCCAAAAATGCACTATGGATCTTTCATCTTCTTCCATACCAATTATAGCCAATTCTTTTTTTTTACCAACATCAATCCAATGAATCCAAACTGTGTTAATGCCATATCTTTTTGAGTTACTCACAGACCAAGCCCAGCCTTTTCGGAAGTCCGCGATGCAGCGCAATGAAGGCCATGTACAATTGACACAGATTTTTGAGTCCTAATAAAATTAAAGTAAACTAGTATTCAGCAGTAAATCATTAATTAGAAAACCTATTAAATTATTTATATTTTTGGTATGTATTTAGGTATATTTGAGATACAACTATATAATGTGTTCAAATGCTTATCAAAATTAAATATTGCTCCAACCTCGTATACTTCTTTCATATATTTAATATTAATATAATGTGTTAAAACACTACAGTTCTACTCACTTTGATCCGGGAGTTTTCAAGTCATAACTATACCATCTTATTATATGTCTAATAGTGTCCAGATACCTTCGGAAAGTGTTGTAAGGGTCAGATGATTTATTGGTCAATATTAATAAATCCAGTACTGTCGGCACTGTTAATATCAATATTAATCCAATTAATTTCGAGACAATCATTGCATAGAAATTGGCATAAAAGTACTTTTGCCCTCTGAAAAATATAATAATTGCATACTTTAATTGTTAATTTAAAGCTTTTAATAATTTTATTAATTTTCTTTTAATTTAATTTATTTGAATTATTTTTTATGAAAATCAGTTGCTAATTCATTTTGTCTTCGTGCATTAAATATAGCTAATAAATTATCCAGCTCAGTAGACTTATTTTATTATAGTATGAGATATTTAAAGTATCATTTTATGCTATTTTTAAGAAATTTTTAAGGTAAACCTTTTGTTATTAGTTATTACTATTATTGATGTAAATTTTTATATATACAATATTTTTGCCCTGGCTATTATTACTTTTATCTCAATGTTTATATAAATGTCTAATTCAAAGGACCTCGGTCAATTAAACTATTTTAAATAAATAATTTATATAAATTATGCTTTTATCGAGTCAGAATGTACTAATTGGCTGAAATATATTAATAAATTTATTTATTTATTAATTTATTAATAAATTAATAAATAACAAATTAATTTTTAATAAATGTTTACCTTTTTTCCAACGTCCATCCACTGTAAATTGTAATGTTAAATTAAAGATAATTTCCTTCATTAAAATTATAAGTGTAAATAATAGTTTTCATACATTAATCTACCTATAAAGAGCCGAAAGTGGCGTTTTCGGTCCAATTAAAGTTACCTACATAAAATAATGTTGTATTAACCGAAAACTATTATTTTGGGAAACCGTTATAGTCATTGTATTATTTGCTTTATTAAAAACTGATATTTTGATATAAAAAAAAAAGATGACATATAATACTAACTGATAAATCAATCAATAAATCAACAATAAAAATAGTATTTTACTTTGGCTTGAGAAAATAATATGTGAAATACTACCAAAATACATCAAGAACAACATTGATAAAAACGATACGCTCACAATTTGGAATTAATTTTTAAAAGTTGTGTAAGGAAATTTAAAATTGATAATTATTTATTAAAATGTACGGTATTATTTTTATAACTCTTTTACTCATGTTACAGCCTACAAAGAAATGTAAAATATAATACCTAAAATCTAAATATTCTATTGAGAATAGAATTTAATTTTTTTTTTTTTTTTGTAAGTAAATTACTACATACGTAATACAAATAGGCATTTGCTGGTAATAAAATTTTTAGATTTTTTACGCATCACGAAAATTAGAAATAAAACAACACGATTGCGACATTGCATAACTTACATGTAAGCAGTAAATAATAATATATAGTACATAGTAATAGTAGTAATACATAGTAGCATATATTATATTTTAAGCCTAAACCAACGTTGTCATTGGTAATTATGACTTATGTGTTTATATTAATTATGAGTACCAGGTCCTTGGTTTGATATAATAAAATATTGCATTTTATAGCCAAATTATTGCGTCCGTAGTACCTACACCGTTATATATTGCCATTGATTAAATATACTATATATACTGTATATTTAATCAATGATATTGCGTTGGTACATCGTACATATTACTGTGACCATAAATTATAAGACCTGAAGAATTAAATTTTTCTCCTATTTGTTCGTTATTTAACTATAAATTTATATATTTAGTGATAAGTGATAACTACGCAGAATCACTGGCCACAATAATTTATACGTATTTATTAAAATTTAACATTCTCTTCGGTCGTGCATATTGACGTATTGACATTTTATAAAAATCCAACTGTTTTAGTGTTCCAACATCCAACGTAAATGATTAATAGGAAAAACCCTTTCGTCAACACGTCACACCTATGTATATAACCGTGAACTACCTGGCGAACAATTTCTCGTCGAACCATGCTGGCAACTCTTTGGGCCGATTTTTGTCGACCGGAACGTCACAGCCTTCTTCCAGGATGATTCTGACACGTTCATTTGCTATGTTCTCATTCGTCGTCGTGTCCGTCGTCACTGCGGAAACATTATGTGAAGAAAAATATTTAATAAAAAACACACACTGTACGTCTACTTTAAAGGTAAAAAAACTCAACTACTATAGATGACCCACTATTTTAAATACGTTATTGAATGTGTTCATGATCGATCATACGAGAATAAAAACATTTTGCCTATTGGATATTTATGCATAATACATTACCCATTAGACATTATATAATATATATATATATATATATATATATATATAATAAGTGTAATCAGTTTCAACTATATATTGAAATTATATAAACGATGATGAATACAATTTTCGAAATTGAAGCATGATGTTGGATTTTAAAATATAATGCGTTTATAATTCTGTATGCTCTTAAAAATAACACAATAGTAATATTTATAGTGATTATCAATATAAAGAAGTAATATGTAGAATTTAAATTTACACAACAGTGAATAGAATAATATGATTTTACAATGTATCATTTTAATTAAAAACTCATACCAATGTAAACAATTATGATGAACTTAATTACATGAGTATTATTTAGAAAGTAAAATAAAACACTATTAATTAATTAACGAACACTTTTATTAATTTAACAAATGAGAAACAAATTTTATATTATTATCATTTTATTGTTATAAATTGTCATCAAAACTGTTCTTAGACTAAATAAAGTTATTCATAACATAGTAATATTACTTTGTTATGGATAACTTTATTTGGTTATAGTATGTGTGTAAACATACTACCAATAATTATACTATAATGATTAAATGAATGTAATGAAAATAAGGAAAACATTTCACCAACAAGCTCGAAAATGATTCATTTTGCCTTAAATACATATAATCAATAATCACTATTTTGACTACATTAAAATTAGTTTAATTTTAACGTGATATATGATTTAATATTATTTGAATCATAGTTAAACTAATAAACTCTGGCATTGTATATTAATATTTCAGTAGCGTATTTAAAAGGTACGTAAGAAGTTGATGAATTTATGTTATGTCCAGAATATGTTTCGTATACTAAGAGTATAACATTGTTTTAGATAACAATATACTATCTTAAACCCAAGTAAACGAAAATATAATATCTTAGATATTATTTTAATAAATATTTACTTATTAATAACCCCAAAGAAAATGTCTTATAGTAAACACGTTATCGACCACTGATTATAAAGTTGTACTTTTGTGTGTTATGTACAGGATTCTATTGCAGTTTGCATAATATGCATTTCGTTTGTTTCATAAATCTCATGAAGCAGAATGGATATAATAGATACATACTGATAAGTGATACTCGAATATCATTTCGATCCTCGTCGTCGTCACGTGAATCACGTACAGGACCCTGTTGCGGCCAGAACGATAATCCGATGACGAGTCGAAACACAACACCGAAAGCTGTTTTGACTTCAAGTCTCCACACGGTTCCTAGGATAGCTATGATCGCCGTTCATGTCGCGGTGCGCACAGACCGTGTGTGCATGCGATTACAAGTCGGATGACATGACTTGTAATCGTATGCAAAATGAGTGGTGATGGTAAAAACCGGTATGTTATGTGCTATCGTTTATTTCATTGTCTCACGAGACTGCAGCGGCCTCTTCCAACGCTTACTCATTGATACATATTATATTGATCAAAATGCAACTTTTTCACTGTATATTTGAGCCATGAGCGTTCTCACGGTAAGGAGATCCCCATGGTCTTTTTTTTTAGGTAATAATTTGGAGTTTCCAGTTTAACTGATATTTTTCATGATAGAAATCAAAAAATTAAATATAATCAATATACATGTATTTGACTTGTTATCATTTATCCCCAATTTTCATGTATGAAACGCCTGAAAACTTATATGACGAAATCAATAATTAAAGTAAGGAGTACCTACGTACTTGATGTACTCACATAACCACAAATCAAGGAAAATATATATCATTTTGTAAAAAAGTAGGGGTAGCATAGCACCCAGGGCTCATTTTTTAATATTTGAGTACTTTCATATTTGATAATTTGATATATTTATAATGAATAGAGTCGAAAAATAAAATAAAATTCAAAATTATATGTATAAAAAACAATAAAAACTAATATTGAAGAAAATATTTAAATAGAAATCTATATTTTTTGAATTTGTTAAAATAATACAATCTAATTAAGCATTAATTGGGCTAATTTTCTATATAGGTAGCTACTTCGATATTAATATTATTAATTACCTATCCAACTATATTTGTATACGAGTATTGTAAGAAACAACATTATTTCGTTTGAATATTCGAATATTAGAATTAGTAGGTATAATGTCAGCATAACCATCGTGAGGGGAGTGCAAGGGGTTGCTTTAAAAGAAAATTATATTTAAAAAAATTAAATAGTGGTAAAAAAATTTTTTATCTTAAACTATTATTAAACTATTATTTGCACCGTCATATAATTTGAAAAAATATTCCTACGTTTTTAACTTCTACAACTTGAACATTATTTGAAAATTACTTATTATAGCGTATACTTTATATTCATACCCTGGCCACCTGGCCCTGAGTCCTTGATAAATATCCTGGTGGTACATATGAACGATCAAAATATAATGATTATAATGATGTACAAGAAAAACCTTTTAAAAAATTTACCTTTTCAATTTTTCCCCTCGTTTTTACGCGATGCGGTGACAGCACACACACACACCATCATTTTCACTCGATAATTTACTGAACGTTGTTAATAGTAATAAAAATTAAAGTCTTCGGAAACAACACTTTGGAGTATATTTTAACAAAACCCAAACATCATACGATTTCGACAATCATGCTAATTTATTTAGTGTTAGAAAGTAACAAATACTTAATTTTCGACTGCAATTAAATTATAATCTTTTCGATTTGTAATCTTTTTTTTGTTTACTCATTAAGAGGACGTAATACCTGTATTCACTGTCTCCGTCTTACAAATGTACAACATAGCAAAAAACTGTTTTTCGGGGGATAGAACCACTCCCTCGGTTTTTATAGTAGAATAATCAAAATTCCATAACGCATAGGGAATTTATCTTATAATAACTTTATCTGTGTCGTAGCGTTTTTATTAATGGATAACATAAATAAAATTAAAGTTATCAGTTGTAGTAATTTAGGATTTTTCTTGTTTTTTTTCATTTAAGTATTAAAAATTATCGGTAAATGATATAAAAAAATCAAAACGCTACGACATTGATAAAGTTGTTCCCTATGCGCTGTGGAATTTTGGTAATTCTATTATCAATACCAAGGGAGTGGTTCTATTCCGCACAAAACAGTTTTTTGCCATATTGTACATTAGTAAGACGGAGATAACGCATACGGGTATTACGTTCTCTTAATCGGTAAAAATCATATTAATACATAATATAATCGCATATTAAATTACATACAAAATCTTTGGGAAAAACCATAAAAAATTACGGAAAAACGAGAATTTATACGTAAAATCACTTTGACAAAACATATTTTTTTTAAATTCACTAACTCAAAAAAAAAAACTACTAATACTTGAAATTTTCAACAGAAGTTTAAATTAGCATTTTCTATACATGGTTAAGTTTTCGAAGTATTTTGACTCTTTTTGAAATTTTTGATTTTTTAAGTATTTTTTTTATGAAACATCAATGAATAGCATTTTTTAATTTTTTTTCTTTTTTATAATTTATTACCTATTGATAAAAAAAAATTTGCAAGTACAAAATAGTTGAAAATTGAATAAAAGACTTTAAAAAAGTTGTTCTTAATGTCATTCAAAAATTATTAAAATACACAAGCACAGTTATTTTTATAAGCGTTTGAAGAGCAAATAATGACATAATATTACAATTTCAATATAATATAATATAATATATTATATATAACTATTCTAGGCTAACAAATCATCTCCGTTTTGAATCGTTTTTTGTATACAACGATGCTTTTCATTGCATTCAAATTTAACAAATTCATTATAATGACCTATACAATAAACGAGTTCCACTCCATTCCCACTGTATAGCAGAGCAAGTCCCCGTCCAGTTTTTTTATACTCTAGTCTCGTGATAATAGTTCCTTAGGTGAATTTTTCAACTAACTAACATATTTCAATAGTATACGTACCTGAGGATAGTCACACGATAATTTTTTTCATATATTGTAATTCAAATAAAATATTTTATGAAAATAAAATTGAAAAAGTTAACAGATGTGAAATGGGCTTCAGATTTCCATGGGTACTCCAACTCCACTGTATTATACTGTAGTTAATGAGTATATCGGTGTTAACTCAAAGGACGAACAACAGTGTGAAATAATAATTTATCGATCGTACACAAAAGAAAATTCTTTAAACACAGTAACAACATGTGGAAACCCTCGACCAATACCCCGTGCCACCATATGCTGTACGCTCATTCATGTGAGACAGTGAATGCATCGCTATAAATTGTAGTAAGCAAAGCACACGTTATATGTTCACCACGTGTGAAATTCATGTATAATATACTTTGTTAGGATAAATCATCCCCGATACACACACATATGGTATATATGTATATATATATAAATATATATATATCATGGGCCACCTCCATGTAAATATTGTTTCCTGTTATTTTTATTCACAACCCATGCTGAAAAAGTATTTGAATCATTTTAATTTCAAATTCCTATGCTGAAATACTATTAACTTAAAAAAATTGTACTTTATTCTAAAATTCTGATAACATCTTATATCCAGTGGCGCTCACGTAGGGTACTAAGTAGTGCAATTACACTGGTTTCCCGTGAGTCGGGAGGCCTTACATACATTTGAGAGCCCCACTCTGGAGCAAATACTATAAATTCATAACTACTCATCAGTCATCTGGATCTTTAGATCGTTGAATAAAACGTGTTGGCAATGTAAAGTAAGCAAAAAAATATAACTATTCGTCTTAAATGAGTTGATTGTGTTTGTAAATTGAGTAAGAAGCAAGGCTCAGGAAGCCCCAAGATAAATAGGTGTATGTAACTACCAACTGATTTTTGTGCCTCTATATTTAGTTATAAATTCATTACCTACATAGTACTATTTAAGTGTAAAATAACTGCAGTAAAACGATAAAATATAATATTAATAACATTATTATCAACTGTTTTTAGTCGTGTAAACGAGTTTATAGTTATTATACATAAATCAGCAATCACTGAAAATTGAAATGTGTATTTTTATAATTCATAATAATTATTAAAAAAATATTGTCAGGTGAAAAAGCTCTTTTTGCCCATGTCCTCTTTTCGACCAAAAATGAAAAAATAGTTTCCTCTCTTTGCCAAATGATAATAATTGTATTCTTTTCGCCCACGGTTTCAAGTTTTACATTTTGTAAACCACTGTCTCAAAATTTCTCGACTAACTATATTAATAACAATGAAAAACCCTTCAGTGCACTAGACCGGCCAGGCCGATAACAATATCTAGATTTTATAGGTAATACATACGACATATCTACATAATTTATGTACAAATTTATAATTGATATATATTATACTTAGATACTTATATCTTTTTTTACACAATAATAAAATAAATTATATAATAATCAATATTTATTAAATTATATTATATTATATATATATATATTATGTTATATCAATTATATTTGCAATCTAGATATTGCTATCGGCCTGGCCGGTCTAGTGCTCCGAAGGGTTTTTGATTGTTATTAATATAGTCAGTCGAGAAATTTTGAGACAGTGGTTTACAAAATGTAAAACTTGAAACCGTGGGCGAAAAGAGGAAACTATTTTTTCATTTTTGGTCAAAAAGAGGAAAGTCATTTTTGGGCGAAAGGAGTATCGCCCAAAAGTACAACCCTCATATCCGTTCATACTTATATATTATATCGTTCCTTTTGAAGGAATTTTTATTTCCAAAAACGTCGAAGTGCGGACACCGTTAACAATATATTTACGCCAATTTTTAAATCGTTACATTTGGTGTATCTTTAATTTGAATATAGAAAATAATATAGGAATAGGTGGTAATCACGGTTTAGTTTCGAGTGTTTAGTATGTCTAATAATTTAGATTGGTAATGTTATTGCAAAACGTATAGGTATCAGCAAGGCGGCTACTGCATCGTAAACAGCACGGTCAAAAGTTGATTACATTTAACTATGCCGTTTGTTCATTTTAGTATAATACTATAATATAGGTAACAAAAACACTGAGTACTGGCGGCAGGTCGCAGGTATAACATAAAATAACCACAATATAATGGCTCAGTCGCAAATCGGAGAAGAATATTTTGCATGACACAACCCGGTGAGAAGAATATGTGAGCGCCGTGCACAGTATTTAGTTGCACCCAGGGCTGGGCAAGATACTTAAAAAAAGGTATCTAAATAGGTATAAGATACAAGATAATACGATATTTTTAAAGATACAAGGTACATTTATTAATATTTATTATTTATTTATTTATTCATTTACATTAGGTACAATAAAAAAGAATATAAATATGTTTATAAATTACAATGTTGATTTATTAACTATTAAATGTTTAAATTTAAGTAAATTATAAGTAGTATTATAGTAAAAGTAATTTATATGTTATTACTTATACCCCATGTTTTAAAATAAATTCTTGGTTACCTTTTAAAGAGACTAACTCTAATTCTTTGAAAATATCATCTGACATACTAGAATACTAGATCCTACATGGAGCCTGAATTAGCCCAGCAAATGAAA
Organism: Chaitophorus viminalis; assembly: GCA_025469195.1. Classification (NCBI taxonomy): domain Eukaryota; kingdom Metazoa; phylum Arthropoda; class Insecta; order Hemiptera; family Aphididae; genus Chaitophorus; species Chaitophorus viminalis. Next base: position 209,546 of record JAIPRK010000347.1, on the reverse strand, counting down.
ATAGTCGTTCAACAGCAGCTGATGAGATTAGGCTTGTGTTATATTTTAAAAATATTTTTTTTATTTTTGGATAGTTATTTTAAGCAACTGAGTGATTAACTTTTATAATTTAAAAAACTTATGAATTCGAGTTCGTTACTTGACTGTTATCTTGACTGGTCTGGTTTAGAAGAAAAAATAATAAAAGACTCTTCTGATTCTTTACTTGAATGGGATTCAATTTCCTAACTATTTTGTTTTACACTACCTACAGTCTATTTCATTAATACATAGATTTTGAATTCTTTTTTATATAAGTTATTAATAATTATTAATTATTATTAGGTACATAACTTTTGATTGTATCTAGTATCTTTAATCATAAGAAGATACTATAATACAAGTCGAAAAAGTATTTAAGTCCACGATACAATATATACATTAAAATAACGTATCTCGATACGATATTGAAGATAAAATTGTTTCTCAGATACGAAATACGTATCTTAAATACTAGTATCTAAGATACTGCCCAGCCCTGGTCGCACCGTATAGTGTTCTGTGCAACCAATATTGAACCGTACTATCAAACTATACGTGTACAACCAATAGTTGAAAAAATTCAACTTTTCACCGGCTGTGCAGGTTATACTACAAATACACGTATATTATCTAAAAACGGTACGCAGTTGATTATCACATAATTTTGAAAACGTCGCGCGGTAGTTTGTCTTGTACCAGCGTTTTACCGTCGCGGTTTTTACACCAAACTCAATTTCGAAGATGAACGTAACCGCAGTCCCGAAATATACCTAGTTGACCGGACGCGGTTGTATGCAATGAAAAAGACGTCGTGTAGAAAACGCGCGGATCGTGCAATAATATACAATGGTGACGATATTGGTTGAAAATGTATAACGTTCCTGTGAAAAATACTGCAAACGACTGATCGCATTCCATAAGTATATACGTACTTGCCGACATCGTGGTCTACTTGGTAAGTGAAAAAAAAAAAAAATTGTACACCTATAATACTGGTGATATGCTTTTGAAATTCTTTTCCGTTCTCGTTGTGCTCGTTCGGTTTAAACAAAATATTAACCCATTGCAATTATTGTGTCTACGGATAAAAACTATTCATAATACACCTGAATCTGCTATTGTGTTCGTTTGCCGACACAAAAATACCATTAATCAACTTTAACACAATAAACTTAAAAATGTATCGTAAAAGACATTCATTACGATAATAATTGTACTAACATAAAATACAGCTATCGTGGTATTGTGCACAATAACTTTTTTGTTGCCTTCTTACTCCCTGAGCTTTTATATTACATTCTTTAAATACACATAATCGTCTTGAGTTTACATGAAACATTTGTAGAAAGTTAATTGGTTTTTTGTTCTATCTTTTCGAATACCTACTTAACACTTTTCAAAATTATGTTAAATTTATAGTTTTAATCGTAAAAAACTTATATTTATTGGCACAAACACTTTTTTTAAACAAAACCTATCGATTTCAAGGATTGAGAAAGATTTTTTTTCAAATTTGAATGTTTAAAAATTTTACATATGTTTGGTAGTAAAATTAATTATTACATATTGTTATTAGGTTATATAATTAATGTAAAATGAATACTGGTGTGATGAGACTAAAACTTAATTCAATCGGCCCTGGAACTACAAACTTCATAGCAGTGGGAATTATTATCGCTATGCAAAGTCCTAAAGTAATTGTATCAAAAAAAGGTAAATCAATAATATTTCATAATTTCTAAAAAAAAAAAATCGGTAGGTATAATGTTTCGTACGGAATATAATATAATTATATTATAAGTGTTTAAAGATTATATCTATAAAATAATACACATTATTTATTTCGGAGACGAATCTATAAAACCGAATTGCATTTTTTCTGAAAACATAACATTATAAAGTTAAATAATATGAAATTATTATCTTAATTCTTCATACGATTAAACTTACATAATATTAACATTAATAAAATATTAAAATTGATTAAATCAATGTGTTTATTACTTATGTAATTAGTGGACTGTCGATCAGCCTACTTAAAAAGTTGGAACGCAAATATTTTTTTTTTTTTTAGATCTATAACCACAGACGAAATTATTTTTGATTCAAAATAATTATGAATAAATATCAAATAAAAATAACAACTATTTTATTAGGCTTATTATTATTTTTAATTTGTACTAGTTGAAAAAAGAACTATATATATACGGTATACCTAAATTAAATACATAATACCTATACTTATGACGAAGAACTAAAGCACTAAATTATTTATTTATATACACCTATATCTTAGTAGATAATAAAGAGAAATGTGTACTTTCGTTTACTATACGTGATTCTCCGAAAGACTTAGTCAATGTAAACGTATGGGGCTCGAACGATTACACTAGCCGTTTATATAATGATTACAAGATCGGAGATGTCGGTAAACAAAAATAAGATAGATAGTAAGATAAATAAGTTAAATTTAAAACTAATATTAGGCATTTATATTATGTATCCAGTTGATTTAATTAATGCTAACATTAAGTTTATACCTGAAATTGAAGAAAAGTTCATGCCTAAAGCATCTAAGTAAATATAATAAGTAACATAATAATTAAAAACTAATTAGTATATTTTTTAATTTTAAACAGTATAATAATAGTATAAAGGCTTGGTATATTTATCTGATTTCAATTGATTTAGAACATTTGTTTTAATATTAAATCAAAATTCATCCCAAATCTTGAAGCATGATATTAACGATCGTACAAACTTTCAATATCTCTTAAGAGTTCCTACTTGTCCTCAAAGCATGTATTTAAAAATCGAAGATATTCATTCAAGTGGAAAAGAAATGTGTGGAAAATTTTGTAGTTTGTTAGTTGCCCTTAGATGTGTAAGTATTATTTCAACCAATTCTTTTTGTTACTTAGAATTAAAGAATTTAATAATTACACTAATACAATTTTAGGTGAAGTCTACTAAATTGATTAAATCCAAAACGGGAAATGACATTTTTTTAAAAAAAATTATTGTGATGGATAAAACACATCCTACACTCTTAATAAGCATTTGGGACAAGCAACTGTCAGAGAGAGCTACACAATGGATACCGAAAAAAACAGGTTAGCAAAAATAGAATACCTACATATTATAAATAATAATTTATATTATCTGTTACATTCAATAATTAAATTATTATCAATATCTACTTGTTTGTATGACAATTGATTTTATTAATTTATTTATTTTTATAATTTAGTTTTGGCCTTCTCGGATTTATACTTAGAATGGGATAATTTTGAAAAAAACATGGCAGCCGTTGTTTCTAACAGAACGATTATAACAGAGGATCCAGTTACAAGTGAAGCAAATGATCTAAAAAATTACGCAATTAAACATTTAAATGGGCTATCAAATAAAATAAATATTCACGTTCCTAATCGTAAGTGATACTTACATAATATTATATTAATAACATAATACCTGTTTTATTATAGATAACAATACTATTTACTTTAAGTATTTAAAACCAATTTTTTCACATTGCATATTATTAAATATTTATCTATATACTATGTTCATAAGACATACAATTTGACATTACAAATTTCAAATTTGTAATTTTCAAATACGTATACATATTACCTATAAGACATTATATTGATCTAGTATAAAATAAAATGTTTCATGTTGGTAGATGTTATGGCGAAATTGTTTTCGTTACAAATTTCAGTACAATTTATTGTTGATAGTATATTAAATTTAATGTATTGACCTAAAATTTTGGTATTATTGTAAACATTTTATTCAAATAAGTAAGAATTATAATAAAATAAATATAATTTGTAATACCTAACTAATAAGGTACACTTTACATTCTTAATTCTAAGATAGATAAATACTTAAGTAATGTAGGTAGGTATATGTATATCTATTAATTTTACTATAAGTATATTTTTTTTTATAATTATTATACTGAATATAATAACATAAAAATATAATAATTAATAATAATGTATAACTATGTAATGAATATCTATCTATGTCTACAGTAAAATACTTAGGACAATAAGTATTTAATGTAGCTATGTGATTCAATTAATTTTTTTCAGAGTCCTCAATAACTGATATTATGACTTGTAAACGTATTTTAGTACAATCGTATGAAATAACTAGTCTACAATTTACAGCTGTTTTATATGCAGTTGTGAGCAAATTTAACATTGACGGATTATTTCCATTAATTTTTTATAAATGGCAAGTCATTTTTTTGATCGATTTTGTTTATCATTTTTAAATTCTTGGAATACTTTACATTATAGTAACCTTTGTGGAATGTACGTTGAAAATACACACTTGATGTGTTTTAATCCAGAATGCCCAATGAATTTAAGAATGGAAGTTGGATCAGATGAATTAGAAAGCATATTAAATATTCGCTTATCATTAACAGATTGTACAGGAACTCTAGAAAATTGTATATTACATCACCGAGCTGCTACTAAAATATTAAGTGAAGTAAGTAATAGGTAGTAAAAAGAAAAAAATACATTTTTATAGTAGTTTTTATCAAATAAATTATATTTATTTTTTCTTGAGGTTCAAAATTTCAAATCAAATATATACTTAGGTATATTTAAAATTGAAATAAAAATTTCTCATTGGAATATTTATTAGAGATTATGTCTTATATAATTAATATTAGTTAAGACAGTTATTCAGTTGTATTCAGTTCGCTGTATTACATATTTAAAATTCTACAAATTATCAACTAAAGTTTGTAATTATTAGCTACATATCTGATAATAATATTTGCAGGTAAACAATTTTCAAAATATGAACATGGACCAAAGAACAGAATTAAAATGGAAATATTTGTTCACAAATTGTGAAATAAGATTAGTGGTGACAAAAACCTACCATGAAGAAAAACCAACGATATCAGTAGTAGATATTGTTAATAAAGGACCAATATCTCAATTTATATCATCCATCCCAATTTATTAAAATTAATCATATACAAAGAATGTTTGCAACATTTTCTTAATATTTTAATTAAAACTTTAAGTACTCTTTAGAATTTATAAAACAGATGAAACATAAAACATTATATTTTTCTTACTATACCTATAACAAATTTTTTTTGTACATTTGTAAATACCTATGTCGTTATAATGCCAGAAAATGTGATTACAGTATAAATAATATAAAATAATTGGAAATCAAGAATTCTAAAGTGATTTATGGTCATAATCAAAACCAAAGTTGGATATTTGATAATTTTTAAGGCAATAATCATACCTCGATGTGAATATATTCGACGTACGCATGAGAATTAACACAATATCATGAAGACGTAATATACTTATTTCATTCGTACTAATATTTTGATAAAATTAATGACCTAATAGGACGGATAATCCTCATATTACGAGATAAATAGGAATATTATGAAATACGACGGTGTAAAATTAATGACAACTACACAAGTTTAATATTAAATCAAAGTATTAGTATACTTGTGGAAATAAATGTTCGGCTGACATTATATAATCGCGACTGTCTTATTATTATTATATATAATATAATGTTTAATTTGCATTTGTACCATTATATATTTTAAAGTATTCGACGATCGTTATTTCAAGAAAAAGAAAATTAACATAAATATTGATAGTGCCTATATAGCCGTAGTTTATTATCTGATCGTTTTGAAAGTTGAAACTTAATAGTTATAGTATTGAAAACAAAATCATATTTTTTTTACTAAGGTACACTTATAATAGTTGATTGTGTTAGAATCAAATAAGAACCAAGAAAAACTTCAAATTTCCCAAATTTCAGAGTAGGTTTCATTAATTAAAAATTATTATACTTAAATCTGTATATTTGTGTTTACTGAAGAAAATAAGACGAATATTACCTAAGGTTTATGATATATACATATTTTCAAAACTAAATAAAATTGATTTGAACATTTGGGACACATTTTTTTTTTATGGGTTGGGAATTCGAAAATGAGTACTTATTTTAAAATGTTGAAATTATAATTTATGTACGATTTCCCGTGGCTAAATTATTCATGTTTGAGCCAATTAAATATACGAGAAGAAATTAGTTTTTGTAAAATAAATTGTATAGTAAGAAAAAAATTTGATTCGTCGCAATCAATAAATTTTTTGTTTCGAAATGGTCTAAATAAAATATGTAGTAGGTAACAATTATATTTCAAACCATACGGACCGCCTTTTAGCTTTGAAACTAATTGCCTGTTATATAGTCTTTTAGTCTAATATTATTCTTATATAATATCCTAATAGTCGTCGATGGATTTGTTTTTGTTGTCATTTTATATAAAATATTTCCAGAACACAAAACTCGGCTTGTCGACTATCCGACAATCGCTCGGCTTACAATCATTATAGGTAATCGGTACGTTTTATTATTGTTGTTCGTAAATCGTAATTGTTGTCATAAATATTAATTTTATTACTGGAACGCGCAGCAACGATGTCGGATTTTCGAACGTTATCATAGATCGTCGTTGCGTGTTCTCTCGCGTGTATTTTAGCCTTTAGGCATACTAACTATATAGTAGATTTTTCGACTGAGTTCGGAGTCGTCAATAGGTAACAACAAAAGCTGTTGACCATCGTATACACCGTGCTTGACCATATAATATTAAAATATTTCGGAAATTGTTTGAATTATTTTACGTGCGCGGAACGTCATTTTTCACTCAGCGTTCCACTGAGCGTAGATAGTTATGAGACATGAACAGTGGCGCCGGATCGCCAAAATAAAGGTGTGACAACATTTCATTATGACACACACTCACCTACCCACAGGTATATTTAGGCGAGTGTTAAGACCTACCCACCTACAACCCACCCCTTAAAAAGGTGTGACCGCTGTCACACCTTTATACCGTGTTCTGCGCCACTGAACATGAACATTCGAAAAACGATTGGTTTAGTATATTTTACGTATAATAGAATATAATAATATTGCCCACGGTTATCGTAGTAATTTTTTCCTCAAGCCAACTTTGCGCACTCTGTAGTTTCGCACGAAATCGACCTTTTGTACCGATTGTATTAATAAAACAATATAACTACGGAAAATCGTTGTCGTTTGTAAAATGATAACTTAATGTTTCCTCCGTCTACTCGTCTACTTTTATCCGGGTAATCGTCGTAATGCGATAATATGCAATGCGTCGTATACACTATAATAATATTATACTACCTATATACACGGTATGTACAATCACGTGCTCGATGCTGGTAGGTATAGCCCTCAACAGGTTATTAGAAATCAATATCTGTAATATTAATAATGGCGTTTATTATAGTTATATATGTATCGTTAATATTATATCGCGATGATGCGCGAGAACTCAGAGACCACTGTTTAGATATTATTTTTTTCTGTTTTTCAGTCAACAACGAACACGAATCGAGTACGGTTGGTGCGCGTTACGAGAATAACATATAAAACTTGCGCTAAGATTTCGCACTAAAACCACGTGAGTACTTAAGACATTTTTTTTTCTCGTTAAATGATTTAATATTAATTCGGCATAAATTAATAAATATAAACCCGTGATGGCTCCGAACACTTCGTCTTTTTGTAATTTTAACATGGACAATCATGCTACTCTCATCCAGAAAAATATCTGCCATCAATTCAATAACCGGACGTCGCTGTTGAAAAACAGCTTGCTATCCGTGAGAGCGAAATTTGTCGCGGTCAACAGTCATTATTTAAGGGAAAACATCATCGAGCCGGTTAGTCATTTTTCATCTTCATCTGTTATTGGAAGAGAAAAAAATACGAACACATGGTTCGATGATTTGCATTCCGTCTCGTCAATGCGCTTAGAGTTATTACGCAAAGCTATGGTTAAACAAACGTTGACCGAAAAAATGGAAATGTGGCTGAAAAAAAGAGACGAAATGTCACAGAACAGGAAATTCGACATTTTAGTAAAACCAAAAGTCCAGTGCGACGAAATTTTAGTCAAAAAAGAAAACTATCAACTGATTTTCAATCAAATCCAACAGCGCTCCAACAGTGAACAGGCAATTATGACGATTAATCACCAACAACGTAGTAGAGAAATATGCTTTAAAGCCGTTTTGGCACAAGCTGTTTCAATTTCAAGTATTATAAACAATTATTTGGATGATCAACAGTTGGTGTTAAATATTGGTAAAGAAATTGATGTTTACAATTCAATGGAGTCAAGCTTACATGGTTTACAGAAAATTCAGATTGTTGAAAAAGTATCAATAATTTCTGCTCAAAACTTGGTAAAGGATCTCACGTTATACAAAAATAATGTAGTTCTTCCTGCAAAAGAAAAAATTGAATTATTAAAGGTAAAAATGAATAATAGAAAACATGTGTTGAACAAATTTTCTGTTAATTCTCCTGATTGGAAGTCATTACAAAGTGTTAGGCGCCAATATGTTGCTTTGGTTAAAAATAATAAAGCATTAATTCAAAATGTGTCTAATATAACAAACATACCGTTTATAAGTGATCCAAGTAAAAAAGTATTCAGACAGAATTTAACTAGAGTTATAAACACACTTGTCAATACTATATCATCAACTAATGTCAGACATTTAAATGAAAAATACAACAAGCTAAATCAACTCCTGAGCGGGAAACTTGTTTGTGTGGCAAATACCAAGGTTATGATTGGTAATAATAATGAAGCGATGGCATTTTGTATGAAAACTTTGGCAACAAAACTCATCAGCTATGCAGAGGAAGTAATCAGTGTCAAGACTCAAGTAGCTTATGAGATTGCAGCAGTTATAACTAAGCTTTGGAGTGCTCATCAGCAATTTGGTAAAATCCTTTATGCTGAAATTAAAGAAAAATGCCCTCTTTTAGTTCCATTTGCTCATCCTGTATCACCGTTCCTAACCGCTGAAAAAATTGATCATAAATCGTTTGGTTTTAAGTTTGATTCATTAGGAAATGTTGAATCTGATGAAAAATACCTAAGACGTATGACAGGAATTGTACGTCTTTATGCAGCTATTATAATTACCGCATCAAAATATGACCAATCGGTTATTGGTCTGAGTCAAGCATGGATTTTTGTGGCTGGTACATTAAATCAAAATCCAGTTGCAAATATCACAGCTACTATTTTGGTTGAATTTCTAAGTATTGTTGGTTTTGCAATGCATCAGACTTATGGTAAACAATTCATCAAGTTGTTAGGATACATTCAAATTCAATTTTTGAAAAAAATCATACTGATTACACCTAAAGGTAATGGAGGACCTATTACTCGTCTAAATAGCTTTATTTCAAAAAGTCTATCTAATGGTTTGGTTGAAGAACCTAAAGGTATGTTATCATCTGATTTTTGGTAATTTTTATTTTTATTTTATTTCTAGTTATATTTTCCTAGTGTCCTACTATATTAATTTATTTATAAAAACAAAAATTAGAAAAAAAAAAAACCATAAAAAAAAAAAAATTGTTACCTAACTAAAAAAAACTTATTTATTGAGAGAAAATTACTTATTTATTGAGAAAAAAATTGCTTATTTATTGAGAGAAAACTACTTATTTATTGAAAAAATATTTTATTATGTGTATAACCGCATAACTAACACTATCTAATTTAAATTTTAACCTAATTATATTGAATGTTGGATTTTATTTACATTTTTAAAATGATTTAATTTATAGTTGATGATTCACTTTAAGATATAAATACACATGAATGTATATTTTTTTGTTTTAACGCGCTCATAAATCCATGTAAGCTACCTGTTTGTAAAATATTTGTATTGAGTTATTTATTAATTTATTATTACTGTTTTTTTATTACTTTTTTTTTAAGAATTTTACAATTTTGCCGAATTATTTATGTGTTATTAAATCAACATAATTTATACAAAATATGAGTTATTTATTTCAGTATTATTATTCAACTATTTGTATGTATTTATATGATTTAACAGCACTAATGTGGAGACTTCAATAAACAATTTATTAATAAGTCTTCTACAGCTTAAGTTTAGGAAGTATGTTTCTATTCAATAATTTATAGCAAAAAACAAAATAGTTTGTTTTATACTTAAAATCCGAAACAATAGTTTAAGGAAAGTAAGTTAGTACGCTAAAAAAGATTCGAAAGCTCAACAATTGGGAAAAGAAAAAATTCACCAGATAGTAAGTAAAAACTTGAAGGTATAAGAATATGAAAATAATTAAAAATTATAGCTCATTATAATATAAAGGTAAATATTTTGAAAGCAAACATTAATAAGTAATATTTTCAAAATTATGTTAGATTAATCAATTAAAGCGAAATAGTTGTCATCAAGTCTATTTTAGGCACAACTAAATTACATGCCTTGTATTACAATCTTATATTTAGGAAATAAATAAACAATCATAAACCTAAAAGAAAGAAAAAAAATTTTACAAAATAATGTCTAATTTAGTGTTGCCCTTCAATTACCTTAATTTATTTTTAGTGAGAATTATTTATAGTGAATTTTTTTTTTTAGTTAAGATAAAATTTAAAAGATTTTTAAAAATGGAATTTAGGTAATGTTCCGGCATTAGATCACTTAATATTTTTAATGTGTTTCAGATTGTGAAGGTCACAAACTTAACCTTAAATAGTTAAATGCTCTTGACTACTACATTGACTATCTAACATTAAATTCAAAGTGTATTTGTACTTGCCTATATTTTATGATGTTTGTTGTCATCATTCGCTTAACATTAATCGATAGTATTTATGGTATTTTCTAGAAAAATGAAAATATGATAAAATATGTATATTTGATTTTAATAGAGGCATTGATGCATTTTTAAAGTTTATTTAAAAGATTGATGTATGATTAATATTGCATTGATGATTGATACATGAATGGAACTAAAAAATGTGTGAATATACTGCACAGTAAAAAACATTAAATTCACTGACTAGGTTTATTTTTGTCAAAGATCTACATAGCAATAGGATGAATAATAGGTGGAAGTATGCAGTTAAAAAAATAAGAAACAATATTATCGGACACAAAATGACAGTTAAGATTTAGATATAATAAATAAATTTACTTTCCAGTTGTTAAATACAGCGAAAACTGTATAACGAAACTGAAGTGAAGGGACCAAGAGATTTATTTCGTTATAGTTTTCAAAATAGGGTTAAAAAAATAAAATAAAATAATTTATCATATAGGTACTTTATTATTTTTACATTATATTATATTTATGTAGTATGGACTTGTTTACTCTGCCAATATTTTTTTTGTATTTTCTAAAAATTTGTCCCATGTTTTGGAATAACTTTGGATCATCTTAATAAAACTTAACTTTACTTAGAAAGTTAACGGCATCAAGCATGTTGCCTGAGGCATTGCCATCCAATTCAATAATTTCCATTAATATATTTTTTCTATAGTGATCTTTTAAACTTTTTATAACACTTTGATCCATTGGTTGTAAGATACTAGTTGTGCGTTAGCTGGGAAAAATGCCATTCCTATGTATTTATTCTTATTGATTTTATAACTTATAATACAACAACACATAAATTATATTAAGAAACATAAAATATTATTTCATTATTGTTTTATTGAGAGAATTAATTGACTAGGTAATGGGTTATAAAAATATAAAGCAAACCAACCATTATTAAATAATGTTTACGCTATATAGAATTTTTTGTTGTAAAGAGTTTATATTGTAGTAACTTAGTAACTAAATACAATATTCCAGAAAAGAAAAACTTGAGGTTCGAATGGTTCAATTTAATTTTGAGTGAATATCATAAATGTAAAGTAATTGCATTACCTGCTTAAGAATTTTTTAAACTTTATTATTCGAGTTTGCCAGCTGATCAACCAAAAGCCTTCGCTGTTTTTTTTTTTTAACCAACATACATAGGTTAGTATAAAAATAAAATGATTTATGGTTTGCAATTTTTTGAAGAACTAAGGTAAACAACTCAAAACTACGTTGTTGTCACATCTACACGTACGTCAAACATTTGAGGAAATTAAAACACTGCTAGTGGTTCGTTAACTTTTAATGTCATTTAACTTTTTCAAACCACCAGTCGTTTTCTGAAATGGTGAAATTGCCATTTACAAAGTTATTAAATATAACAATATGAGCGGAATTCAGTGTTAGTCATGTTCCAAGATAAAATTCATTTTAATGTAATCAATAATATCAATAATAGCAAAATATTTGATAACAGCGTGGTTTGATGATAAGTCTAATCAGCGGGAGCGATGAACAACAACACACTTTCACACGTGCTCTTCCTGATTATTAGTCTTTAGTGTTCTTATTTTTTAGTTTTTACAAGCCGTCTGTCGCTTTGGGATTGCACTTAATTTTTTGACAAAACTAATCGGCCGCCCTAATATGCCTAAGGTGAAAAAGGAGAAAGCCCCTAGCGAATATGGAAAACAAGGTAAGGTTTTATAATACGTAGACATACTAATATTGGATTTCGATTTTCTGCATTTTATCACCCATCATTGCTTAATGAGAGCAAATATTCATACAATTAAATTATTCATTAAAAAATTTTAGATGTGAATTATAATTGCTTACTATAATCGTTTCGATTTGAATGTTGTTTTTACATTTTTCATATAGGTAGGTATTTCGGTTTTGTATATTGTCATTTGTATATTTGTCATATTCATGTAACCATCAACCGATATGGAAATATACATTTTTAATCCTTAACTACTAGGTACAGTTGTTTTATTTTTTCTGCAATTTTCTTGGGATCTCAACTCTTGATAGTATTTGATATTCTGTTAATTTGTAGTGAATAATTTACCACTGCTAATGATTTTTGTGGCCAACAGTACAATGACGTAGACTGTAGATAATTGGTTTCAACAAATTGGGACCATACTACAACAATAGGCATTCAATCAAATAATTTAACTGTAGTACTATATAACTTTATATATATGACTTTTTTTTAATTGGTGATTAAAATCAAGTTTTTGTCTTAAGTTTTTAGTATTTGCATATTAAGTTAAATTATTTTATCCATTTTTTTAATGATAGCAAATCTTAATAAGATAATAAATATTTTTTTTGTATAATGTTTTTGTAAAATATATGCCTTATAATGTCTTTTGTGTACATTTTTAGGTATAATGTTTAAAAAGGACTTTGGACAACACATATTGAAAAATCCGCTTATTATTCAAGGAATGGTGGATAAGTCAGCTTTATTACCTACAGATACTGTGCTTGAAATTGGTCCCGGTACTGGAAACTTAACTGTTAAGTTATTGGAACGTGTTAAAACAGTAGTTGCTTGTGAAATTGATGTCAGGTAACTTTTCTTATTCTTAAATATTTCATTACATCAAAATTAAATTATTAACATAATAGTATATTTATGCTAATAATATTAGACTTCATATTTGAATTAAAAAGTGGAGTAATTTTGTTAAGTTAAAACTATGTAACTGTTAGTGTTTGGAATATAAAGAATGAATTCTAAAAACCTAATATAAAAGATTATTTTTGTTAATAGATTAGTAGCAGAGTTGAAGAAACGTGTTATGAACACTCCTTATCAAAACAAATTGCAAATAAGAGTCGGAGACGTCCTTAAATCTGAACTTCCTTTTTTCAATGTATGTGTTGCTAATATACCATATCAGATATCATCTCCTTTGGTCTTTAAATTACTCTTGCACAGGTAAAATATTATGAAAATATTAATAATATTATTAGTATCAAACTATGAAATACATACTTATTATTAAATATTTTTGATAAAAAGAAAAAAATTGTTTATTCTCCTGATTAATAATATAAAAATTTAGTCATATGAATTAATGGATTAACCATTAACTATTATATGTTAATTGTATGATATTGAGATAAAATCCGTTCATGTTAATATCATGTAAAATGGATTAATTTTTTCTTAATTTTTTAAATCAAGATTAAAATGTTTACTTACAATATTTTTTTCTTTACTGTACTTAAGAAATACTGTATACTTGATATTAATTTAAAAATCAAAATATTAATATTTAAATTGATAAATATATTTATAATATAGAAAATTATAAATAAAATGTAGGCATTTTTAAAAAATTAATTTATAAATTTAAATTATTATGTTGTAGGCCTTTTTTCCGTTGTGCCATTCTTATGTTTCAACGAGAATTTGCATATCGTTTAGTAGCCAAACCAGGTGACAAACTGTATTGTCGTTTATCAATTAACACACAGTTATTAGCTAGAGTAGATCTTATAATGAAAGTAATTATTTATTTATTTTAAACTTATGCATGACAGAATTTATAATTTATATTAACAGTTTTAAATTGATGCAAATTTTCAAGGTTGGAAAAAATAATTTTCGACCTCCACCAAAAGTTGAGTCTAATGTAGTACGCATAGAACCTCGTAATCCACCACCTCCAATTAATTTCCAAGAATGGGATGGATTAACAAGAATTGCCTTCTCCCGAAAAAATAAAACGTTGGGAGCAATTTTTAAACAAAATGCTGTAGCTGTAACATTGGAAAAAAATTACAGAGTTTATTGTTCTTTGAAAAATCAAGTAAGTTGTAAATTGAACTTTCTGAACCTTATAAAATAATTTTGGACTTGAATTTAGATACAGTGAAACATTTCTGTTACAATCTAGTACAAAAAATGTACTAGTATTAAGTACAATCTATACTAAAAAATTTTTAATTGATAAGAATTTGACAAAATATTTGTAGTAAAATAACTTACTTATTTGTTATTTAGGAGATATCAGAGAACTTTGATATTAAAGAAAAGTTGGATGAAGTTTTAAATAAAAATGATTTCTGCGAAAAAAGAGCAAGAAAAATGGATATTGATGAATTTATTGAGTAAGTAAATTTATACTTTAGTTTTTAGTTATAACGTTAAGTAAATAATTTTTTCTCAAGATTTTAATATTTTATTTAATATATAAGGAATGTTTGATAATAATTTATGTATATTTTGTTTTAGGTTACTTCTTGCATTTAATAAAGAAGGAATTCATTTTCAATAATCATAAGATAGTTAAGAATATGTTATTATTACTGGTAATTATATTAAGTGACACTGTTAAAACTTTTGTAATAATAAATAAATATCTTTTAGAAAGTAAACTTTAATCAAATTTAAAATTGCTGTGAATACAATTTTGGAATACAATATTATCAGTATATTATTATTTATTAAATCCTATTATTAGCATTCTAAAATCAATGGTATTAGCTTACTCAGAATTTGTTTTCATTGATTATACTAACTTTATATAATGACTAACCTTTTTGTGTGTAGTCAATATAAATCAATTAGTCTATATTAAATTAACTATTAATTAATCTTGAATTGCAAAAAAAATGTTTATTGTAGCATGAGTTTAGTTTTTAGTTTTAAGTTATGAATGATATACTTATTTTAAATAGTTGCAACAAAACAAGGAATGAAACTAAAAGAAATGTTTAAATATATTTATTAATAAAAAACTATTTAAAATCTTAAAGAATAGAAAAATTTAGAACTCGCATTGAGATACAAATTTAATTTTAGCACTAATATTGTATATCAAGTCTAACGTCTCAGTCAAATACTCACATTCTGGGTAATAAACTCTGAATAAACACCAAGGTCTAGCCAATGAAAAACTGTGGTTACTACTATATGTATATTCATTAATATTAATAGAGTTGTGAATAGGAATTTATCAATATACCATGATATGTAAAACATTTACTTGATTTCATGATCTTCTCACTGTTATAGTCTGAAATATAGGCAAGTTTTTCTAGACTATCGAACATACTGAATAAAAAAACATCATGAATGTAGTAACTGACGGGATGATATCATAAGTAGATTGACTGACAAGAATAAGTAACATTTAAAATATGGAAAATCTGAGTTTATTATGTATTTATTTAGCAACATCTAAAGAGTAAATGGGCATTACTGTTAAACATTTTAAATATTATTAAATGAAGAAAAAGTGAGTAAAATACGATAATAATTTTGAAAATAAATAACGGTGGGAAACAATGATAAAATATGGTTACTTAACGGTAGAAAAATATGATTTGCCTAGTAAGTTTAGTTGTAGTCCGTAGTTCGTTTTCTGTACATCGTCATAATTAGGGCTGGGATTTTGATGCACTTTTCATTTTTTTCCAGAGGTTGTACGATACTCGTCTGGTCAGAAATCCGTGACATGTACTTTTGAACATGAAACAGAAAATTTATTTTACATTTTTTGTATTTATTGACAATTTTTGATTTCAACGTCATTTTCTTTATTTTTTTTGGGTATTATAGGGTTTTTAGGGCATTATTGGAGTTTTGGATCCAAATTCAAACTTAAAATTAATTTTAAGATTTTACAGGATAACGCGAGTATTATATTAATATATATATATATATTTTTTAAAGTACTCGTAAGTTTATAAAACGTATCGTCGATATTTATTGTATAAAAACCTAGATAACGGGTTTGCGATTGGCGGCGTTGGCCTAGAAAAATTATTTTAATCAATTTTATTTCAATTTAATTAATTTAATCAAATATTATTTAAAATTTATATTAAGTTTATTAAAAATAAAAAAAATTAACTGCATTATTCAGAATTTTTAGGGCATTATATTCCCAGCCCTAGTCATAATATTACTGTGCTTATAGCTTATGAAGTTTTTTTAGTATTTATGAACGTAAACGCCGAGTTCACGTCGACGCTTTGACATTGAAGCATGCATTGTGTAGGGGGCGTGGTTTCAATTACCGTGACGTCGGAATAGACCTAGACAGAGACAGTGCGTTCTGTCCACAGACTTATATATAGTATAGTATAGAACTAT
Organism: Chaitophorus viminalis; assembly: GCA_025469195.1. NCBI lineage: Eukaryota > Metazoa > Arthropoda > Insecta > Hemiptera > Aphididae > Chaitophorus > Chaitophorus viminalis. The sequence goes on along the minus strand of JAIPRK010000347.1, from coordinate 192,634 downwards.
TATAGAAGTCTGTGGTTCTGTCCTACGGACGTCTATTTATCAGTTATTAGACGCTAAACACCTAACACAACAGTAATCGCTATTCCCTAAAAACAATTTGAAATTTTGAACAATTCTCACATTTCACACTTGACTACACACTTTAAGATACGTTGACAATTTCATATTAGCCCACAAATTCGGTAGAATTTTAGTATATCGTTCAAACTGAATAACATTTCATTTGATCTTACTGTCAGATTGGTCCGCTTTCGTTTGTGCTTGCGGCCTATTGTAAATAGACATTTACACTGAATACATCTAAATAGTAACAATTTATTAATACTAATATTTTTAAATAGATGCCTGAAACTAGATGTGCTATTACTGCTATTGCAGTAAGCCAAAATAGTTTACAAGCAACCAAGATAAAAAATTCCTAACCGTGGAATTCACCCATAGATAATGGGTAAATGTTTATTCATAAATTCACCGTGAAAATGGTGTAATCTTATCGATCCAATGATAACAACGGCCAGATATTACCTCGGTCACGGTCAACACATCAACAACCACGATTTTTTCACTCTACCAAGCGATTACGCGAATGATAATTCCCCGCCCCGCGCCCGTAGTCCGTACGAGGAGGTACACTCTTTGTCCCAAGTCCAATACGTTTTTGATCGTTAATACTAAATACTGACGCTGTTGTTCACCGCCGTTTACTGTTTACCTTGTCCGTTTCCACTTATCACCAACGTATCGACCGTTGGTTTTCCGTTCTTCCGACGCCACTTCACTGTTACGTGAAATCTGGTCACGACTCGCAATCCTTGCGTTGTTCGATACCGTGTTCTACAACACCCCATTGCACAATGTCTCTGTTTAGGTGAGTACATCTCAATAAAAATTATATTACTAATGATAAATAACAATTATAACAATGCATGAAGCAAATGACGTTTAAAAGCTGAGTGTTCTAGTTCTGATTGACAAATCTACTGCCCGTAGTTGATAAGAAAACTGGCCATTTAGCACTTCTTCATTTGAATTATCATCATTAGCGTTTAAGAACAGTAGGTTTGTTTCCAATTTTAAATGGACTCCCAACAACTCGTCGTCTTGGTCTCTTGCTCTCGTAACATCATTCAATTTCTCATCAATCTTTCATTTATTGTTAACGATTGAGTTTAGATAACTAGGTACGTGCCTAGTGGTTTCATTTTGTACATTTGATTTTATAACAATTATTGCTGCCCTACATCTTATTTTTCCATACATGTACATAAAAGAAACATTTAAAAGTCCTCAGATATATTTGTTTAGGTTTGTTAATCAGCTGCATACTATTGCTATTGCTTAGGTATTACAGGTGTTAGAAACTGATATATCAAACATCAGTATAATGTTGCTATTAAGAGGTCGCCATACTCACGTGCATTGTGTCAGTCTTATAAATGAACAATATAGCTAATCTGCATTTGGCAGAACCAATTTGAGAAAATTGGTCTATTTTAGAACTTAAATTGAAGAACATTATCTATATGATGACATAGGTTTTTTGTTATATTATTAGAATATCAAAAACATTTGAAGTGAGTTATGAGTTTTTTTTAATTGTAATATACACAATCTTATTTAAAACTCATTTAAAAAATAAAATAAGGTAAAAAATGTATGTCATCACAGACAATTCACTCTAATGTTAAAGTTAACAATTCAAAATCAACTGCTGAATCCAAGTGCTGTATTGTACGTTTGTAAGACGGAAAAACGCATACAAATATGGTGTCCTCTTATTATGTTGTTCTTTTTTAAAACTCCATTAATAGAAAATTATTTTAGTATATTCATTATTTAAAAGATAAGAATTTTATTGATAATTTCATTGGTTTGTTGAATTTATAAATATTATTGATTTATTATTTATTAATAAGTATTAAATATTATTTATTTAGCGTATTGCCTGCTCCAACACAATTTCTTAAAGATTTGGAAGACGACGATGATGACTTTACAAATGCCATTCTTGCTGAGAAATCCAATTCCAATGAAGTTTACGTTGATAAAATACCACCTTATGGTCATCGTACTGGTTGGGTACCTAGGAATGTTCAGGTAAATTTTATTTATAAATTATGTAATATTATTTTGATAGCAGTTAAGTATGATATGTATGTATGTACAAATTTTTTATCATTATTTCTTGGGATATGATAAAATATAGTTTTGACCAACACTTTGTGATTGTGTATGATTGTATATATAATATTTATATCAATAATTAAATAAGACTAAATTTATGAGTACAAATATTTTTTTATTTATTTCAAAAAGAAACTTTATGGAATGTAAAACATAGATATGGATGTATTTTAACTAAATTACCTTCAAAATATTGCATAACAAAAATAGCGCCCCTAAAATATCATGAAACCAAAATATTGTGAACCTAAAATATTACTAGTACCTTCCTATACATGTAGCAAAACTCTAACTTTAATATAAAAACATATAACTCATAATTAATTTGAATGTGTGATTTATTTAGGATTATGGAGATGGTGGTGCCTTTCCAGAAATTCAAGTTGCTCAGTATCCATTAAATATGGGAAAAGAAAATAAAGAATCTGTATCTAATGCTTTAGCATTACAGTTGACATCTGATGGTAAAGTAAAGTATGATGTGATTGCTCGGCAAGGTCACAGAAAAGATAAAGTGATATATTCTAAATTATCTGATATGTTACCAACTGAGGTGATTAACGAAGATGATCCATCACTACAAAAACCCGATTCAGAAGAAGTTGCAGAGATAACTGATAAGACTAGAGCTGCACTTGAAAAAATAACCAATTCTAAAGTATCAGCGGCATTGCCTGTTCGGGCTGCAGACAAACTGGTAAATATAATTGTCTGTTAATTGTTTATTTTTATTTATTCTTGTTTTTGGTTTAGGCTCCTGTGCAATGGTTCCGATATACACCTTCAGAACAAGGAAAAGAGTATAATTCTGGTTCAAAGCAACGTGTTGTAAGATTAGTTGAAGCACAAAAAGATCCTATGGAACCTCCCAAGTTCAAAATTAACAAGAAAATCCCTAGAGGTCCTCCATCGCCACCAGCTCCTTTAATGCATTCCCCTACTAGAAAAACATCTGTGAAGGAACAAAAAGAATGGAAAATTCCTCCGTGTATTTCTAACTGGAAAAATTCTAAAGGTTATACAATTCCTTTAGATAAGCGTTTGGCTGCTGATGGACGTGGTTTACAACAAAATCATATTAATGAAAAATTTGCAAAATTAGCCGAATCATTATATATCGCAGATCGTAAAGCTAGAGAAGCTGTTGAAATGAGAGCACAATTAGAAAAGAAAATGGCTCAGAAAGAAAAAGAAAAGAAGGAAGACCATCTGAGAGCAATGGCCCAAAAAGCAAGGGAAGAAAGAGCTGGTATAAGAGTGCCAGGTGCCAAGAATGATGAAGCACGTGAACGTGATCAATTGCGTTTAGAACGCCAAAAAGAAAGAGCACGTGATCGCAATCTTGCACGAAATGCAGACAGTCGCAAGACCAAAGTAATTAGGGATCGAGATATAAGTGAACAAATTGCTCTTGGGCTACCAGCAATCTCTAGAAAAACAGGTGAAACCCAATACGATCAAAGATTACTTAACACAACATCTGGAATGGATACTGGTTTTGGAGATGATGAAGAGTATAATGTTTATGACAAGCCTTGGCGTGGAAATAGTTCTTTGGCTCAACACATTTATCGTCCATCAGCCAATATTGATAAAGATGCTTATGGAGGAGATTTGGACAACATTGTTAAAACGAACAGGTTGGATTTTTATTTTTTAATAATAAAATTTCAAATAATTATTATTAAAAATGCATAGATGGTAAATAATTTTAATTATCTGTATAGAAAAACTAGGTATACCATAAATTCTTAACTCTGACCTTGAATTCTTAACAATATGAAACAATATGACTGTTTTGACTTTAAAAGTATATATTCTTTTAATACTAATGATTACTAAATATTTTTTTAAAAAAAAGGTAGAAACATAGGTTATGTGAATAGCTTTGAGTGAAAGAGGCTGGGTGGATCAGTTTATTTCTGAAAGTGGTTGATTTTCTAGTAGACCTAAATTTCTTAATGAGGTAGGTTTACTTATTAAAATAACGCTATATCTACATGTGTTGTCTCTGTCTTACAAACATAGAACATAGCAAATCTGTGTTCAGTGGAATTTATTAATATAATAGCAAAGTGACCTATTATAATGTTTTGGTGTTAAGACTGATTAACTTAACAATTTTTTTTGGGGGGGGTTCTTTTAGATTTGTACCAAATAAAGAATTTAGTGGCACTGATCGTGATCCTAACGCTGGTGGTCGGGCTGGTCCAGTTCAATTTGAAAAATCTCAACAAGAAGAAGATCCGTTTGGTTTGGATCAGTTCTTGACACAAGCTAAGCATGCATCAAAGAGATTACAGCAACAACCCGAACGTGAAAAACGTCAACGAAAGGAATAACTTAATTATTGATGACTTATTAAAATTAATTTTATTAAGTTGTTCAAATAATATGTATTAATATACATTATTTGTATCATGTAATAAATACTACAACTAATAATATGTGTCTTGCAGAATAGTTGACTTTAAAATTTTCCAGTGCACTATTTTTTTAAAACTTTTTTCAATTTCTAAATCAGTAATACTTTCTGTGGTTTTAAAAATTACATATAAATATATAATATATTAATAAATATATTATTAATTAAATCAATGATTAAAAGTTTTTTTTTTTAGAAATTAGACTTAGTTTAGTAGATATAATATAATAGCTTTAGATAATAATAATAATATGACAGATAATAATAATATGTGTTATTTTTAAATTATAAAACTTATAATTTTGAGATATTTAGAAATAATTTATCTTATAAATTATGATGCAGTTTACAGGTTTAAATTCTAATATTTTAATTTTTTTTAAAAAAAAATGTCAACAATAGGAAAATAACACATGGTCAAACATCATAAAATAACTTATAAATCTTTCACAAATTCAAATTGAATAAGTGAGATTTTTAAAGAAAAAATTATGGACCAAAATAATATTAAGTTTAAATTATAAGTTATTTAAGTACCTTCATATACCTTTAAAATAATTCTTTATTTTATTCTTTATTTTTGCGTAAACGCTTGTTTTTACAAATAGTATTATGGTTATACGGTATTTCAGCATATACCCATGTGTAACCCTCCAAATTCCAATATATCCCCGATTAATATAAATTAGTGTCGAGCAGGTATCATTAACGTGGGGCAACCGCACAACTAAGGTGAGAATGCTGTTGGGGCTGTAGTCCATAAAAATGTATATAGTATGTGCTTCATGTTGGAAATACATAATGTTGCTGGTTAATATGATTTACCTCTCACAAATGCTCAACTCCAAAATATGTAGGAAGTATATATTTGAGTTATGTAATTGACTTGAGGCTTTCAATTATTACTTATAATTTGCTATTTAACTTTTACTAAGTAATTATTTAACTTACAAGTTAGAATTTATAAATTACAATATAGTTGATAGTTAACCAGTCAGTATCATTGTAAGGCGTAACGCATTTCGTTAACATTTTATCTTGTGATGATTTGTATTAGGAACCTCATGTAATAAAATAGATTGTTTTAATACTACATGTAGCTCTCATTGTAATTAGTAATAATGCAAACTACCAGATAAAACTATGTGAGTAAAACAAACTAAAAATAAGAAAAATATGTATGTACAATTTAATATGACAGATCTAAGTTTACTCATCGCTGTACCGATAATGCCATTGATAAATGATAATTGTTATTAAGAATCAACAATGCGAACAAATGTTCTGTGTCCAAAGTTGTTTAGAGAAGTTTAATAATGATATTATATTAGTTTTTAGATGATGATTTTGATAATACCGATCTTGACTAGTCTAATAGTGTATTCAAAATTATGTAATTAGTTGTTTAAATTTTTTAAAGTTGGCTGTTAATTGTTTTAAAAAGTATGTTTATAAAACTCAAACAATTTGTATAAAATATGCAACCAACAGGAAGTAGGGAGTACCTAGTTCTGAATAAAGTACTAAAAATATTTTGAAATCGGTACCATAGCAACCAAATTGAATTTGAAACTTCAAAATGCGATCATATGAACTTAAATGAAAATTGAAAACAAACCTAAATATTATGTAAAATGTATACAATTCACTATAAAAATAGTGGTTTTTTTGTCACATAACTGTTAACGCTTGTTGGTTTTAATATTATACGATATTAATGAAAATTGAAGTATTTTATCAACTAATGATTGGAAAATTAAAAACAAGTGCGACTAGTGCAAGTAAATCTAAATTATTTCTTCAACGTGCGACTGCACTTAACGCGAAGTCTAAAATAATTGTGCACAGTTCCGGTGAACGCGGCTGTATGGTCTTCGAAATAAGTTATAAGTTAAAACCCAATCCAAGTATTATTTAATTCCTTGAATTTCTATGTATTTTAGAATTAATTAGTATTAATATTATAGAAAATAATTTTCCACCCATCATCAAAATATATGAAACCAACTTCAAATGTAAGTTATAAAAATAATACAAATATGTATTGAAATTATTATTACAATTTTTATTCTTTTTGTTTTTGCACCCGGGATGAAGGCACTGCTCACACCTCCCTTGTTACGAGTCTGTCATTTTTTTCAATAAAAGAAATATAATTCTTTATAATAGGTACAATTGGTTACAAAAATGAATAGAAACAATAAAAGGCAATATTGTGGAAAACGATGAGGACTTTGGACTCAGCCCGTCCCTAGCCACTCTGGCCTAGTTCTTGTACTAATGATCACAAGACAAGCCTTAATTTAATTTAACAATTTGTCCGTTTTCATATTTCGTACTTGACTTGTCGAGAAACATTTTGAACGACATTATAGATCTTCATTACTGGTTTTTTTGAACGTTAAAATGGTCTTTGAATTTCCAAAAATTAACATTGTTCTACTTATTCGATTTTAATTTTGATAACTGTTCTCAATTTGTTACCTAGTTTTCTATCTGTTTACACCAGATTGTTTTTAATTAAATACAAGTGATAAATAAAATGATAATTTATACATTTCAAACAGTTATACAAGATAATTTCAAAATTGATCTCGTATAGACCTAGATTAGGATCTTAGCATTATTTCTGTCCAGATGTGTTATTTGACTAAACCTGCCACGGAAGCCGTAAATATGAAAATATTAAACTACGTTTCCTCGGCGGTTCGACCTATGCATTTTCACGAAAAATGTCAAAATGTGTGCTACTGTTATTATCAGCAATTGTTTTGCTGTCGCGACCGTGATAAGGGTTATCAGTTGCTGGCGATACACTAATTATTCCCTTTGCGACAAGCCGCCCTGGGTCGATAATGCCTCCGCTAATCACTAACCGGTGATCAGGGTAAACATCATCAATATTATTCACCGCAGCCGAAGATCATGTTCAGGCGTCTTCGAAAACTTCACACAGGACACGTGGTCCCCGAATCTATCATCATTGACATCGTCAAGTAGCGCTGCTATAACGGGAACAGCGACGATTTAGTTTCAACTGTTTAGTGTACGGTAAGATATGTAAGTCTCGGTAGATCCCTTCTGAATTCGCATAGTACCCAGCGTGTATTTCGAACCGGTTTTTCGTCTGGTGGCACCCCCCACCCCCACCCTATAACGAACCGTTATTGTACGTCAAAGTACCGGACATGTACGAAAAAAATTATCGCCACTTATCGGTCGTGTTCCGAACATGACCGTTGTGGTGTACCGATCTGAGGAAGGGGTTAAAAAAAGGCCCATGCCTCATTTTTATCCATGCGCACAGCTGACGCGAAAATAAAATACTTTTCCCCAACGGAGAAATAGGTAGCTTCATGATGGACGTTCGACGACAATTATTTACTGTTGGACCGTATAAGGAACACCATTCGCGGTCGTCACCGGTCTACGACTAGTTCGTCGTTGGCCCCCAGATATTTGTAAAAAAAATATTCCATACTATAATCGGTTTAGCTCTAGTTCAAATTACTATGATATTTTTCTGACCGTTATCGTATACCTATAGTGAAAATGAACCAACATTACGAAAACCATTCGAGTCTGCGATTAATACATCGTCCATTCGATCCGTACATTTGTAATATGGACACAAGGGCGTATTTGAGAGGGGGGAGGGGAAAGAGGGCATCCGCCGCTCCATCGCTCGTATTTTTTTATATACTTTCAAGTGGAACAAATTTTGAATATAAATATATATACATATTATAATTATTATAAATTTTATATATTATATAGTCGAATGGGATATTTTTTCATTTTTCCCAACTATTACATTTTAAAATAAAAATTTCAATTATTTAGGAAAACACTTTTTACCACATAGGTATTTAGTATTTGTTGGTGCATATTTGATATTTAATCATTTTTTGGCGCATATATTATGTTTATTGTATATTTGAGTCCTTTATGATTTTACTATATTTTGTATAAATGCATGCATATTTGTGTATTTTTAAAAGCTAGAACACCCTAAGCCAAATAATAATCATAATAATTGACCATATTTATTTCTATATTCTATTACTTGCTAATATTGGCCTGCAACATATTTTTGTATAGTGGCGAGGTGAAGTAAAATTTATATGTATTATGTAGGTGAAGTAGACTTAAAGAGGCTCTTTTTTAAATTTTTTTAGTAAACATTATTTAAGTAACAATAGTTATTTAATAAATATTAAAATTTAGAATTTTTGTATAGATACTTTTCCCATATTTCTTTATGGTTAATTATAAAGCCCTTTACGACGCGAGACCCTGGGCTATGGCCCACGCCTAGCGCCGCCACTGTTTTTGTAGATTGAAAACATGGTTTAGATCGAGAATAAGCCAAAATCGATTAACAGGTTTGACTTTGTTGCATGTTCTCATATTATCAATTGATGATATAATCGACCAATTTTAAAAAAATTGGGAAAAGAAAAATTGAATTTGTTATTTGAGCTTTTGATTACCTACCAACCTTATGGATGGTATATATTTCCTATGTATATATATATATATGTATATTGGTATACATACTATGGATATATATTAAATACATATTTAATTGAATTTGGTATATACATTTTTATTTATTCACACAAATGAGCATCAGGAATATGAACTATAGGTAATCAAATGTTAATTATTTTTAGTTTGTATTAAAGAAAAATTAGTTTCCCCCTCCCCTCGGATCTCAACTCAAATACGTCCTTGCATCGATAATACATATGACGTGGGATAATCCATTGTATTTTTTACAACGTCCATTTTCTTTCATCATAATGATAAATAATAAAGTAATAACTATATCAATTCTATTAAATTGTAAGCTTGTGATGATTGGTATACTGGCTCTTCACACACGCGATGCAGTGCTATGATCACAACTGTAGTTTTTTTGCCGCGATATCGACAAAAAAAATATATTCCATAAAATTAATACCCATATTTGTATGTGATATATTTCAGAGTAACAAGTCAAGTTCATCAAATTTTTGAGAGTGAAATACTTACAACAATTACTATACAACTAAATAAATCATGTCGTCTAAAACACACGATTTTTCAAATTCAAATACTGGTAATGTGTTATTTTACCTCAATTGTGAGAGTATATTGCTACATAGTGTATATTATTATGATGTGGAATATAAATTTTACTATCAAAAGTGATTTATTATTTTTATATTCTACAGGTGTGTCCAAAGCACAAAAAAAATATTTTTGTACTTATTGTCAAGATGAAATCTCAAGTGTTCCTTGTCAGTCAAGTGCTGTTAGTAATTCGATGATCATTTTTATTCGTTGTGCAATATGTGATGATATATTTCTTTGTTTAATGGTAATTTGGAATTTCTGTCAATTAATATTAAAACTTAACAGTTATTATCAGTTAATAATAAATTATTTATTTATTATATTTACCTATAAGTTTTGATGCAATTATTAGTTATTTCATTTTTATTTGTTATTTATTATTAATGTTTAGTAATTAAAGTATCGATTTTTTTTCTGACTATATAATATATTTATTTAATTTGGTACCTAACTAATTTGTTATTGAAGATTGAGCGATTGAGTTTAGTATCAATGAAATTTTAAATCCTGTTGCCTATATGAGTTGAACAACCAAATAAATTCTCATGATACAACTATTCAAGTTTGAATAGTGTGAAGTATTTAATTTTTAATTTTTACATTAGTACAATTTGTCTTTATTTACATTTTCAATCGCCAACTGTCAATTAAAAAATATTAGTTTTGTTTTTTTTATAAAAAGGCATAATTATCTATGTTCACTACAAATTAAGTATAAGGTTAAGTGAATTTATGAATTTTGGTATAAAAATAATTTTTCCTTTTAGTTTATCTTTTGTATTATTTGTCTTTGATTTTAGTGTTTTTCCAGTGGAGCAGAAATTGGCAAACACAAAAACTACCACGATTATAAATTAATTGTAAATATTAAGTTATATAATTGTTAATTTTGACATAATTTGATTTTTTTTTTTTTATTCTCATAGACATTTTCTAAATCAAATTCATATGCTCTTAAATTATTGAATGCGTTAGAAGAATGGACATCCGAAAATCCTGAAGAATACCTCAATAAGAAAAAACTTGTTCTTAGCTGGAAAGATGTTGCTAGTATAGTTGGATCTGAGTATCCTGAAGGTATTATTACATTATATTTTTGTAAACAAAAATGTACTTTGTAACCTGTTATAAATAATAATTAGTTTACAAAGAATAAAATATAATACAACTTAAAAATAAATATTTATTTTCACTTTATTATGAAAAATGTTATTAACATCTACAGTTTGGTTATATGAAATCATAACTATTAGAAACTATTATCTTCTAAACTTTAATAATTATAACACATTTTTATGTATAATTTTATATTTTTAGTATATATATATATATATATATGTGTGTGTGTGTGTGTGTAAATGATTATTTCTTTTTTGAGATCTTTATATTAAAAACATTTGAATTTTATTTAATAACTGCAAAGTTAAAAATACAATGTTGTTAGTAAAATCATTTAATTTAAAATATGAATATTATACATTTATTAGTCAATCAAATTAATTCAAGGTGCATGTAACTTAACGACTGTTAATTAAAATGCTTCATAATAATTATAATAATAATAAATAAATAATAATAATAATTGTCATTTATATTTATAAAGCTATTATATAAGAATTTCAATTACTCGCGAAAGTTGAAAGAAAAAGAAATTGTAAATGACATTAGATAGTCAATGATGTAATGACCAAAGTTAATCAATTAAAAATTGCTTAAAATTTCTCGTAATTTATTTTAAATATATATTTAATTTTTAATATATATAATATATAATTTAATATATAATATATATATGCAATATATATTGCATGTATATATATTACATAAATAATAATAAACAAAATAATTTAAATAAGTATTAATGATCTTTAAATATATCCATAATATTTTACATTGAGTATTATCAAAGTAGAATGATTGAAAAGTTTATTATCATTTCTTAAACTAATCATTTCATATTAATATACATAGGTACTAAATATTTACTTAAAGTTTTATAAATTATTTTTATTATTTTTATTTTAGATGTGAAAAAAGATTACTATCAAACTTTTGTTGATGGAGAATTGGGCCAAAATGTTATTAAGCTAGTTAATAATTATACTGGTTATCGTTCAATTGTGACATTAGATCAAGCCATAAAAATGAAATGTTTTGAAAATTGCCCTACTTATTTTCCTGCAGCTAAAGTAAGTATATTTTTTATTGTACTGATATAAGAATCTGTATTATCATCCATTTAATTTAAATGTTATTATCACTCTGGTGTAACTAAAAAGTCAGAATTTAAGGATTGGTCATTTTTGGAAGAGTAGCATCTGAGACGTTTATGTGCGGCATTAACTATACACCTTTAGTTTTAACCTTATTTTTTTTTTTTTGTATCCACAACGTTGTAGAATTTAAAAAATTTATTGTTTTTTTTAAAATTTATTTATTTAATTACCATTGTTTATTTTTATATAGTAAAAATAACTCAAAAAGATTCATGAATCTGTTTATTATCTAAATTTTAGTTTTAACATAAATTGTATTGCAAATACTTAAGTCATTTTTGACATTTTTCTATAACTTCTGAAACAATTATACAAAATGACAAAAAGGAAAATATTTATGAAAATTTAAGAGCATAGGTATATATTTATGAATTTATGATAATGAGAATCAATGTATTAACAAAAATTTGACAGTTTATGGGTTAACTCTATCTTGCTATGCACTTTTTTTGGAATAGAACGAGTAAAATTAATATTAATTTAATTATAATTAATGTTACTCTTTATCCATTATAAGCTCATTTAATCCATTTAGTAATAATAACTAATAAATATTATATATGATAATTTTTAAGTTTTAATAAATTAAAATATGATGATATATAATATTGAAGATGCTGTAACATCAGTTGATTTTATTAATTTTTTACATATTTTACAGTATATAAAAATTCCAGAAGATAAAGAAAAAGTAGATGATTATGTGGTTTATAAGGAATCGTCTAATGAATTTAATAAAAATGAGGTAAAACATTAAAATTATTACATTTACCAATATATAAAGATAACAAGAATAACAATGTACCATTATTATTATGTGTAATATATATATATATATATATATATTCATGGTAATCTATACAGGATGAATAATTTGTAATTGTAAGTGTAAAATATAAACATTTAGATATAATAATAAGGTAAAATAGTAAAATTGTGTAAGTGGGTTTTTTTAATGTAATTTCATTAATGACACTAGTTTTGCATTTGTGCAATCACTATACATTATATTTACAAAATTATTCAACTTATATTACATTATTAACTTTGTAATATCTCATATAATTAATAATATTAATATCATTCCTACCTATATTATAAATTATTTTGTTATTATTATTTTATAGGATATAACATTTGACCAGGAGAATTCACTTGATAGTTATCAACTTCAATTATTATTACAATGCACAAGCGAGTTTGGATATGGTAACTGGGAGGCTATTTCTAAACAGTATAACAGTATCATTCATATGGAATACCCTAAAGGAAAACGGAATTATCTATCAGAAAAAAGTGATGCACTTTTATTTACATTTTTTGTATATTATTTTACTGTAATACATTATAAAACAATATGACAGTACGGTCGTTAGTTTGTTATTTCTGTATCAATAAAAATATCTATTACTCACCGTAATATATTATAAATTAACATAACGGTTATTGTTGGTTATGTAAATATGGTAATAAAATCCCAATATTTTTCATATGAACTTAAACATAGTATGTTTTGATCAATAACAGTTTTAAATGAGTTTTATAATTTTTCTTATTTCTTAACTAATTTAAATCAAATAATTAAACATACTGGATTTATTTTTATTATGATTTGAATTCACATACAAGCAATTTTAACATATACATTTTACACCGATGATTTGATAAATATCCCTTTTTTAGTATAAAATCTGAATATATTTGTATCAATTTTTTTATATATGAATTGTAGTATTTATAAAATCTAATAATTATTTTCATGGTAGTACAAACCAAAAGTAAGGCAGGATTGTCAAATAAAATAATTGTTATCCAATTCGATTGGTCGTTCACGACAATATACTATTAACTAAAATATGTAATAATTTTAAAATAAGTTATTTTTAAATTTGTACATTACAAACAGGTGTCAAAGAAGAATATACACAGCGTTTTATTCAAACCCCATTATTATGTGGAACTTGGATACCATCAGAGCATACAAGACCTCTGATACCTGATCGTACAAACCGTATCCAAGGCCCTAAAAATGAGTTTGAAAAATATTTAAAAAAAGTAGGAAACTGTAATTTAAAAACTTTCATATTTTGTATTGAATGTACATGCGTTTTTAATTATGTATTTATACTATTAATTTAAGAATCTTCCCATTGATGATTTGGATTTATTTTTTCATCCACCTCCATTAAATGACGGTGGCGATGAAGTTAATTATTTATGTGAACAATCAAAGACTGAACCAGAAGAATTACCTGAATCAAAAGGTTTGTAAAACTTATTGTTAATGAATAATATGTTAAACACTTTTATTTGCACGAGGAATGGTTTGATGGGTAGATGGTAGACAATAAATGTGTGGACATAATAAAATATTTTTACATTATTAATCATTTATTTCTTGTGTCTGTGTGATTGTGTTTATCTAATAAACTATATAAGCTATTAATTCAATAAACATCACAAAATATCTACTAAAATTCTACATTTTATCAAAATGTTATGCTATTGATTCTTATTGTAATATTAATTGTTGTTGCTAGAGGTATTACTTAACTAATCTTAATACTGTTAGTGTTAGAAATAAATAAAGTTATATTATATGAAGTTAAATCTAAATGTGATACTTTAAATCAGGGATGGCCAATCCACGGCACGCCTTAGAAAGTCTTGCGGCTCGCAAGATTTATTAAAAAATATTTATTTTTGTGGCTATAGAATACTTTGGAATGCCCGGTATCAGTATTATTATCATAATCGTTGTTATATATATATATATATATATGTGGCCCGTGGGATTATAATCTTATTTTTGAAAGTGACCCGCAAGATCATTTGGGTTGGCCATCCCTGCTTTAAATATTGAAATTTCTTTGCCTCGTAGAACGAACATTCAATAAAATTGTTGTAATATAGAAACAAATTCTTCAAAAAATAAGGTACTTTAGGATTTCTTTATATATTCCATTTATTGATAGCTTTTAAATAAAATAAATGAGCAATTTTTACAACACAAGTCTATGCTAAACATTTTATATGTCTCCTACCTTCATAAAATTGAAAATTTGAAGAAGAGAAAATAAAACTGTACTAAGATAATTTGAATTGTAGTCAATTAGCTTTAGTTGGGGACATAAAACTTGGCAGCAAAATTTTGTGAAGGCACGAGTTTTTCTAAACTATGCCCTTAACGCTTTTACAGAATGTAATGAGTAGGACTCGAATATAAATGCCCTTAAAAATACTGATAGGATTATTCTACCAAAAATTCAAAATACATTCTTTACGCCGCTATCGGTTTCTAATAATCAGGACTGTTAGAAAAATGTACTTGATACATTATGCCAACAACATATAATAATACATAGTATCCTATCCATATTCCATTTTGTTGACAAAAACGTGTTATTTATTATTTGAATATTTCCAACATAATACCTAGTATAAATTAAGATTTTGACGAAATTTTAAGTTAAATATCATCAAGTTTTTGTCAAACCTATTCAGTTCGGTACAGTAGTGACTGAATATATTGATATATCCCTGGAAGAAATTCTTTTACCTATGTGCATGGTTACTTAATCAAGAAATGATTTAAAAACATATTTGTCTGGTCTGTAATGCCTATGCTCGTTGCTCAATATCAAAATAATAATTTGAATCTTTTCTTTTGTTATATTATAAAATATATTCTAGACTAATGACCACTCAACTTCAAAACCAATTGCTGCAATTTTATGCGTTTTCTTGATCTTAACTGTAAGTACTCATTGTTTTACATGAAAGTGGTTACGTTGTGCATTTTTCTACTCAGGTTTGGCGCTAAAATTAATATAGTTTATGTATTAGTCTAATATTGGGCTACATTTATAAAATGTAGTATAACATGACAGTAATGGACGATGCGGCAAAAACGCTTAATATGACACCACCCTAAAGCATTAATTTTTTTCTATCAGCCCATTGGCTGTATTGATTATATACCTAGTATATAAACTAGTAACCACCTACTGTCCATTGGTCTTGTAGCTATCGGTTCAATTTCATTATCACGTCTACTCCCATTTTGGTTATATTATTATAATTATGTAATTATGTTTTATTCTAGCTTCAGTATGTGTCTACTGTCAAGAGGAGTTTGAAGTTATTGGATTTCGGACAGATAAAAATACATTTTCAGACTATAAGACTATCACAAAATATACTTGTTGTACAAATAAACAAACGTGTGAAAATATGTATCTATGCCTTTCGGTTAGTTATGTGTAGATTTAAATTGTATTATAAAAATAAACTAATATATTTGTAACAATGAATATATGTTTTAAATAATCTTTATATCATATTGTTGAAGTGTTTAGGCAGTGGAGCAGAAATTGGAAAGCATAAAAATTATCACAATTACAAATTAATAACCGAAGTTAAGGTTTGCATAATTTTGATTTTAATTGTTTTCGTAACTTTTTGAAATTTATATTGTTTGCCATTTAAGACTATTTTATTTTATTTTACAGATTTATTCTAGTAATAATTATTTTCATGAAACCGATTGGACGGCCATGGAAGAATTAGCATTTCTGTATGCATTAGAAGAATGGACGTGCAAAGAGACAGAAAAATATGTAGATCCTTTAAATTCTGAAAATTTAATTAATGATTGGAATACTGTTTCCCAACATGTTGGATCAAGAAGTGCTAATGGTATGATCATATTGTTGGTTAAATCTTAAATTTTTAGGCCAAAGTTTGATATATGAAGAAATTAAAAATGTTTATATTCTTAAGATGTCACACATTCACAAATGTATAAATATATAGGCTTTAGAATAATATAAAACATAATTTTTCCACTAAAAATCTGAACATTTTAAACATAAAATACCTTACATGATACATAATTTGTTGATATTTTTATCTAATTGTAAGTCAATTCCATTATATTTTAATACATATATTGACCTCGTTTACAATGGAAAATTATTTAGTGTAGTAGCTATGAGTTGTAATATAATTAACTTGTGCTTATGATTTACTGAGATCATAAAATTAATTATTTTAAAAATGGTACTTTAAAAAAACAAATTCTACATTTACATTCGAAATAAAATGTATTATCATAACAGCAATATTAATTAACAGTTTTATTATGAAATTATATGTATTTAGATTATTTAATGCATATTAAGATAAAATCATGAATTAATATATTTAAATATTTTTAATTATAGAATCAGAAATTGAATTTGAACATTTTATTTCAAATCGAAGACTCTGGAAATTGGTAGAATTATATACGGGTACTGAACCTCTAATTACATATGAAGATGCAGTAGAAATGGGGTGTTTTGAAAATCATATCAATAATTTTAATGTAAGTTAAAAATGTACTGTAATTATTACATATTAATTATTATGTAGTAATATAATGTATAGAGTATAGTTAGTATAGACAGAACCAATAAGTATTGATAACTCAAATAAATCAAAATAAATATAAATAAGTTACATTTAAAAAACCTCCGAATTGAATAACTGAATTTTCATTCAACATTTTAAAATTATTCTTAGTGATGCTAAATTTATTATATTTTGCTCACAAAATGTAAACACTTACAATTTCAGTATAGTTGTAGTGTGAATTAAATTAAATTCATAATAATGAAACTTCTAATTTTATAAACCAAATCTACAATTTTTCGCAAAATAATGTATAAACAGTTTTACTTGTTAAAAAATTTACCTTAATTTGAGATTTAAACATTAATAAATGTTGCATAAAAATTAATTAGTTACATCCAAATTAAAATTCAATTTACAACCTCACTGCTTTTGAAATGTTAACTAATGATATGAATACAAGGTTAAAAACTTCTACTCCTAATTTTGAAGTATATATTATAAAACGTTTAAAATTCATCACTTTCTCCAAAAACAATAATTTTCAAACTTGTAAAAGCTCTTATATATTTTTGTAATCTGTAACCCTTGTACACAAATCCTTATTAAGTTTAATTAGGTACGTCCGATAAAATGTTAATATTATAAACAAAAACTTACATGTGTTCAGAAGATTTTAATTATTTTTAAAAATGTCTAACATATTATGTTTGTAAAAATTACAAATTACATTGTATTTTCTAATAAATTATTCTGAAAGCAAAACAATTTGTAATTAGATATTCGAAACCAAAATTTTGCATGATTAGATTTTTATATTTTATTTTAGTGGCAATAACTAAATGTTTATTTTATAGGCTTTAGATCAAAGGCGAAATAATATTTGGACTAAATCAGATTTAGAATCATTATTTGATTGCATGACTATTTACGGCTATGGTAATTGGGAAAAAATTACAAAAGAATTCAACCAAATTAATTCTGATAAATATGTTGAAACAATAAATCCATGTGTAATAAGAACGCCTGAAGGTATATATCTATATAAATTGTGCCAAGGATTTTTTTTTAAATTTAATTTATAATTAAAAAATATTGACCTATCGAGATTTTACTGTTTTGGTCTATTATTTATTTTGAGAGGTTAAGATATTATAATTTATTTAATGATTTATACAAGTAAATTATAATGTTATGTAAATATTATGTAAAGATTTGTTTTATGTACAATAGAAATAAAAAACGAATGTTTACTTCGTTTCTATGATGGCCCTATTAGACGAAGAAAATGGAAACCACCATCTAATTCTAGACCAATCATAGTTGATCGTACACGGTATTTTAAACAACCTGTGGATTTGAAGTATCCTGTTATGCATTCTAATTTATTTGCTCAAATTGGTTATGATTATGTTAATGATGAATTCGAATATGTATGTAAATGAACAAATTTTTAATTATTTACTTTTTATAGTTATTATTAATGTGTTTATTTAATTAGCCTTATGTAGATGATGCTGAATCTTCCTTGGATTTTGTGGGGGATTTTGAAATTGAACCAAAAATTCCTACTGACAAGTCTGACGTGGTATGAAATATCCTAAATTCTAGTTATATCCGTGTCATTTTTATATTTATTTTTAAATATTAGATATTTAGATCAGAATTTATAATTTTAACTTTACAGTACACATACTTTATATGTTAAATATATGTTCATATTATATTATTTAATAGCTTAAAAATATGATCTATAATAAAAGTATACTTTTGTATTTTTTGTTATTGAAGGATGAGATAGATATGATACCGCACATCAATGTGGAAAAAGGTATGTTTTTCTCTGAGATGTTTGTTGGATCATTTTTATGTTACTATTAAACTTTTTCAGAAAAAGCTATAGTTATCGGAAAATTGTATAATGAAGTTTTAAAAATGCGAACGACCGCTAAAAGATGTGTCCACAATTATAGATTAATTGAACTATTTGGAATGTACAAAGATAAACAACTACCAAAAATTAAACCAATGTGAGTATTATTGTATATAACTTAATTAAACTGCTTAATGCTTAAAATAATATCAGCAATATTTTGTATTCATTTAACGTAATGTTTAAATTCTGAATAAAACGAGTAATGTATTGGTGCATTATAAATTTATAACCAATGGTACATATTATGTTTTGTTTTTTTTTTTTGTCTGTGTACATAATTTTGACCAGAAGTATTGCCCTAATTGTCACAACCATGGGTGGATTTTGATAGAAAAATAGCGGAGAGTTAGTACCTACTTTTGGTTGGATTATTTTTTTGATTTCTCAACAGTTTTAATGATTATAATTAAGAAGAACAGTGAACAAATTGCAAACAATACTGTTAACGGACATCGAATTTTGAACCCAACATTGTTTAGTATTTATTTTTTTGTCACCCCCATTCCATATTTCCATTAAATTTGATTATTTATTGAAATTAAAAAAATGCACATTTATTTCATGGATACAAGATTTTTCTTATGAAATTTTTTTATGAACTTCTTTGTAATCAATAAAAAGTTTTTACCAGAAGGTCTCAGTTAATTTTATAATCATTGGAAAATTAAATGTTAAATGAAATCATATCCAATGGCACTTCAATTATTCTCTCGACGTTTACTGCGTAAGTGTATCCAAAAAGGTAAATGACCGTAGGGATGAGATGTATATTGTCGTTTAAGACGTATGTCTGCCCAGGTAGATCTTACTATTGTAGAAACCGAAGAGAAACTGACGTACCATGGCGAGCTTTTTATATGGATGATTTAGCAATAAAACATTTTAGTGTATACATCAGTAGCATGGCCCTATACTAGGCGTATTCATTAATGTACATATCAATTATTAAATGATGTTTTTTTTCATTTTTTAATTGGTATTTATTAATTATTAGTTAATTTACAGTGTTGATTTTTATATTAATATATTTTTTTTATTATTATTGTTGTTTTTGTTTAATAAAAAAATATTTTTGTACATTTCAGCACTGAACAATCCTTGGGAGAGCGGCTAGTTAAAATGTCCAGGTTCATTACAGTCGACATTCATAAGTCTTTAATCGAAATGGCGAAGAACGAGAAACTGTTAACGTATCGACTAAATGAATTACAATTTTACAGAACGATAGGTTTAAAAAAAATGTATGAAATCGAAGTGCTTAATAAATTATATCACAAGGTAAATTTACAAAATCGACATCAGCTAAATAAAAATAAAAATATTATATACTTTTTAATTTCTATTAACATTTATAAGATAATCTTTATTTTTAGAAACTATCAAGTGTTATTGATACAGATTCAGGACACCATTCATCAAATGAGCTAATTCCTTCTGTATCTAGTGGAAAAAGGTATATTATAATCAAATAGTTAATTATTAATTCATAATAAATTGATTATTTATTTACTTTTTATATTTCAGAATAACAAAATGTATTCAAAATATATTTTCAATATTATCTACATCTCAACATTCTCAAACTGCCCAGAACAGATTGAGATATTTACCCATTAACAAAAGTGAAGAATTGTTGACAGAAAATGAAAAAAAGGTATCTTTAATTTTTTTTAATTTTGATTTAACAACTTTTTGAAAATGATTATTTAGTTATTTGAAGAAGCAATGATGAATTAAAAAAGAAAAAAAAAACCGTTATTATTATGTGTGATTAAATAAAATATACACTAAAATCTTAGTGATATAAAGATCATTAGTGTAGGCATTAGTATGCTCTACCAAATAAATATATTGGATAATTTATTGGAAGTTGGGATATTTTTCTTTGAATTGTTATATGTTGAATTATTGTTTTTTAAATTATTTAGATAGTTTTATACTAGTATGGTATAATTTCTCAAACTAATTAATTACTAAAAGTTCTTTATTAATATTTAACTATTTTTTATACATTTCAGTTATGTCTGAAATACAATATAGATCCAGATTATTATTTGAAAACAAAATGTAAAATATTAAATGTAAGTACTTATTTATTTATACAATAATAATTATTTTCAGATAAATCATTTCAAGGCATGATATTTTGTGTAAATATGTAATAAGAATATTTTGAAAACCACTTATAATAATTAAAGGGTGTAATTTGAAATTTAAAAATACTTGTCTCCATGAGATGATGTAAGATGCCCTGTGGAATTGCAGATTATATTCACCACACTTGTTGTTGATAAATTTATTTAAAAGTGGATTATGAATTGGGTTGGTTAAGTATATAATTTATCTGTTTTAGTAAAATTGGCATGAATATTGAATTCAATATTGCATGACTGGGTTATGAAACATCTTTACATTTTTGAACTGATCATTTTTGTTCAGCGTCATGATCTACTTATGTAGTGTATATGAAATATTGTATTGCTAATTTTATAAATATATAATTTACATACTTTTACAAATCCTTGGAGTCCCTCATCCATCTCAACTATAAGCCTATAAATATTAATCAAGGCACTTTAGAGGAGTACTTAAGTACATAGCTATATTTACATATGGTGAATATTCACTACCATTTTACGAATAGTGAATAGACACTTACATTGTATGTTCATAAGTTTTATTGTATTTTACAATTTGGTAGACAGTTATATAAACTGAATTCTAAATTTTAATTGCTCAAAAATATTTGTTTTAAATTTTAACAGGTTGGCCTCCAAGAAAATCCAACGAAAATAGATTATATTATTTATAATTATTTAGTTCATATTAACAATATTGAAGTTTTACCACCAAATTCAAAGTTATCATGAATTATGGCTAATTAAATAATAATGACTTTTATCTCAAGTTTTATTTAGAAATGTTAAGAATTTAAAATAAAATAATAACCATTACTTTACTGTGATTGTCATAAATATTAAAATATTTATGGTAACATAATTTTATCACTTTTACACTTAGAAAATTTGTTGAAGTGTTAAATAGTTATGAAAAAACATACTATCAATATTAAGTCATACCTAATCAATTTGTATATATTAATTTTATCTTTAAATCTTTGTTATAATTTTTTTTTTTTTTTTGTTATACTGTGAAGTATTTTTTAATTCATTTATAGTTAACATTTTTTCTTGGTACTACGCATTACCTATGTAATATAACTCAAATTAATAGAACTGCATTATAGGTAATTTTCCTTATTATATGACAAAGTAATTAGAAAAGTTTAAATATTTTTCATTTGTATGTAATTAATTTAGTTTATAAGTTTTGTATTGAACTGAATTTAATGTATTTAAATGTTCGAGGTCCATCAGTGATAATGACAAAATTACTTGATTTAATTGTATTTAGTATAAACATGTTTATTAAAAAAAATGTTACATTTACTAGAATGTAAATTTTAATAGAATAATTATTATGAAGTAATTAAAATGAGAACTGTGATTACTGATATATGTTAACTAACTGGAATTTATTTTCGTTAAATGCGAATAATATTTATCATACCAATAAAAATTTTTCCTGCTTTGCCATTTAATGTCTTTTTGTATTATTTCTTTACTTTCTGGTATATATTATCATTTATGTCATAAGCTATAAACAATCCAATGTGCATGAACGAATACCACTGAAAACACATTTGTAATTTATTGACCAAATTTTATTTTCAATTTGATAGGTTAGAACTGTGATGTTCAATCTTCAAGATTCCAAATTATGTATTGTAAATATTTGAAACTATATATATTTTTGTTGTATCTATATTTCTATTTAATTATTGATCCAAATAGTCTAAGGGTTAATGACACATTACAAATAAGGTTGAAATGTTTTAAGTTGATTCTTTGCATTATTCATCCGGATTACGAATCAGTAGAAAAATGTTTGCCGTTCACACTTAGTTTATAAGTTAGACATTCAAAAGTAAGTTAGAATAGTAAATATTATATTACAATACATAATCAAAAATGTTAAATAGTAAAATAATAAAAATGTCATAGGTAAGTGAGACTTAAAAAAAAAATGATTAAATATTGAATATATTCTTAGTTTCAATAACTGCAGGTTTAATTTAGGTTTTGTACAAAACTAAAACTGCTGCGAGAATAGTACTTCGTGAGTTGTTTACTTTTGAACTTTTAATAAGATTACATTTTTTTGCAGATTCATATCGACTACGAACTATTTAATGTACAAAAATTCCGTATACCAATTAGGAGATTAGCTCAGTTGGTGTATCAACGTATCAGCTATTGTTATTGTAATAATTTACTTTGTTATCATGTAACTGTATTTAATTTGGCTGAATAAACAAATAAATATTCACAAATATTTAATTTTGAGTTGGTGTTTATTTAAATCATTCAAAAATGTACACCTCCTCCCAACAGTTAGATTGAATCAAGCGAATTGTGTAATTTTCACAGAAAAATACAAATGTACAACTATAGTTGGTATCCAAATTCCAAATGGCTATGCAAATCCGTTTTTCTCCAACGACTCAAGATCAGTTCTCTATTTTTGTCTTATCATGATTTTTTATTGTTGTTATCAAAAGTAGGTTATTCTATAACTGCGGAGGAAGTTTTCTAATCAATTCAACATGTGGAACAAATATTTATGGAAGAAAGTACTTTGGAACAAATATATTGTGGAACAAAAATCTATTCGAAGAAAAAGATTAGGAATAAAAATTCATTGGAACAAATGCGGTAGGAAACAAAAGGCTAATTTACTTTGGAACATTAATACTATGAAACAAAATGTAATGATTCTTTTATGATTTCATAATCAAATCTAGTTCTTTTTACACCGATTAGTGAATATGAATCGAATCATTACAGAGAACTAGATATGATTATGAAATCATAAAAAATGTTTCAGATAAAATAGATTCGTTCCAAATCATTCCCTACAATTTCCAATGAAACTTTGGACATAAATTAATTATTGTCGTCGGACGCATTAAAAAAAAAAAAACAAAGATAGTAAGAAGTTCCATGGAGTCCCTGTTTATTCAGTTCTTCATTTCCCAAATTCAAGCACTGAATGGCAAATGCACTTCCGTGTTAATCCAAACGGTGGAAGCCAATAACAAAGTGTGTACATTGTTAAACGCGAAATTAATCCATTATCACCCTATATAGGTTAGAATACCATACAATAATATTTTAGTTACTTCTTGATAATAAATGGTTAACAAAAATAAAATATTATAAATATCAAATATATTATTCTATTATTAATAAGTATTATCATTTAAAACTAAATAATTATTTAAATACTGGTAAATCAGTACACAAGTACAAACATTCATGGTTGTTTGGATTTTAAACAAACAAATTGGTTTGGAAACACGCCAAAAAATATTCATCAGTCTGTGAACCGGATGATGATATGTGATAATAATTGATAATTTATAATAGTAATAATAATCATATATGAATAACTGGTATATGGTCCAAACTCTAATATAACAACTGATAAGTATTATAACATACAATATAAGTAGATAATAATATGTGTAATACTACTCACACTCAGTAGTCAGTACTCTATAGTCTATTGGCGTGTTGCATCTGCTCGCTTCTTTTGTGTTACGGGCGTAGACTGTAGAGTATTTTTTTTTCATGGGCGGGAGTTTGGTAAAAGCGGAAAATATATGCTGCCATCATTGCTAACAGTTGAACGCGAACCCGAAAGCAGAAAAAGTGGAACAATCTCCAACATCGTTCTCTGCGCATTTTGTAGTAAACAGTTTCCGCCATCATGAATCCAAACAACGTGTTTTTGTACTATCTGAACAGAAGACAACTCGGTTATGATGGTAATGTTTATTTCACTTCTGCCGTATACGTGTTTCAAATTGAAACCCGTGTTTCTCTCGCAATTTGTTTTGCCAGTTAACAAAAACCACGGCATCTTTTTTTTTCACTTCATCAGCTGCTCTAATTGGTCGGCAGTGGCGGCTTGAACTTTTTTTTGTTGGAATCACATGTAACATTTTAATGTTAAAAATATTAGATAATTATGTGAGTTCATTACCTTTTCCAACCATGGGACCCACACCCACCCATTATTTTTGTGAATCACATGCTTCAAATACACCCCCTTCAAGCCACTGTCGGTCGGTATTGATTGTTGTTTCCGGCAATATGTTAAAATAGTTATCGACTCTGTTCTACTTTGACTTGTTTTAACAAAGTTTTTTCAATCACAAATAATTGTCTGCTGTTTGTTTGGGCGTAACTCACGAAGGTATTTCAATTCCATCGTTCTCGGTGTCCACAAAAGTAGGTAAACCGTTGTATATAGTGACAATGCAAGGCAAGTGGATGAGAATTCTGGGGAATGTCCAGGGCTCAGCATTAGCAAATATTCAGAAATTTCAAGGTTTTAAAATATTGTATTAAAGAAAATATTGATTATTAAACGATTTCAGTATGTATATTCATCAATATTCTTTAATATTTTTGAATAAAAAAAAAGTCT
Organism: Chaitophorus viminalis; assembly: GCA_025469195.1. Classification (NCBI taxonomy): domain Eukaryota; kingdom Metazoa; phylum Arthropoda; class Insecta; order Hemiptera; family Aphididae; genus Chaitophorus; species Chaitophorus viminalis. The sequence continues at coordinate 166,743 of JAIPRK010000347.1, read as the reverse complement.
AAAATATGTAGTGCTTGCTTTAGTTACATTCAAATAATCTCAATAATTGCTCACCTCGTTGACACTTATAAACATAATACATTATGGTATCATCATATAAGTTTTATTTTATTTCTTTTTATTTGCACTAGGATGTATATTATAGCAAATGTTTTATTCTTACTTTAGCTTATTGTATAATATTATATAGCTTATATGAATATTATATTTTTGTTTAATAGGAATTAGAAAAAATGTGAATGAAATGGTTATCGATAACATTGGCTACAAATATTCAAACAGGGCATCTCATTTTCCTATTGGCAATACATTTGCCTGCAAGTTTAGTAGAAATAATAATAACTTACATGTGCTTGGTTGCTCAACAGAACGTGGGGAATTGGTCATTCAATCAACTTTAAGTGATTGTGATATCATTAATGGGCCGATTAAACGAAGTAAGTCAATAATTTTTACCTAATCTTAATAATTAGTCATTTTTATATTTGAATTAAAAACCATGTTTTTATTCACATTTCTGTATATTGATTAAAATCATTTAAAAGCGATTGACAAAAATAATTTGAATTTAACTTATTAGTATTAATATAAATTGCTATTTGACAAATATTATGCTTATTGAATCATTCATGATTTTATTAAACTATTCTTTCATAAATTACAATAATGTTTCCTGATTGGTAATTTTATGCATTTAATATTATTACAATATATTGTTATGTAACAAATAAAAATACAATTAAAAAAGATAAGAATCAAGTTGAAAATACCTAAATAATTATTATTTATTATATGTTTTCTAAATTAGATGTTCTACATAACAATGCTGTTTTTAACTTCGCATGGGCTGAACCTGAAATGAAATTAGTTACTGCCTGTGGAGATCATACATCAAAGTTATTTATGGTTTCTCCATCTGGGACTCTTGAAGGAATAAGAAGATTTTCACAGAATGCATCAGTTAAAAGTGTAATGTTTCGCCCAGGATCTTCAGGTATGTAGAACATAGTTATTTATATATTCGTATGTATATGTTACAGCTAAATTGTTGAATTCCGTTATTTTATGAAATAACTAGGTAGTTCATGAATTATCTACGAATGTTAGTTACAGTATGAAATAATATATGAAAACTGTACTTTAACTAGTTATCTCATAGAATATCTAGTTACTCTTTACAATTTCAGTTTGATATCCGTTAAAGTATAAAATACATTAAAATTTTAAATATATATTAAAATATTTTATTTTACTGAATTAATTATAGTTATATTATTTATTTATTTTTACATGTAAGGCTATTATGACATTTAGAGTTGCACAATACTTGTTTTTTCTACAAACACATCGCTTTGTATTACATTTTTTGGTACAAGTGCACTTTTAAAAAACTGACCAGTTTCCAGTGACTGCGCAGTTGCCGCAAATCTTAATGTAACACTTTCATTTGGAACAGCATCTAGAGCTAAGAAATTTTTTGAACATACTGTGAACTGTGATTGGGAGTATAACTGTTTTAACACTCCTGCAATTATAAGATGTAGGTAGGTATCAAATAAATTCAATATAAAATTATAAAAAATAACTTGTATTATTTAAATTTATCTTACTGTTATTGCATCCCAGTTGATAAAACCCATCGTCAGTTAATTTTAAAACAACTACATTAAATGAACGAGGATCACCCTCGTTTAGTATTAATTTTTCAATGTCATTTATTTTTACAATGTCGTAATGTTTTTCTAGCCAATAGTCACGAGAAGATTCCTTTTTTATTTTCATTTTTTTCACGTCTATCATCAAACTTGCATATTTTTCTTTTGTTAAAACTGCACTATTTAGTTTTAATGAACAATTTTTAACAATTGCATTAAATTTTTCTTTCATTAAATCTAATTCATTTGAATTCATCGTGAACAAAATAATTAATACTTAAAATAATAGTATAAAGACAGACGAACCAACAGCGAACATGTACAAACGTAAAACTATTACTAAACTTTAAACTTGTATAGATAATACATTAAGTACATGTACCAAATATTAACAACCAACATTTTATAATAACACGATAAACGATAATCTTATAATAAACGTACATTGCGATTACCGACAAAAAGGACGTTAATCTTATCTGATTTAATATGTTATATTAAATTGTTGAAAATGTTGGAACTGTATTTATTTATCATGATATTTTGTTATTTACAATTTGACACATTAACGAAGTGATGCCAGGGAATGTATGAAATAACTAGTTAAAGTATAAATTATGTACATTAACTTACATTACCTACAAACTTCAGTTATTTTATAAATTACCTAGTTATTTCATAAAATAACTGATTCAACACTTTAACTGTAACATATATAAAATATAATATAATAACAATAAATGTGCAAAAATTACAATTCATTGTTAATAAGTAATAACATTATTATTCTGTAAAATGCATAAAATATTATAGTTACTTTATGTATTTAGATGTATTTTGTGCTGGAAGCCATGATGGTTGTATTAAAATTTGGGATGCTCGTATAAACAATGATGAAAATGTTTTGGAGTTTGATTGTAATATACCGAATGCACATGGTAAATATAGTTTAATTTATTTTGTTTTAGTGTTAGTTATTTGTTGTTTGATTACTATTTTCTCACATCTTCTCATAGATGTACACATAATAGTATGTTATGTTTAAATCTAAGTTACTGCCATTAATATTGAAAACTTAAAAATTAATTTTATTGTCCATTCTTTTTTTTTTTTTTTTAGCTAATATTTATTAATCTAATATTAGTTTACTATATTTTTCTTTTTCAATCCATGCCTTAGCTTCTTATGGTATAAGAAGGAAGAGACCAATGAAAGTATATGGAGTCTCTTGTGTGTTATATACAGATGAACAAACTGTTGTATCTTGTTCTATTTTGGATGGGTAAATATATTATCAGTAAAACATAAGCATAATATTCTGTTTATAAACATTATAGGAAGATAATATTATTTTTAGTGATATTAAAGTATGGGACTTGCGTAAGTCATACCGCAATGTTGGAGTATGTGATGAACCTTTACCACTCATGAAGTTTCATCATGGAGATAAACCTCGTTCGGTGTTTGTTGGGTTTATGGACATGATAACTAATCCTCAAAAAACTCATTTATACGCAAGTGGTGTGAATAATGTTATTTACTGTTACTCATTGGGCTCTACAAATAATGGTATTTATAAATATTAATTTAATTAATAATATTTATGAGTGGTAATAAATTATTTTTAAGGATTGGTTTTTTAATTGCACTTTTTATATAAAATTAATTTGTTTATTAATTCTGAACTAATATTGTTATAATTATTCAGTTTGATTTATATATGTATATTATATGCTTCTATTAAATGACATTTTAAATGTAATATTTAATTTAAGATAAAAAAATAGTTTATTACTTCCATACTTTTTGTTCAAAGTATTTCATTATGTTATTAATATTATTGTCTTAAGATAATCTTATTACATTGTAATTTTGAAAATTTGATTTGTAGAAGCAATATGTGAATTCTCCGGTCATAACTGTGAAACTAACTATTCCAAAATAAGTATTAGTAATGATGGACGTTATTTATTTAGTGGCTGTTCTGAAAAGTCAGGTGTTATATGGGATACAAGCTTTCCGTATAATAAAGAACCTGTGTTAACAATGATGACTAAAACGCTTATAACTAATGAATTAAGTAGTTCTGATTGGTGTGGAGATCCAGCGTGTATAAAAGTTAGCTTCATTTTATTTATCAGTACTAAACAAGCAATTTCATTTTATTAAAATAATTTTGGATGAACATTTTTTAATTATTTATCTATTGTTATTGTTTGTAATATAGTTTATAAATGTTTATATTTACCTTTCATTTTAAAAAAAAAAACAAAAAAAATTATTTTTTATTAGATATTAAGGAAATTATTAAATATACATTATTATATATTATTTAAAATACATAATATGAATAGTAATTAAATTAATATTCACTTAGCTAAAAAAATATTAAGAAGTGTAGTAATGAAAATAAATGTATAATATTTTATTTAAATCAAATATTTAGTTTGTTTAAAAAATATTAATTGATATCCATATTTTAAGCTGGCGACTAGTTCTGATTCATTACCTAATTTATGGACAATAAATCCATCTACTGAAGAAGACTTAGAAACGAGAACAATAAGATCTTCATCGCGAAGACTTAAATTGCCTCCAAAAGTATATACTGCTCCAATCAAACTTGATGCTGAACTAAAAAAAATATATGGAAAAGAAACAGGTCAGTAAACTTAAAAATGTGTTTAATCTTGATGTTTTAATGGTTCTGAATTGCAGAGAAAAACATGGAAAATTGGGATACTACTAGTCAAATAATAGAAAAAAATGTTTGCAAGTTATCAATCACTCCTAAAAAACCACGGAAAAAACCTCTATTTTCAAATACATCTACTTGCAATGAGGAATCGCCACAACAAAATATTAGGTTCCAACCGTCTTCACCTGTTACACCAACTTCAAATAAAAAAAGAAAGAAGAGTTGTGTATCCCCTAAAAATTTAATTGATCATTACTTTTCAGTTAATAACAAACGAGAAAAATTAGATTCTGTAAATGAAAATGAGTAATTTATAATGAATATGACAAGACTATATTATTATTATACAGACTGATTAAATTAAAGTAAAATTCAGTTAACTGTTTTAAGGATAGGATAAGTTAAACAAATCAGCTAAGTTAATTAAGATATATTTTTTAAGATTATATATATTTGTTCATTCAAATATTATGTTTATCTTGTTTATTGCATGGACAAAGTATAATATGTATAATTAATTAAATCTTTTTTAAAAATCATTGTGATTTGATGTTTATTTACTTTCAATAAATATTGGTATTTTGATTTATATCTATTTAATAATAACTTATGTAATATATAAAATATTATTTTGAATATTTTACGAGTTTTTAGTTTAATTTATAATTATTGAAGTCTGAAGCTCATATTACTGTAAATACATATATTTAAAGAATATTATGTGTGTTAACAAGACTTTATTGGTATATAGTTTCAGTAATCAAATGCCAAATAAGTAATAACATAAAAAATAACCTTGTACACTGGACAAGAACATTATAGAAGAATACCTAAGGGTATTTTTACTATCAAAATGTTATTATTGATTACACTGACTATTTTGTTTGTTTAATAGTAATCCACTAATATGAATTTTTTTTCATCAAGTTAGTATTATCTAACAATAAGGGAGTGAATATTTTGTTTCTGGCTATTCTGAACAAAGTTTATCAATTGCATACACTTTTTTTGTTACCAAGAAAAATTATTAAATGTATTGGTTACATTAGAATATACATTATGTATTATATAAATTTTTGAATGATTTTATATGTATCATTTATCATTAATCATTAGTCATCAGTTCATCACAAATAACTTATTACACAAACAAAAGCCTTAATCGTTTTTCTAAATCAATTAGTAATATGATCCTACAACATGTAATCTTTATACCTAATATGACTTTTTATTAAATTTTTATTTTATCAATATCTGACCACACGTCTGGTATTTTTCAAAAAATTTTCTTTTGTCCTAATTAGTTAAAGCCATAGATAAAAAGAAATCCTCTTGATGGAATTTCTTACGGCAGAGGTACTTTGAGTGATGCACTGTAGAAATTCTTTTTAATTTTTTTTTATCTAGTGAACTTGGTAATACCAGTAGTTTTGACAATTATTAACGACTTATAACAATAACAAAACATAATAACATAAAGATAAAGACAAAAAGAACCAAAATATCACAGTAATAAAGTAACAAACTACAAAATTTGAAATATAAACGTTTAAAACCAAGTGTAACCAGTAACCATAAGTTTTACAATAAAAAACTTAAGAAATATAATGAGATGAAAACAAAACAATACAATAGAAGTGCCTAACAACAGAAATAAATTATTTAAATTTTGAAACCAGCCTGGAGAAATAAAATAACGGAGTGAGAGTAGCAAGAAAAAATAGATCGGGGATTAGCCGGTATGTTTAATAAAGTAAGAAAATTTTCGGCGTTGTTAAGCAATTGAATTGAATGGGCAATAAAAAAAGATATGTATGCGACATTGTAAGTAGCGGGAGAGATAGGGCAATCATTTAGCCTGAATTTGAACGTGTGTGAGGGGAATAAAGTGTGTACAAAGCGAAGGCGAGAGCAGGATATAATTTTACGAGACAGTTTTGGTTTGTGAGACCATGGTAGAGGAGAAATCGATAGTATAATAAGGATATTCTCTTGTTTTTCGTCTTTAACGCGGTGCCTAGATCAAACAGTGTCCTGGGTACTCAACCCTTTATTTATTACGACGGTTCTGGTACACCAGATGAGTGGGTGTCGGGTAAAAAATTAAAATGAAAATTTGGTTTGAGTTGGTACATTTTTAATTGAAGAACTGTCGGTTAACCGTTGTCGAATCCGATGTTCGCGTTCTGTTGGATTCGCCTCGACGTGCGTTGCGAACGGCAGAGGCCGCCACTCGTATGCCTGTTGTTTTTTTTTTTATATACTCGTCCGGCCTCGGTCCTTCGCCGGTTGCCGCTGCTGCCGACGACGATTCCTTCCGACCCGTCACGCTGAGATTTTCACTTTATCATCTCTCCGATTGTGTTGCGTGTGTTGGAGGCATACCTATATATATACACGCTCGCTCGCATTTATATGTATAAATATAATATATAATAAACCCCGTTACTGACACTCTCTCACTCACTCACCATATCAATATATCATTCTCTCGCACGCGCACACACCATCACTCCTTACTGCCTCGTTATTATTATTATTATTATTATTATTATTATTATTTTGTTTTTACTTTTCTGCTGCTGCCGCTGTTGCTCGTGTAATATTGTTAATGTTATTGTAATCGTTTACGTCGTTTCGGGATCTCACGTGTGGATAGTGTGCGCTCCCGTCCGCCTGGTTATCATGTTCATCAGCCCTGTCGATACGACTAACTAGAGACGACGTCGTGTGTACGCGCAGATGGACCTCGTCCAGTGCAGAGTTGTGTCGACACAGCCGGGCCACATCAACGACCACGGTGAGTGTAAAACATAGGTTTTGAAATTGATCGCACGACGGACGTCGAAAACGTCGCGAAAACACTATTCGTCGCATTATGCCACTCGTCTGAGGCACAAAATGGTGCTCGCTACGTTTCTATATTATGTCCTCCGTTGGTAGATCGTAGTAACCTTTCAAGTCTTATCCTTGTCCCATGTTATGGTTTGTTCAGTTGCACAGTAAAGGTTTGATCAGTTCTCACAACTCAATTACCTACCGGTCCTAATGCAATAGGATTATAAATCTGGGGTTCAGTTGGACAGAGTCCAAAAATTACATGAAAAATTTAGTAGGTAACTAACGTTTTCTGAAAAATTAATGAGTAGATAGTAGCTACTAGTGTTCTAATTCTTTCGGTGGGTTGACATACTTATATTCAAACTTATCCATTTGACATCTTAATCAGGTTTGTTATCCAAACAAATGGGCTGATTATATTAATTTAATGCTTGTTGTGTGCTTAATCATTTAATTCTAGTAGAAATTGTTTAATGTGATAAGAAACCAGTTAAAATCAACGTTAAACGTTATAGTGTGGAATTGTCAACAAATTGAACCAAATGAGTTCTATGTATATAACACCAACATTTAAACTAACACATTAAATTGATAACCTAAATAGTAAATACATACATTATTAGAGTTAAATTATTAGTTATTACTTACACTTACTATTTCTTAATGAAATAATAGTATGTTTTAATTTATTATAATCGCATCTTTTAGATTAACTTTTCATAATACTAACCCTTAGTACTTACTTCCACTATTCATATAACGCTTTGGCATCGATATGACCAGATATTGGTTTCATAAATGGATAATGTCTTGTTGCTGTTATTTTTATAATAAGTAATTATATTTTTGTATATTACATTATATTATATTATATACTTAATAGGTACTTATATTATTATCATTATTATATAATATCTGTGATTATAAATAAGTGTTAATTTTTAATATATACATAGCTACTGGAAAACCACATAGATTAATATGATCAATGGCAGGCTAGGAAAAAAATTATTCTGCGAAATTACAATTTAAATTGTCTAACAGTATCATGGATTATTTACCAACAATAAAGATAATCGTAACAACAAATTGAAGCATACACTAATCATCATTTTTTTAAAGAATAGTAAAACTTTATGATTATATTATTATAAATGATTTATTTAATAATAATTTGACAATGTTCTTTATATCATTTAATCTAATTTATTATATTTATCAGCTTGATATAAATATAGTAAGCAGTTACAAATTTAATATTATTTCATTTTATACCTTTTTTTTATTTCCATATTATGCAAAAAAAAAATAGTTATCACTAATAAATGATTAAAAATGTGTTGACTATGACATTTTTTTTTGTATTTCACCTTAAAATTGATGTTATTATTATTTTAAATTATGTTCAATATCTATCCAAATCTGATTTGAGTCAATAAGATTTAAAGACTAAGAATACAATTTCAATGAATTTAAAAAGTTTTATTGTAAGATATAAAAAATAATATTAACTATTAACTACTATACAAGTATATTGTAAATTAAACAAGTGTGTAATAATGATTTCTTATAAAATGAATTATGTATAACTCATGTGATACAACATAATTAATAAGTATTATTTATTATAATAATACTTTATTGACAATATTATTATTAAAGGACAAATGATTATATCCAGTTTATTATTTCACTTTTTTCTTTGCTTAACTTGTCAGCTTGTTAACAATATACTGTTATATTTATTTAACTTTAATTATTGTTAATATATTGCAGTTGTTTTCAATAAGTGCTTATTTAATTTCACAAATAAAATATGTTGAAATAAGAAGACGTTTGCGAAGCAATTCTGGAGCATAGCCAATAATTCTAAATTCTTATAGCCTTAAATATATCTTAGACTGATCAATGATATGTCTATACTAAATGAATTTAAAGTAGTTGATTAACCAAAGATGATAATTATCAGTTTTTCTATTAAATAGCTGCTTCTAAGATAATATAAAGTCATATTTATTTTCTTTTAAGTATATTAATTTATTTGTGTTATTTACAATTTTAATTACAATACCTAATTTATAATGGTAAAATCATTTATATTATTTTATGAAATGATTCATTTTAACTGTACATGTCTTCATAATATAAATTACTCCTTTAGGAATTTACTAATTTATTTATTTATTTTTAAACTTTATAATTAAATTTATTTAATTAACAATTAACGCTAACAATTAATTTATAATATGTTTGTTCCTCAATACATACATAGTTTAAATTTACATTAAGTAAATCGTCAACTTGTAATAATAATTCATATTTTTATGACAACCTAAATTTTTAAACAATATATACTTAGTACTTAATTACATTACAATATGTGCATTATGCACATGTTTAATTAATTAAAGACTTAAAAAAATAAAAATATTTTATTTAAAAATTTCAGGAACACACGAGATTTGAATTTAAAATGACATTTACTTTATAATGGATAGTCCAAGTTCAACAACCGGTGGTCGTCGAAGGCTTCCAACTACTCACTACGCTGAAGATCAAGCATTTGATCAAATAGCAAAAGAAGTAAGTTAATGAATATATTGATTTATACATTTATTTTGAATATATTTTTACTGTGGTAAAATTACTTGCTTTGGTTTAATTTTCAATTCATAAGTGTATATACTATTTTAGAATAGCAATGAAGTAGGACTTTATTTTTTATAATTGATGACAAAAATAAGTATAACAACTTATAATGACCACAATGTTTACTGTAAATATAAATAAACTGAAGAAGTCTTTATTTTCTTAAACTAAGTATTTTATTTAAAATTTTGTTAGATATTTAAAAATATAAATATAAATAATATCATTGATTATTTGGGAATAAGTTGTTTAAAACTCTTATTACACTATTCAAAATGTTAATATGTTACCTCAAAATATAGGTATACCAAAAGATAACATTTTAAAATTAATATCATATTGACAATGAGAATGATTTAGTTAATCACCTATGTGAGGATGAGTTAAAAATGTGGTTTTCATGTTTTTATTTTATAAGACATTTTAATTGTGAAAACAGATTTATTTAAAAGTAATAAAAACACTTTAAATGTTTAATACTAATTTTCATACTTGTGTGTATCATATTGTTTTATGTTTGTTTTTATGTATAATTTAAAATATTAATTAATACATTTAAAAAAGAAAATAATAATGTTGTATTCTTTTCAATTAGTGGAAAATGGTTTAACATTTTCTTTAATCACAAAATTCATCTTAATAGTAAATTATATTTTATATATATATATATATATAACTATATAAGAAAGAAAGAAAAATATTAAATATTGTATCATTTAAAAATACATATAAATAAGTATAAATAAATAATAGAAATAAATTAAATAATTTCCAAGCCTTGAGCATTATTAAAAGTGTGTATTATGACCAGTTTTAAATTAAAAATACATCAGAAAAAAATTGCAGCAAAAGACTGTGGTTAAGCTCTGATATCAAATTTTTATTCAGCAAAAAAAAAAAAATTAAAAATGTTTTACCTGATAATGAATTTTTAATTTGGAACTGGTCGTTATATACACTTTTAATAATACTCAAGTCTAAGCATATATTTTATCTATTCCTATTATTTATTTATATTTATTTAAATATATTTTTGAATGATATAATATTAATTTATTATTTATCATTTTTTTCTTTCTGTTATACATGAGAATTAATTATTTACAAATTTTTGTTTTATTTTTGTATATTATATGTTGTAAAAATGTCCAAAATTAAGTTACAGTAATATTTTTATTAATATACCTATAATTTATTATTGCAGAAAAAATATTTTTAATATCCATATGCCAATTATTATTAATTTTTTGTTAGAATTATAATTAATATTTTTTTGCCTAAATTACTTTTAATTTAATTAAATAATAGTTGATTTGCTTACTTTTAAAAAAATTTAAATAACTTTTCTGATAGTAAATAAATATTTAAATTATCTTATACTTATTTGCAGCTTAAATAAATACAACATTATGATGTTCAAAATTCAAATAATTTAAAATAAAACTTGTCCATTTTTGGCAAAAAAATACTAATTAGGTACCTATATAATTTTTAATTGTTTTCATATAGTACTTTTTTAAATAGTTTTAATAGTATTATTTTTTTTTTGCATTAGGTAGTTTGAAGAATCTAATATAAAACTACTTATTCATCATCTCTTTTTATATAACCTAACTTGGATATTTTGATACAAGAATAGCTATATGCTTATGTAATCATAATAATTATTATTTAAAATTAGAAATATTTATTTCGTTTTTTTTTCTTTAATGTGATAAGTTTGAACTACTACAATATTGCAATATTATGTACATAGTACATTAATAATAAAACATTTTAATATGAATTATAATGTACGTTTATTTTAGAATTTAATATCCCTATTAATATGTTTATTTCATATTTGTATTTTTTTCATGAAATTTGTCCATCAATTTTTGATTGATGTATAATAAAATGTTCAGGAACTAATATTCTTTTAATAATATTTGTTTAATTCTATAGTAGCATAGTATTTATAGTTATTTATTACTTTTCGATACTTACGCAAAATACAATAAAAATAAAACCTACCTAGTGACCAACGCAAAATTTAAATTATTCTCGTCGTTCTAACTAGCCGTATTTTGATGATTGCAATTATGATCAAATGATTAGTCTCATTTGGAAATCCTCTGTTTTATTTTCCGACTTATATCAGCGATTCTTAACCTATTTATGTCCGAAAACCACCTAAACGTTTTGAATATGTATACGTTAAATTATCCATGTTTGGATAGCGAGTTTTCCTTCGCGTTTTGCGTATCATAATATTCATGCGTACTGATTTATAAATTGACGACTATTATTGTATTATATATTATTTTCATAGCTTTAATTTATATTTTTCTTAATCATTTAAACCTGATAAAAAAAAAGTCTGCACGATACAAATTGTTTGTATTGCATTAAATGTAATTAAACGTACCTATTTCCCTAAACCTCCTAAACACACTTATAATAAAATCAAAATTGATTCAGGTGGCAGTGGAACATATTAGTTCTATGATACTGCAACAACATCAGCAAATACGTCTGCCGACTCAGGAAAAATGTATTAAGAATAAAATTCTATGTATTACACTCTATTGTTTGCTTACTTTAAATTTATTTTTCCCGGAGATATTATAGGTATATAGTTTATATATTTTTAGTCGAGTAGACTGCGCTAGTGCTAAATCATGTACCCTAATGGTTAGGGTCAGTGAAGAGGTGTCTAGGCATTTGTGGCACGCCCCCACCTCCAACCATATCATTGCTAGTCTATTTTTTTAGTCCGTGCTAACAGTATATTATAATATTTGCATTTTTGTATTAGCGTATGAATCGGTTTATTGATAATACAATAGTATAGTGTAATACGCATGCGCTGTGTTATGTGATAACATATAAACTGTATATCCTTTACGTCTCGTCATTAGAACTATGCTCCGTTTATTAGTACACAATATACAGGTCTATGGGGCTTAAAAAATTCAGAATAATTTTAAATATTGTCTTACCCGTTAATACAGAGTTAGAATTAAAGTTAACCATTCAATATTCATTTGAAAACACGTTTTAACAATCTACAATCTTACGTTAAAGAAATACATCTATGTAAAAATTAAATTTTTTTATTTATTCTTTAAAATATGCTTAAACAATTATTTTTGATCGAACTATGCGAACAGTTTTTTCCTACATAAAGTTTATTTTTATTTTGTTATTTTACGTTTAAAATAGTGATTAAATATTAATTTTATGAAATTATAACAAAAGTATATAAGTCATAAATTAAGACCGTTGGTCTAATGTTATCATAAAACAATTTCAACAGCATAAAAATCAGTTTTCACGTACGTATATAAATGTTTCAATTATTCGAAAGTATTCAACTGAATTGTACATTATGGAGATGAAACTATTACAATAGATCAGTTATTTTAAATATAAAAAATACCGTCGTAATTGACAAAAATAAATTTTCCATTTAACCATAGTCTGTAGGGCGTGGAAAATATGTATTTGAATCTAAAAACAGTGATAATTTATGCAAAAGAAACTATAGTAATTAAGTAATCATAACTTTTTTAAGAAAATATGTTTGTTAAGTTTTTTAATTTTTATTTTCATTTAGAATTGAATGAAATTAATTTTATACAAACAGGTATGAATTGTAACTAAAATATCATATTATGATTTTTAACCTCTGTTACATTTAATTAAAAAAAGTGCATATGGTTTTTGAAAATTATGATGGTATCGATGAATTATTAAAATAAATAAGCTGAGGGAATGTCAAGTATTTTTCTATATTAGTACAATATTGAAAAGCAAAATCAGTTTTGAATCATAAAAACAAATTATTAGACCAGACACGTGATTCTCCTCAAGTATGAATGTACCTATTAGCAGTATTATAAAATTCTTATGAAATATCTATACCCAATCAACGTGCATTTACATTTCACGTTTTTGAAACACATACCCTGGGGGCCATTCGCTACATAAACGTCAATCTACTTGAAACTTACAAGACGTTTAGAAGTCCTTAAAATGGTAACTAAACTTACAACACGTAACATAATTGTAATCGCTCTATTACTCCCACGCACATGAGTCATAACATAAGTCTAAGATAATTATAAAATACATAAATTACGCATTTGTATTATACTCCAACTGTTTGTAATGTTATGCAGATTAATTTATATTTATCAATAATTATTGTTACCTAAAATAAAAACAAATTGAATTAATTACTAATTATCATTCAAGATTAAGAATTTTATATACATTTTTTTCGACATTTACATTTTATCAGAAAATATACTTCAAATCTAATATTTCGTTTATGTTTTATGATGAATAGTCACTTATTTTTAGTGTTAATAAATTTTGTACACCGGCCAGTGTCAAATTTGCCTCTCCAGGGCATCTATTTAATAAAATATTTTACTCCTCAGTGCTTATGATCAACCGGTTTCCAGAGTTCGCTACGTACACCTAGTACAGTTATGTTTGTTAAGCTGAATATTGCTTATTCAATATTCATATTTCATTACCTATAATACTATGTTATGTCAACGGGTGTGCGTCCGTGTACGTGTTTGTACTATATAGTTCGCGTTCTTTTAGTAGTTGCTTCAATATTTTTTGGTGTTTTGCTAGAATTAAATTTGAAATAAATTGTTATAATTTATTAATTATTTTTATAAGTTTCGTGTAAAATGCATAATGATTTCAGTTTCATTTTAATGTTTCGAATTTATTTTATGAAGTATTATTATTCCTTGAAGTACGAGTATCTGGTATTTAAACATTTATAATCCATCATAACAAAATTTTAAGTTTTTTCAACATTTATTAATTATAAAAAAAAATAAATGAAATAAACCTATATTAGGTATAATTTAATTGTTAAAGTTAATTTAAAATTCCTATTATTAAAATACTGTTTTAAATGTATATGTATTTACATTTACTATAAATGTCTAAATAATTGTTTCTATTTTATTAGTTTTTATATTTAAATTCAAGCCTGATTATGTTTATAATTTGCTTGATAATATTATTATTCAATAAATCATTTTTACCTAATATTGAAATAATATAATAGTTTATTACTCAATATATACTGTATTTTAATTTATTGAATCATGTACAAAATAAAATATTTGCTAAAGTATAGGAGCGTGCATCTGTGTGACTGGGTATTCTAATATGCAAATCAAAATTGAAAATAAAAGTTTATTTACATAACATTTGAATAAAAAAAAAAATGTTACTGATAAAATGTCATGTCGATAGTTTCCTAAAACATGTTTGGAGGTATATTATCTTTTTAAATTTAAACCATCATTATCCTTACATTTTATGTTTTGGATTTTTTTTTTCTGTTGTACGTTTTCTTAAATTATTATAATTCATACATTTTGAATATAAAATCAAATATTTGAATTTAGAAAAACTTTTAAACTGATTTAAATATATACATTTCTATTTCGCTTTCCCCTGACTAAAATGACCGAAAAAAATTTAGCAAAATTAAAATAAATCGTATTATTTATTCGTTTTGTCTCAACTGAATATTTTTATATACTTTCCAGTAAAATTGTATTTACGAAATGTATAAATAAATATAGCCAAATAGTAAAACGCTAAAATATAACATCTAGGAAATTACTGAAAAAAATGTAACCATAATGTTTAGCTTCAATACCCAAGACTTTACGATAGTATTATTGGTACGAATATTTCTATAATTAGTTAAAGCCAAGTATAATTTGTATTCTAATTAGATAATAGTAATTTGACTAAGTTCTATAATAAACTGACTTTGTAGTCTGTATAATACGTCTACTTTATTCAGAATTCAGAAACAAAAACTGAAGAACACTTTCATCAACTTTATTATGACTATTTGTTAATTATTAATGTACCAAGGTAAATTTTTTATTTTTTCGAAATACGTTTTAATGTAATTTATGTTAGTCTAGACGTGGTGTCATTGTTAATACTTGTTTTTTAGAAAAAAATTGTATTTACTTCTGTAATCGCTGTTTGCGCTGACAAAATAAAATATAAAAATATAAGGGAACTGTTATAGTACCTACTATATATAAATACAATTATTTGTTATTCTTATCATTATTATCTTTAAAGCATTTCCGGAACAAGAGAGTTGTGGTGGTATTTTATGAAAAATAATTATCATCTGTGATGGAGCTCAAATTATTTCTTATTTGTATACAATATTACAGCGTACTTATTTATTTTGTATCGTATATGAGTATTATTAGTATATCGTTGGTACCTACATCGTTAATTGGATTTATATCGAGGTATGTTGGATATTTATTTAAATCATTGATATTATTCTCCATTTAGATTTATAAATATGCTACCTATCTTTTATGATGTACATATAATGGAATTTATTTGTTATAGGTACCACCTAAAAGCATTAGTGAACATAGTATACCTTAGTATTTGGTATTTTTTTTTTCATTTTTAGTATCCTATTATTGATACGATTATTATTTATTCTTTGGTTAGTGCATTGACCATAACAAATAATATACACGTCAATTTAAAATAGGTACCTATACAATGGACTTTCCGCGGTTTTTTTTACAACATAAAAGCATCAGGAAAACATTTCGAATAGTTTTTTTATAGTCTTTAATATATATTAAATATAGTACTTATATGGCTATATAAGCTAATAACAGTATATACGTTTGTATTGTTCAACCGAAGTCATTAATAAATATAATTAATTTATATGATATGTCATGCATTTTTCTTAGGTATACATTTATTGCAGTTCTGACTAATTTCGAAATTAATGGCAACCAAAGTGTAAAAATTCCTAAAGCATTAGTAGTATAGTAGTGTCGTACCTAGGTGTATGAGGTTTTGAAATTGTGTGCTAAAGCCATTTATAAATATGTTGAAATGAAGGTACTTTTAAATTGTTTCGCTTGATACTTTACTTATGATTGCGCTATTCAGAATAGAATTAGTTATCTTCTTCATACTGGCATTATACTCAGTGGCTATTAACATAAAACGTGTATTCGAATTAGAATGTATAATTGAATTTAAGTCCTAGTGTGTGTTAGAATTTCAACACGACTAAACATCTATAATACAATAATCCATAAAAACATTATGTGTGTAAATAAATTTGAATGGCCATTAGTCTCTATTTGAT
This sequence comes from Chaitophorus viminalis, assembly GCA_025469195.1. Taxonomy (NCBI): domain Eukaryota; kingdom Metazoa; phylum Arthropoda; class Insecta; order Hemiptera; family Aphididae; genus Chaitophorus; species Chaitophorus viminalis. The sequence continues at coordinate 149,720 of JAIPRK010000347.1, read as the reverse complement.
GAAAGTAGGTATCTATAGTAAAAACTACTATTACAAATTCTAAGTACTCAATACTTATACTTGGATCCATGGTTAAAATGTCACTGTACATGGTATAATGAAGCATAATTAAATAAAAATCGTACAAAATGAAAATTATAATACCTATATAGTTAACAAATATATCTATTATTTTCACACAGTGACTATATATATATACCAATAAAAAAGGGACCAACAATAGCTCATACGCAATACTTAAATAAATACATTGAATTAGAAAAATTTTCAAAATTATTCAAATACGAGTATATTCTTAAAAACCAAATTTAATAATATTATTTTTCAGATTTATAAATAATTAACATATTATTATTACGTTGGATGTATAAATTCATTACGTGTAATAAACTAAATGATCTACATATGATTTATTTTTTTAATTCTACTCATAACTTAGTCGCTTGTCAACGTAGCTTAAAAAAAATCTCCATGATTTTTTGTGAGCCACCGTTGTTTACTATCTTTTAAATAATTTTTTTAACCATCCTTAATCGTGTACTTTTAATTTTATTATATTTAACTGTAGTTAATTGTAACTGCTGTGCTATAATGTTCTTATAAATAAAAGTACAAATAAAAACACAAAATTATTTTTATCTATCGTTTCTAAAGTATAACATTATTAAACAGCTATATTTTATAATTACCAGACGTCCTACCCCATGATGATATTATTACTTATCTAACCAAAGAATGTCTCAAATTTATCTTATCTTTGTATAAAATAAAATATAATATACGACCTATAAATATACCTAAAAGATATTATGATCGTATCTATGTCTAGTTTTTACTTTTTAACCAAATTGGATAGCACATTATCTTAATGTAATAATGTGTATTCCTGTTATTTTTAAATTATTCTTAACGATGTTCTGAATTGCAAACATACCTACTAAATTATAATATTTTTCTCAGTCTTGTGCAGTAGTTTTTTGTACCTACCTATAGGTACAAAATACAAATCACAAAGTAACAACCTGTATATCAATACGTTTTTTATCGTTATTACGCATCAATTTTATCACTAACCAATGTATAATTAATTTATAACTATAATTGAGCAACTGAACTGTGCTTTGTACCCAAGGGTACAAGTAAATCACTAGATACACATAAAATGCGTTAGAATATTGTAGTTACTTCAGTACTTCGATTTCATCACGTTTCCATAAACTTCAGTTTGGTCTTTTGATTTTTCAATATCGCGGTTTTTGTGTCACATACTTTATGGGGTTCGAAATTAAAATGCCTTATATAATTCAAGTTGATTACTTAATACCAAATTCAGAGACAAAAACTGAATTGTTCGTCAGTGCGTCTTGTGGTACAATAGTTAGTACATTAGTTAGTACAATACATTTTTAAAACCTTTTTCATTCAAAACGAGTGAACGATAAAAGGTGAACAAAGAGGCTGTGTAGTATTGAAAATATAAATAATCAAAATCTTAACTAGTTTTACATTTGATACATAAAAACACCACAATGATTTAAAATATACGTTTTAAGAAATAGGTAAAATATTCATTTTAAACGTATAGTGCTAATTAATCAGAACTACGATTGTTACAATATTCAATACCTTAAATTATTAATAAATACACCTTATCTTGTGTATTACAAAATTTCATTGATGTTTCAACGTCTTTTTCAAAAATATTAAAACAATTCATGCCTATAATTTATATTGTTTTTTTTTATTTCCTCTATTTAAGTACTATATTTATTAACTGATTAAATATAAGGTGATAAAATTAATGTTTGTATAGTTGTTTGTATTCACGTATTAAATTACGTGAAAAAATGTTACGATAGTGAATGTGTTCCTGTATAATATGTGAGTAAGTCACTGTGAATAGGCTTATGACATCATCAACTGGTTTTTACTCTTAATAATCTACAGTCTTAAACAATAAATTGTTTGTACATTGATTATGTATTATAGTTTGTTCTTTTTAAAAACTGTGAACGTAGGTATTATAAGAAAAGATTGGTATTTAGGACAAAGATATAAAAATATTAAAGTCTCTAAACAGTATAAACACATTATTTATGATAGAACTACCGATAAAAAAAATGTGTGTACCATGGTTACACACCTAATTATAGTATATTAGTAAAATATACTCGCACAATGTTACAGTAGAAAATATTGTAAAATCATAAATGTTCATAAATTAAATAGTATCTTATGACCATAAAACGTGTGTGTGTATGTATGTATGCGTGTGTGTGTGTGCGTGTGTGTGTGTATGTGTAGAGATATAATAGGTATATACATGAAATGTATACAACAGTAAAAATAAAAATTTAACAAAGATTTTAAAATATTTAAATCTATATAAATTAATTAATAAATAGTAAAGTTTAGCCTCTTGCTTGATTTTATAATTTACGTTTTTGAGTAGTAACAAAATCTATTAATATAAAAAGGGTAAAATATATAAGAGATTATCATAGGCCATGCCGTTTTGTTATATAGTGTGTACGCGCCTTAAATAATTGTTTTATCAATGTATATTTTGTTATGATGGAGTTATTAAATATAAATTACCTTGATCTATCAAAAATACTGGTCAAATTAAATAAATTATTTTCCTTAGTACCTAATGGAAATGAAAACATCCATAGCCATATGACTATATGAGTTAATCGTTATTCGACGGTATTTACAATTTAAGCAACTTGAATGTGTGAATTGAACATGCATCGGAATCACATTGAAATGAATGTAACACCGCATAACTTGGTTACTGGAGCACATATTACTCATATTTATATAAATCAAACTTCAAACACTTTAAATGAAAAATCGTTGGATGATAAATTACTCGATAACACACCTATTGAATTTAGTACATCTCGGTCTTCTTTTGCGTCAAAAGAACCACCATCATTATATTCTTACAGTAACAACGACGGTAAAGATGCAGTAATGGAAATATTAAGTAATTCAACTTCGCACGAATATGCTAAAGTTATTCAATCTTCTCAATTTGTACTAGATAATGATGGAACATATGCATGTCACATATGCATAAGCGATAATGATACACTTCTTAACTCTGTGTGCGGGACTATAAATACTAATGATGCTCGTACAGAATGCAACGTCGATACTAATCATTCTTATCCATCGTCAGACGATGACAGGTCTTGCTGTAAATATTCTGTTACTGATATTGACGAATTATCGGATAATATTTTAAACGATCGCCAACAGAGTTCTAATAGGGTACAAAGAAATAATTATAGCCATGACTATTATTCCAGTGATGATTCTGTAATAATTGATTCTGATGCTGATGGCATTATAGCGTTTTTGGGCAAGATTAATGATAAAGTACGTATAATTATATTGTATGCGTGTCTGTTGTAAGACAGTGTACTCATATAGGTATTGGCCATACCTTTAAAACCAGTGATTTAAATTATTATATCAAACGTTCCTTGTTTTTAAATGGTGTACCTATATTTTAGAGAGAACGCTAACGAGACAGTATCTTGTTTCAAACAACTGAAACATTAAAAATGTGTAGAATGAAAAATTTATTTTTTAAATTTCTTTCCAGGCAGAAGCTCGTTTGGCTGCAAGGCGACAAGCCCGTGCTGAAGCTAGAGAAATTCGTATGCGAGAAATTGAACGACAGCAAAAAGAAGCCGAAGAAAATGCAGATAAAGCTTTTGATATGTATGCAGCAGGCAAGTACAAAACAAAATATACGACATAAATATACGATACATGTCCATATAAACAGGAATACGGGACTTGTTTCTAAAATTAAAATTAGTCACTTATAATTTTAGTGAGTAATGACTATAAAAATATTTATATAATACCATTATCATAATATCAAATAAGATCATTGATAAATAAAAAATTATATCATAGAATAAATTATATTATCTAGGATTAACTTTTAAACTTTTAATGTATATTATATTCTATAACTATTAGTGGAAAAAACATTGTATTTTATTTTATATCATTAACATGAATTATTAGATTGTATTTTGATATTTATGATGTCTTAATCGTATTCAAAAAAACTTACATCTATAATATAATTTTTATACTATATACCAACTACCAAGGGTGGCGAACCTATGGTATGCGTTCCAAAAGTGACACGTTGGCCAAATTTCATCAGCACGCCAAATATTAATAATAGTAATCACATTAAAAACTTTATTATTGCTAAATAATAACTAATAGTAATATAATATTTGATACCACCTCATGATAATTTAAAAATCTATTTAATAAAATACAAATTAACAAATAAACATGTATACCTAATGAATTGTGTATTTGTGTACAATTATTGCATATTTTTTCTTTAATCCTAACTATTAAAGTAATTTTTTTTTTTGGCGCATGAGTACATTTCAAAATAAATTATTTCAAATGTTATCACTTGACTCGAAAAAAGTTCACCTCCTACTATATACTTATTGAAGTTGCATTTACTGTTCTTGTAAATGTCACTTCTCAATGTACATTATTTCAATAAAACATAGTTAATTACCTTATTAAAATCTACAGAGGTCTTTTGTAAAATAACAAGTTTAATTTTTATACTAAAATGTTTTAATCATAATATGATTAAATTGAAATTATAAATGATTGCCCGAAATTGGGGCACTTTTAAAAGTTATATAATTCTACATTTAAAACTGTACAACTTTTTTAATTAGGTTATAGCATCACCTTGAACTATAGTTACTTTGTTTTTCTGGGTCTACTACTTATATTTTTAAATAATTGCTATTACGAATACAATATAAGTATCTATACATAGATATAATACAACTTTTTATCATTGTTCATGAAATCGAATCAATTGTTGTTGACAATAAAAACTATTTTTTTTTTTATAATAAATGGTAATATTAATAAAAGTTAATATTTATTTTTGTTAGCATTCACATGATTAGCTATCTATAAAATATGTATGTTATTATTCAATTTATTTGAGCAGGTACTACTTTTGAATTGTTTGGTTTATGATAACGTTAAGTGCTGGTTTAAATAATGATTTGGTAATGCATATTTGTGTTACGTAATTTTTTTAATCTTTTAGATGGGCCAAGTTTAAATCGAGTATCCCGAGTAGCTACAAGTACTGCCAGTCCACGAGCATCTAGTTCCGTACTAAACACGAACAGTTACCAATCTAGTCGGCGTAATTCGGTTGATTCCCTTGATGAATCTACTCCTAATTTTCGTGATTTTAGGGTATTGTTAAAATAATCTAAATAAGTTGAACATTGTAAGTGATAAATAATAAACTGTCGTATAGATGGAATTAAAAGACCTAGAAGAAAAGTTCCGGAAAGCTATGGTACAAAATGCTCAACTTGATAATGAAAAAGCAGCTGTAACATATATGGTAGAGTTGTATAAAGACAAGTACACTGATATTGAAGAAGAACTTATGCACATAAAAGTAAACCATATTTTTGGAATGATGTAAAATTTAAATTTTATTTTAAAAATAATTACTTGTTTATAGCGAGAACACAAGGAGAGCTGCAGGGAAAACGAAAAGTTAAAACGTCTATTGGCCACTCAAAAACAAGAATCTAATGCACTTAAAGTAGAACTAGAAGATCGTGATAAGCTCATTGAGGTAAATTATTAAAATTCTAATTAATTCATCTAGGTACACAATAAAATAAAGATTTCCAAACTGAAAGTATCTAAAAAATATTGGTTTATTGTTATAATAATTTAAAAATAAATTATTTTTTTACCATCATATATATCAATGGGTAAAATTCTTTTAAAAATAAGGTAAGGTAAAACAGTATTGTCCATTTATTTATACGTCTGTATCTGTTTTAATGCATTTCATTTACTGTTCAATAGCAAAAAAGGCATGAAATGTCCGTTTTATCAAATTCTGATAAATTTTTTTAATCTATAAGCCTTAAAAGTTAAATATTTTAAAATGCTTAAATCTTTTTATTTTTACTATATTAGGAAAAAGGACTTGTAATTATAAGCACAGAACAAGAAGAATGGAATGAAAGTAATGACCAAAGTAATAGTAAAATAAAACGTGCCTTAGTTTCTGTTGAAAATGCTCATTTGTTGCAAGACGCTGGAGAAGGTTGTTTAGGTATGCAAATTATTAAGATGTGTATTTGTTTACATTATTTTATTTTATGTTGACACAACTTAGATTATAATACTTAATACTTTTAACGAAATAGGATATTATGATTTTATTAAATCAGACTGAAGTAATTATTTTCTGATTGCTTAGATGTACGACTCAAAAAGTTTACTGACGAACGCAATAGTTATTTAGAAGAAATCAACCAACTCAAATTAGAGTTGCAAGAAGCCAAACGCCATAGTGATAGCCATTATAACGGTACAGACTCGGACGATTTGGAAGATACCCAAAGTAAGATTGGCTTAGTGTCAACTGAAATTTAAAATGTGCCAATTAATTAATTCGATAATTTATTTTCTCATTCATAGAAGAAACAAACAAAGTTCTTGGGGATTATAAATTTAAGTGGCAAAAGGCTGAACAAGACATTTCTACATTACAAGCAAATGTAAATTTAATAAATTAAATTTTGTTCAACTACTAATATATTTATTTTTACAATGTACATATTTGTATATTTATATTTTATTTTATAAACATTTAGGTAGCCAGGCTTGATAGTCAAGTTGTTAGATATAAAACAGCTTCTGAGACAGCTGAAAAAGCTGAAGATGAATTAAAGTTGGAAAAAAGAAAATTGCAACGAGAGGTATTTAATTTACTAATTACATTTAAAAAAATTTAAATTCTCAGCATCACAATGTATCACACTTACTAAATTGTGTAACACAAAAAAAAATTACCCTAGGTTATTATATTATATTTTTCAAAGCCATATAATATTATATAAATTCTTGATATGAGAGCAAGTATTATTCAAGACTGTTCTGTGTAATTCCAGATTTAGTTTTTATTTATAAATTAATTAAAACTTTTATGAAATACTTGTGAAAACATTTGCTAACATTTTGCATGCTAATCATTCTTACATCACTTTAACATATTGAGGTTATATTTTTTTTCAAAAGTATTTTAAAAAAACATTTGAAAAATATATCAGAATCATAATATTTGTATTTAAATGTTTAAACTGTATAATGTGTATGTGTTTTTATAGAAAATTGTAAACATTTCATAATTATTTCAATTTTCAATTTATAATAGTATGTAATTATTTTAAAATTATTATTGGTAACTAAATACTTTATTGCTGTTACATTTTTATTCTTGGAACTGCTTTTTTGATGAATTAAAACTACTCGGGCTAAAGTTTTAGCTACGAGTTCAAAAAACATCCACTCTCGTTTTGCAGAATAATTAATTTTATTCTAACATTTAATCAATTTTTTCACTTTTGTGTATTATCTATTGATTAATTATAAAATATGTTTTAATTTTTTTGAATAAAAAAAAAAAGAAACAATTTTATAATTTATTCCTTTATTGTTTTAGCTTAGGGAAGCTCAAGCAAAAATTGAAGAGTTGGAGACATCTAATATGCATTTGTTAAAACGCTTTGATAAACTAAAGAATGCCAAATCTAGTTTATTAAAAGACCTGTAGTAGACTCTTTATTGAACAAAATTACAAGTAAGCATGTAGAGCTAAAAAAAAAAAAATTGATTTACTTACATTATTTTTTATTTTTTGGCAGGATACGATTTGTTGTGCAGTAAAATGTACAATCATCAGAGACACAAAAATGATGATGGGAGGAAGTGCAAATCACAACATTGGAAATTAAATGATTAAAAATAATTTAGTGTATAATTTTAAATAATTAATTTCTTTAATACAAATCTATTTAATAACAAAATAATAATAATTATAGCAAAGTATATTTACCATGTATAAATTATTTTATTTTAATATAAATTACAATATTATAAAGATAAAATTCTTTTTTCATTGAGTATACTTGACTAGTTTATAATTTAATTTTTGAATTTTTTTTTTTTTGATATAGTTGTATATGTTGTAACACCTAGAATACTACTTCATTTTTCTACATCCGTTTTACAAATTTTCTTGCATATATGATTTTGGGTGAAACAAAGAATTGGTCTTACCATGCCTATTTTTTTTAATTTTTTTTTTTGTCTGCTTACATAATTTCTACCGTAAAAACTACTCTAATATATAAAAACTAGTACTTTTCTGATAGAAAACGTTGTCTCATTGGTACCTAGAAAAGGGTTATTTTCTAAATGTCTTAACATTTTTTCTGATAAATAATTAAGAAAAGCTGTGTAAACATTGCAATTTTAGTAGAACTAGTTTTGAAGACGTCACCGCTTTGTACTATTTGTCATAAATAATTTAAATATTTACCAAGTGCTTAAAATATAATTTTGAACAATCAGATTTTAGCTTAATTAAATTAAAAATTTGTTTCTAATACTATATCAACCATCTTAATATAATTAAACTAATTCCCCAACTTCTTTCAATCATAGTTTGATATTTTGTTAAAATAATCTACAATAACAAGACTCTTAAATACATAATTAATAGTTTTCAATTTATAAATTATGAATCAACTTCAATAGTATAGTTTAAATACATTTTAATCATACTATCGGCTGCTGGCTGAAGTTTGTGCATAGAAATAAGACTGATAAGTGATAATTCCATTTTTGTAAAACTATATTATACAATAGAACAACATTTTACGTTTATCATCAAACTTGCATTATATTATTTTATTAATATTACACTATTTTAAACAATATACAATTTTATTTTTATTAAATCTAATACATTTAAATTCATTATCAACTTTTATTTATTAATATTCAAAATAATAGTGTGGAAATAGACAAACTTATTAACAATGAACACATTTAAAGTTAAATAATAGTTACACAAGCATCTGTGTAAGGGAGTCCAACCTTTTGTAAAGACCAAGCCACACCATACGAGTAGAAGTTGTTGTGGGCCACATACTCTTTTTTAATAATAATACATTCAAATTTAATGATTAAATTATATTTCAACATCACATTGTTTATTATTTTATTATTTGATGTTTTGTATTTTTTAGTTTTATATTTTTAAAATAAATTGGTTCTCATAACATTAATATATTATATACAATTAATTGATGGTTTATTGAAGTGAGGGCCGCATCAAAATCTACCATGAATTGGACACCCCTGGTTTAAACCTTTATGATTTCATTAACAATCTTAATAATTATACAAAATATCTACAACGATGAACAAAAATAAACATTGCCATCATCAACAACAAGGACATTAGTCTTATCTGATTTATTATTACGTTGTACAACAAAATTATGTATGCCACCGGAATTTATAAAACAGCTAGTTAAGGTATACATTCCTTAAGGTATACATTTAACCTATTTCATAAACTAACTGATAAAATACTTTAATTGTAACATATATATGATTTAACAATAGATAACTAGCATAATAATTATTCATTCCAAATTTTAAACATCATAGGTACTGAATTTGATAAACTATAGTTGGCCACCATTAATGTTACTATAGTAATAACTTAAAATAAAACATTTAATTCTTTAAAATTAAAAAAATTTAAAAAATACAGTAAATCTATCACATGTTGGCTGTTAGTCGACCCTGGTAAGTTGATCTAAGTTGTTTTCTAGGAAACTAGTATTTGGCTCCATACTGAGATCAATTGATGATACATGGCTATACCTAATTTCATAGGCGGAGATTTGATTGAATTTTAGGAGGGGGGGCTTAAATCTTTCTTTACAAAATAAGCCGTGGGGGCTTCGCCGCCTCATCCCCTCACTAGTAACAATTTTACCTTCAATAGACACTTACTACTTAATACTAGCTATAAAGGAAAACTATTAACACACCTATGCACTTTGAAATCATTAGTTTTTAATACAATAAATTTAATATTTTATTATTTTAGTACAATAAACCTATTTTGGTCAGCAAATACATCAATAACGTTCTCAATATTGACATTGATATCTTTTTCAATGTATAGTATTGAAGAGTTATTAAATTTTTCTTATTAGTAGCCATGTCTTAATATTGCGCATTGCAGAAAAGCTTTGTTCACATGTAGCCGAGCTGATCGGTATTTGGTATAGAATATAGATATTGCTAATTGTAATAGTTTGTACAAATTAGGAAACATACCTTTAGAAATATTTTGCTTAATTGTTTCATAATTTATTTTATTTCCCAATTGCAAGATGTTATTTTTTGCTACAGTCATCTCTGACTGAATATTGAATTTCGATAAATTCAATAATCCCTGAAAACAGTTAAAATGTACTAATGAATTTTATCATAAATTTAAAAACTGAAGAATTACTTGATAATAATCAATAAAAAATTGACTTTCTTCAAATTTTAGTTGAAAAAAATTATTAACAGATATGCTCATTTGTAAACTATCATTCGAAAATCTTTCTCTTAACTTTGTTACCAGTGCATCAAGAATCACATAGTACACATTTATTCTTTAGAAATCCTCAGTTGTTTGCACATTGCTTTGTGTAGGTGCTGTGCAGTGACAATGAAATTTTGAAGATCAATAGGTTATTTTTTTTTTCTTTTATTTCCTTAATTTTAAATTAAATATAATTATTACAGCAATTATAATTTTACTTAAAAATACATAGGTAAGTAATCAGTTAATTAGGTATACCTTGGAATGGATTTTCAATAGATATTTTATTGACTGTTGCAAATTTATTTATATCCAACCAAATTTCAGCAAAACATTCAATGGTTTTATAATCCTCTAAGGATTTGATTACAGATTTTATAATAATTGCTGAATTTCCAAGAGTCGAAGATTTTTCTTGTAATTTTCTCGTTAAAATATTAATTATTGTTATATAGTATAAATATTATAAAAATTTTCAATCATTTTGAGGGGGTCTTTTGATCTTTTTAGGGGGGGGGAGTAAGCTCTCCCAAGCAATCCCCAACCTCCGCCTACGCCTACTTTGTTTGTGTTCAAGTGCTAGATAATTATTTAAATATCCATATTATAAAAAGGAGATATACAAAAAATCATTCACAAGTATTTAACTACTCATGTTTTATATACATTGATGATGAAAGCATGTATTTTATAATCAATGATAAAATTCGAAAATGTTTTAGTAGAAAAATAAAATAAAATAGTGGTGAATAATCGTATATATTATTAGTTTAATCATACCTCAAAGTTTAAGACTTTTATCAAATATCTTTACACTATGTTATCATACAACTTTTTGAACATTTTGCTTATTGTCTTGACGATTAATTTGCATTAAATGCTTTAAGTTACAAATATTTAAAATACCATGTACTTTAATTTTTCAATTTTACTCTCCCTGGAAAAAATTATAGGAAAAACTGAAAAATGATCAGTTAGTTGCTACATTATAGCTTTTACTGCTTTTATTTGTCACAAAAAAATAAACATCACTACAAATTGACAACCCACAGAATTTTAGTTTTGAATAAAATCTACCAATGATTGGCATTGGGCACACCATGATGAAAAGTGATATTATGTTATCTGAAGATTGAAAGACTGCGACTAGCGATTTCTGTTCATTATTCATTATTTACCATGATTATGAAAATTATAAGATTTTAAGATTTACCGATTGAAATGATTGAATAAAAATAAAAGTGCTATTCGTACTGAATATGTTTATATATGATGAGTAATGAGTACATAATTTTTGTATCATTATTTGTTTATCGTTATCATAACATGTTATTCTCAACCAGATAACATTATTTTTATCACATGAATATATTCCTTGGAAAACAAAATTGTTTCAAATTCTACAAGTCATTTCATCACTTAAAAATATTGTAACCTCCTGATCGTAATTGATAAAAACCATATTTTTCAATTTTCGTTTTCGTTTATTGGCTGATGTACGAGAACTGATCAGTTTTGCTTCTGAGTCAATTATTGTTTAAAGAGCGCAATAACCATAAAGGTATTTTAATCATAATTATATTTTTACTGTAAACATATTTTTCTGGTGAGATAATTAACCTTGTTGTGAACAATCCGAATTCCAATGTCTGAAATGTCTTGCTAGGTGAAAGAATTGTAATAAATCTACACAACGCTATATTCATTACGTTATTGACATATAGTTGTCGATTATTGCAGTTGTAGTAGATTATAATAATAATTCGTAATTATAAATTGTTTTCAGGTTAGTAGTTTATAGTATGTCAGAGTCATAATACTTAAAAAACTGATTACTGAGATTCATTTTCGAAACAATTATAATAATCACTTATTTAGTATTTGCCTTTTTATCGGCATTCATTCAAATTCAAAGTAACAATGATTGTGTTCATCTTATTAATAATCAAGTGTACTTAAACTTGTTTTATCAAAATAATTAGTTTTCACTTTTTTGCTTTGAAGATTACTGTTAAACAATGGACGCATGCTTGGCTGTTGATCGTGAGGTTGACAAAGTTTTGTCAAAATTTGGAGACATACGTCGAAGTATTAATGATGAATTACAGGATTTAATTGAAAGCTTGGAGAATGTTAAAAATAATTTGGAAACAAATAATGGTGGTAAGTTTTTAACATCATGTAATGTTTTAACTTAAGTAACAAATAAATTTTAGGATCTTATACTCATTGCATTGCATAACTTATTATACCCATGTGGCTGTGTATATTCTAGTTAATTAAATCTGATTAAATTGGTTATATAACATTTTTCAAAGGCAATGAGGTTGCATTGAAATACTTTCGTATCATTATACTATCATGTGCTACTTAATGTTCTAGGTTAATCTATCAATGTATTATGAAATGGATAAATTTAATCGAACTATTCATAAGTTAGAGACAAATTTTTTGAAACATAAAAATTACAAATATTTATAAAATGCAAAGTTGGCTAACAGATGCTTTCAGTTGCTAGTTCAAAACACGTTTTATTCTAGGATGGCCAGGGTCTTTAATAATGCAATTTTTTTACCATGTTGAGATAATTTTTTTTTTTCAATATTATCATATGTCAATAGTCGAAAATCCCCAAATTGTTTCTGCAAACTTCCAAACTCATCTCAATTTAGTATTAGAATGGTACACTAAATGGATAATTAAACTAAATCCAAATAAATCAGTTCATACAGCATTTACTTTATGTTACTGTTTCTGTCCAAATATCTCTTTAAAGAATGTTTCTATTCTAATGTCTAATACAGACAAATACTTGGGACTTAATTTGGATAAACGCCTTACTTGGAATGCCCATATCCGTATCAAGAGACTTGCCTTAAATGCCCGACCCCGCAGAAATTAGTAGTTAATTTTATGTTTAACTGTTTAAGCACTACTAATACCAACAAAATAAAACAGTTCCAAAATATTGCTTTTAGAAAAATTACGAATGCTCCACCTTTTGTGTCCAATTATAGCCTAAATAGAGACCTTAAAATTAAAACTGTGATAGAAGAAGCTCCACATTTCTACAAATGCTTTCATAATTGCCTACAATATCATAAAGAACCTCTATACCAGATTGTTGCAATCTTTAAAACAAGTGAGCTTTATTCAAAATTTTAAGTCCCTGGTAATCGACATCCAAGGTAATTTTATTAGGTCTTTAGGAAAAGATTTTTTTGATGAGCAAAAAAAAAAAAGTCATAGCTTCAAAGAATAATAATTTATTTTCTCTTCATAATAATAATAATAATAATAATGATAATAATAATAATAATTACATTTTTCAATCCGATTATTTATTACACGATTGATCAATAATGGTAAAATTAATTTTTATTATTATCGACCTATATACCTAGAAACGACCAATTGATCACAATCGACTGATTAGTAACACCTATTTTATACCCAAACTATACTAGGATACTCCAGATGTCGTCTTAAAATGAACTAGTGCCTTGTTGTACAAATTATAAAATAAAATAACGAAGTTCTAGACTCTAGATATTGTTAAATCCCCAGCTAAGTGTCTCATCAATTTCATTGACATCAAGCAAGTGAATAAGATCAAAGAAATGTCATTAAGATAAATTGTCTCTTCTTTAACTGGAAGTCAAGGTTTTTTTAGCTGTTATTGTAAAGGTAAATGTAAAACTGAAAGATGTGCTTGTTCTAAAGGTAATTTTTAATGTAATTCTCGTTGCCATAATTCACAAGCTTGTTTAAATAAATAATAGTTTGTATTAAAGTACTTATATTTGTAAAACAGTTATTAGATCATTTTTTTTCTTTTATTTTTGACAGTAACAAATACTGATGAACAGCTTATAAAACAGATAATACCTAAGTATAATATTGTGACTGTCGTTTATGATAGAACAGATCGTTCTTTTAGATTTTTTAAGCTTTTTTAATTTTCACTATTCGAACATCCAAATGACGGAATAAGTTCCGTTGATGACAGTTTAGGTATCCATTTCACAAAATATTATCCATATTGTGTAATTACATGAAGTGAAGAAATCGCGGTTCCATTTCGTGAAACGTACAATAACGCAATATGGATGCGACATATATATATATAATTGTAAAACAATATTATCATTGAATCTCACCAAATTGAATATTACCAAAATAATTTCCCACAGTTGTCCTCTTAGTCATATGTATAGTTAAAATTTTTATATTTTATGATTAAAATACTTGTTCATTAACAAGAGTCAATATTGAAGGTTGTGTACCTATATGAAATTAGATAATGTGATGATTTTATCATTATTAACATATTTAATGACGTAATGTTGTCTATATCTATGTATTATGTTGTATAATAAAAATGTCTGTTGTAACTTTATTTATTACTCAAATAAATAATACTTTTTAGATAGCTAAATATTATTATAAATTATAATTACCTATAATATATTTATAGTATGTATTATATTACTTGAAACTTATTTATAATAAGTGGTATCTAAACTCTATTCAATTTAAAAGTATATCAGGTGGCATATGAAAATTGTCGTGTATCCCCACTACTGGTTATCATTACTGCTATCACTACTAAACTATCACGTACAATTTCGACATCGTGCGATCAACAATTGTAAAACAATTTTAAATGGCAATAAGAGTTGACCGAAAACAATTAGTTGTGCATACGCAAACTGTCGGTGATATTTAATATATTTTAGTGTCTTTATGTTTTCAGAAGTGAGTAAACCATCAATGACTCAAATAAAAAAAATTCTTGATAAAGCCAAAAAAAAAACACAAAAGATAACTGCTGAACATAGAGAATTACATAGTACTGTATCCAAAGTAGGAAAAGCAATTGATAAAGTAGGTTTTAATTTTGTTTAGATATTTATATGTCATATTATGTTATGTTACTAAGAAATTAATTTTTTAATAAATATAAAAATAAATTTAAGAAATATTTAGATATTACATCAATACATTTTAATTTTAATGTATTTAGTATTGTGCTGTAGTCTGAATAAACTAAAACAATAAGATTTTTTTTATTTAATAGAATTTTGTATCTGATTTTGGTGAAACATGTAAAGAAGATATTTTTTCTAAACCAGAAAATACAGTTTATCTTAACCAAATTGTTAGTCAACATTTCTATAGGCAAGGTATGAATGATGTTGCTGATGAGCTTTTAAAGGTTAGTGTATTTATTTCAAATTATCACTATTATTATTGCTAATATATTGATTTTATATCAAGGATAATTTTACTTTTTAGTCATTCTTTGACCTAAAATATGTTGATTTACATTCTATAATATTTTAAAGCATGTATTAATTAATAAGTTAAAGTAATCAGTAAATGATAAAATGTTAATATAAACTATATTTAGTACTTATTTTATCTAAATAATTATTAATCAGATTGAAATATACTTTAGCGACTTTAATTAGAAGTAGTCAAAGTATTTATTATTTCAAACAAATATTTCAGCTATCAAGTATTAATATTAAAATTACATTTTTTTCTTTAAATGCTATTAAATCGTTCTGAAATGACTTAATTTCTTATATAGGAGTCTGGAACAACACTGGACCCAAGTTTCATAGAACCATTTGCTAAGTTAAATTCTATAAAAGATTCGTTACGAAATAAAGATATCTATCCAGCTTTAGAATGGGCAAAAGAAAATCGTACAGTTTTAGAAACACAGGTAAATATTATTTACTTTACAATTTATTATATCTTTAAGTTCATAATTTTAGATTTGAGAATAATATAAATATAATTCAACTATCCATTATTCAAAACTATTATATGGATTATTGGAACCCCTTTTTCGTAGTGTATTGTCTAAACTTTAAATTGTTTATTATACTATTGACTATAAAAATCATCAATTTTAATCAAAATATATTATTCATTTCAATCTAAATTATCCAATAATTATTATACTTTTAAAATTCTATTACAGGTGTATCCGCCATATCCTTTGATAAAAAGATTTTCAGTGGCTTCTCATTCACCTATAAGAGTTCCATATCATGTTAAACGAAGCAAACTTTCTGGAGGCATAATGAAACCTAGGCCAAAAACAAAAAAAATCAAAAGAATGGAATTAGCAAAAAAAATTTTGGAACAATTTTATAAGGTAAAAAAAAAAATTTATTTATGAATTTATAATTACAATATTATCCCTATAGTAATATTTTAATACTGATTTCAATATTTTAATTTATCTCTAAAAGTATACATTATTATGTATTAATGTGTATAATATTATACCTAATTTACTTATTACAATAAAAATAATTTTTTGATTAAATACTTCGAATTAATTTTTGTTATAGAGCTCTTCTCTTGAGTTTAAGTTACATCAACTTGCGTTTATAACGATTCTTCAGCGAGGAGTTGAACATCAACAGGAAGCTGTTGCATATGCTCGAGCTAATTTTAGTCAGTTTGCTGACAAATATGAAAAAGGTTTTATAACAGTATTTTAATTTTAAATGACATTGCTTTAATTATTTCTGGTTTTAGAAATTCAAACTATGATGGGTATGCTGTTATTTGTACCACAAGGAATTAATAATTCTCCTTATTCAAGCATTGTTGAAGATAATTTGTGGGAAGAGGTCAATGAATTGTTTACTAGAGATGCTTGTACATTACTTGGACTTAGTTATGATAGCTTACTGAATGTCAGGTATTGTATAAATTAAGATTAAAATAATAGTTATAAAAAATCTCAAATTCCTTGCTTAAAATTTTAAATAAATATTATCAAATGTACATTAATTTAAATATCTTACACTAACTGGTCCAAGAAAAAACATATTTCAATTGAATATATTTAAAATATATATTTAGGTATTTAGTTTAATGAATGATCATAAAATATGTAATAAAAATAAATATATATTATTTTTTTATTTCAGCATAATCAAATTACATATAATCTTATTAAATTAAAATACATTGATAAGCTAATATGTATACCAACTGAGCTGTACTTGTATCTAGTATATGGAGTTCCTATAGTTTTAATCATTTGTTTAACTTAAAAATAATTATACAATTAAAATATGACTTACTCATAGTTCATTCGATATAATATATAGTACTAAATGATATTATTAATCCAAAGTTACAAAAGTTACATCGATGTTACATAGATTATTTATAATACATATTGCCTTTTTTTAATTTGATTTTTAATAATTATATAATTAGTATTATTTGAATGAGTTTCATATAGATTTTTTATTAGACTCTTAACTTCTATATTTACATAATATATATTTGTCTTATAATTGATTTATCAAAATATCATATTTTGTAAAATAATGTCTCATTTTATTTTTAATGTTCTGTACGTGTTCTGTCCACTTCAAGTTGAAATCAATAATCACTCCTAAATATTTAAATGATAATACCATTTCAATAGGCTTACAATTGCAATTTAATATATTTTTGTCTCATTTGTGTATTATAAAATTGTATCCATTTGGGAGTTGGGATCGAATTTTGACTATAGGCATACACACTGACTTATTTATATTAAGAGATAACAAATTTTTTTCCATCTAATCATAGATATACCATAGATCAACTTCTACAGTTTGTTTAAATTTTTCCCAGTTATCTTCTAAGTTTACTAGATCTATATAACCAGCAAATATAAATATTTTTCCTTTTAATAAACCTGCAGGTATAGAATTAATATATATTAAAAACAATATAGGGCCTAATGAGGTGCCTTGAATGACTCAGTAATTTTTTACTTGGTGATAATTACTAAAATGAGTTCCAATTGTAATTAGCTGTTTTCTGTCACATAGATAGCTATTAAACCATTTTAATGTACTATCGTTGAAACCTAGTTCCTTCAATTCATTTAGTAACAAATTCCTACCAATAAAATCAAATGCCTTTTCCATATCCAAGAATGTAATTAGAATAATTTTTTTCCCCTTTCTTTTTCTAAGAAGTAAGTTAATTCCATTAAAGCTTTCTCTGTTCCTATATTTTTTCTGAACCCATATTGTCCCTCATATATTATTTTATCTCTCTCCAGGTGTTCTACTAGTTGGTTTTTAATTACTTTTTTGAGTATTTTAACTAAAATTCCCACTATTGATATAGGTCTGTAGTTAGTAAAATCCCTTTCATCTCCTTTTTTATGAATCGGTACAATTCTAGCAATTTTCATTTCATTTGGCACCATACCATTTGTTATAATAGTTTATAATATGTGCGATAGGTATTATCACTTTATCTTCTATTTTCTTAAGGCATAGTGCATATATTATAAAATTATTTATAGCATTGATTAAAAAAAAAATATATAATTAATTATTCAAGTAATCAATATAGTTTGATATAAATGTAGTTATTTATGTTTACATTTCTATAGTATTTGATTTGATAAATTTTTCAAATAAGTATATTTTAAGAACTCTAATTGAGGTAAAATTAATACAATTTATCAAACATTTATTGTTAGTGCATTTTATAATTGATTTTATTTATAAAAATGTATTAATATATCATCACTTATTGAATAAATAAAATTATATATATATATTTGTTTAGTATTAATGCTGGGTGTGCTGCGTTGCCAGCACTTTTAAATATTAAACATGTCATGAAACAGCGAAAAGTAGATGGTATCTGGAAAGGAAAGGATGAATTACCAGTAAGAAATTGTATTTATAAGAGGTTACTTAATATTTCAGTTGTAATAATGAATTGTGTACTTTTGTTTTTAGATTGAAATTGATTTAGACACTGACCACCGCTACCACTCAATGTTTGCTTGTCCTATTCTTAGACAACAAAGTTCTGATTCTAATCCACCAATGAGACTTATTTGTGGGCATATTATATCAAAAGATGCTTTACAAAAATTGGGAACTACCAATAAGTAAGTCATATCAAAAAATAAATATCTATTATACTGATTATTTTAATTATTTATAGGTTGAAGTGTCCTTATTGCCCAATGGAACAAAGTTCATCTGAAGCAAAACCTATTTGTTTTTAATGATTCCAGTTGATTCATAATCATCAAGTGTTTTTTATACAAAAAAATACAATGATAACAATTTAACTTTAAAGAATAAATAATAATATAGTCTTGTGACTTAACTATTAGACATTAGTAAACAAAAATATGATAAGAAGTATAGGAAAATTTAATTCAATGTTAATCTTAAATGGTTATTATTATTATATAAACTAAGATATTGTTTTTTAATAATATATCATTGACTTATATTAATTAATAAGTTTTCATTATGATACATCCATTTAATCAATTTAAGCAATTTTTTTTATTTGTTTAATTTATGTTGATTAGCTTAAGTAAAAATTTATAATAACTACTCTATAATTAATGTATTTTTTCCTAAGAGAATTATAAGTTGTAACCACCAGTCAACTTGATAATTCTGTATATATATATATTTTTTATTATTATTTTATCAATTATGTATTTTTTCCACATTTTCACTAAAGTGAGTTTATTTTATAATTATAATCAAAAACATTGTAACATAATGAATCAACTTTGAATGTTCATTTAATATTTATTCATTTAATTATAAACCTTTCTATACACATAAAAATTGGAATTGAAAAATTATTTATACCTTAAAACATTTTAGGATTAGGTAAATTTTGGAAGATTGGTGAAGAACTTCCATTTAGGTACTATTGTTTTATATATATATATATATCATATAATACAATTTGTATGTTGAATTTTGGTAAAAATAGTATGTCTACCCAATACAATAAGATAAATGAACAATATCTGTGACTATCTTTCATCTATCTTTATCATATCTGCTCTCTACTTATCTTAGTCTGTGGTCCTATTTTTGGAATGTCTTCTACTAAAGGATAAGAAGTTTTGTGAACTAATTTTAGTTGTAATTGAGATTAATTTGTTATCCCCTAAGTTAAATTTCCTCAATCTTGTTATGCATCAAATCCTTAAAACAGCAAACTCAAATAATATTCAATTCTTAAAATATTGTATCCCTAATTATATTTTAGTTATAACAGTTCTTAATAATACATGTAGTATATTTAGTCAATGATTTAAAAATATGCAAAACAATGAGTATTATAATTACTCCATTAGCATAGATCTTAATTGTTTTTGATGTCTTGGTGAATAAATGAATAACAAATATTAACTTTCAAACAATGTATTACATTAGACTAGATAATATAATGATGTATAATGATGATACTTAAATACTTAATTTTTACTATCTTAATAATAGTGTATACGATTATGATTATATTCAATAAGTTTTATAACAGAAGACCTTAAAATTAGACAATGTGCAAAGTAAGGTTAAGTCAGTACAAGTTTTTTTTATGTATATACAGATATTCTGGAAAATCTTATTAAATCAATATTTTTGTTATGAAATAATGCCTAAGGTAAAATTTAAATGATTTAAAAATATGCTAAACGATGAGACAATTATAATTACTACATTAGTATAGATCTTAATTATTTTTGATGTCTTGGTAAATAAATGAATAACAAATATTAATTTTCAAACAATGTATTAGATTAGACTAGATAATATAATGATGTATAATTATGATACTTAAATACTTAGTTTTTACTATCTTAGTAATAGTGTATATGATTATGATTATATTTAATGAGTTTTATAACTGAAGAACTTAAATTAGACAATGTGTAAAGTCAGTACAAGTTATTTTTGTGTATTTACAGATATTCTAGACAATCTTATTAAATCAATTTTTTTGCTATGAAATAATGCCTAAGGTAAAATGCTTGCCAAACTGAAAAGATTAATAAACAAGCCATGCTCAACAAACTAAAATATAATAGTCTCTCGTTGGTAGATTCTGAAACAAACACATTTTAATAGTTAAAATAATTAACTTATGAGTATTAGTTAATAAATAAATACCATTTGTATTACGCATTTCATCTGCTCGTTTCTTCATATTGTCGAATTCAAGTACAATATCTTGTGAAAAATCTTCAAGACGCTTAAGATTTAATTCAAGAGGCTTAAGGTTTGAAGCTTCGGCAACCTGAAAGGTTTAAAATAAAAGGTAGAAATAAATATAATTCAGAAAAAATAATCATTTTATAATGTTGATTTGTTGACAGTAAAAATGTGATTTGTACATTTAATTTTGTAATTAATCATATATGGTAGTTTTCACTTTTCTCAATTATTCTACTATTTAAAAAAAACTATATAAAATTATGTGCCAACAAAATAACAGTTGTAAATTCATAACTGTGATGAGATCAATATACATTTAACAGATTAAAATAACAAAATTAAAATTATTTTTAGTAAAACCAAATTAAGCATTATGGTTTGCAGTTGTATTATTAACATTTAACTTTGAGTTGTTAGTATCAAACAACGTAAAAGATAAAAATAAAAGAAAATCAATATAAAATTTACTTACTCCTTCATAATTTTTAGCTTCCACCCCTGTTTTTATATCTAAATAAATTTCTTGTGTTGCAAGATTAAAATCTGTAAATTGTAAAATCAAATATTAGCTATTAAACAAACCTATATCCAAAAAATCTAATGCATTTGAGAATTTAATAAATAATCTTTATCTATATAATATTCAAAACAACTTGTCCTGATTTATCATCATCACCTAGCCGAAACTACTGAATAGAGCGGAAATTTTACACTTTTATTATTATTATTCGACTTATACAACATAGGCGAGAACTAAGAAAGAATTTTACAAAAACCATATTTTTAAGGGTTGATGGCAATTAGAGTTTGAGCTAAATATATAATTTTTTTCACTTACTGGTCACCAAAGTAATATTCTATGTTTATTTTTATTGATTTCATGATGATGGATATTAAAGTATCCAGTAAATATTTCGGGACTCTATGACTACCAAAATAACAATCAGATCAGATTAAAATATTGATAATTTTACTCTGTTTTTTCTTAATTATTCAAAAAACTATGCAATAAATGACCTCCTTAATGCATCAACTAGACAAAATTTCTGATCAGAAAAATAATTACTTTATATATATCAGAACAATCCTTAGGTCGAAATTGAATATACGAAAAAAATAAGATAACAGATAGTAACACTAACAAAGAATTTTTTTAAATTTAACCTTTAAGGGAATCAAAAGGATTAAAATAGAAAAATACACCTAGCCGGCATTGTTGGAGATTAAGTATATATTTATGAAAGGATTTTTCAAAATTCAATTCTTAACAGGGTTAGATGGGTAAAATGAAAAAAATCACCTATTCGAAACCACTGAGACTTTAAGTATGAAAACTTTGGTCAGTAGTTTCGGTTTATGATGTAGTCATGTAAAGTATCACTACTATATTACACTGTATCTTAATTAATAACAATTTAATACTTATATTAAGGAATTTAAATTCATAATTAATATTACTAGCAAATTAAACTCTGGATAACAAAGGCTAGTTAAGTTTAAAATTATTTATTTATCAAAATTAATTTGTGAAATCTTTGAAATACTTTTTAGCTGTAAAACAGTCTATAATATAGTAATTGTTTGAATCTTACATTTATCTACATCAATCATCATCATCAATCTTACATTTATATAAAAAATATAGACAAAAACATCTTACTTACAAATTACAATAAATATAATTCAAACCTCTTAGTTGATTTACTCCCATAAGCACAACCCAATAAATTACAATTAACAATCATCTTTAACTAACTTTTGTTTAGTACTTTTGAAATAAAACATATTTCAAACATTTCATTAGTTTCCACGCTGATAGTAAACTTTCCAGAAGTAATATCTTCTTTCTGTGACAATATGTGGTTTTGCGAATCTTTAATCTGAGAACAAGAAACCAGTTAACATTGTATGAAAACTATATTAACGGTTGTCAAATAATGAAAGTGACAAAAATGTTTACAAGCAGTAAGTAGTAGTAAGAACTAGGAATCGGATTGTTTCAATGCACTTACGATGTAATCCACTTGAAGTCCATTAATTGGGACAACTTCGTACACACCCTTAACTAAAATATTTTGTCTCAGTTCTCCCTGGATACATTTATGGCTGTTCGGCGGCATATGCCATCTTAAGCAACTGCCGTAAGAAAATACGGCGAACAAGACCAATGACCAATGCACAATCGGATGCATTGCTAACAAATCGCAGTGATCACTGACGTTGAACTGAAACTAAGGACTTGATTGGGAAAACTATGGTTCCACAGAAAGACACGTCGGAAAAATAAAAAAAAATATGAACATTAATTATTATTCAACTGTAAAACAATTTGGCTAATAGAAGGAAAACGACGGTTTTTCCATGGATGTATAAACGCCGAGAGAAGTGTAACGTGTATATTGTAGTGTTGATAACCGATGCCGACAACACACCGATGATAATAAGCAAAATCGTTGCCAGAATAATAATAATAATAAATAATTATCACAATCACAGCGTAGTGTGTCAACCACGGCTATAAATATAGAATATAGTTTACGTGGTCATAACTAATGGCCTAAAATCTAATACACAGCCGTAGTCACAACCTCACAACCACTGACATATTTTAATTCGTGCTCACAACTGTAGACGACACTACGATAAGTAGACATAATAGAATTATGTATTTATGTCTATGGTAGTAACACCAATATACCACAGATATAACATATAACATATAACATATAATTTTAAGTAAATCGTATGTAATTTGTTTTTATTAACTCATTGTTGATGTACGAAACAAATAAGTATCGCGTACACGTTAGTGGAGGGGGACATAACTTACTGTCAAAACACAAGGGTCTGATTCTAGAATCTTGTCGACGTTTTTTATCACATGAAAAAACAATGACTGTAAATTGTAGGTATTATTTAAGAAAATGTCTATTGATGCTTTCAGATAAGGCTCCACACATTGAGTGACCGCCTACAAGCATCGTGCTACCGTTTACCAAAAATGTCTCATTGCTAGTGTTTGAAAAGAACGAGTTCTAAAAGGAACGGATTCCTGGAACTATTTCCATCTTAAAGAATGGCATGTTGTCAGTGGCATATATAGGAAAGAACCCATCCAGGCCAAGGCCCATAGTGAAATCTTAGGTCTTTCGAGTACTGTTTTTAATTTTTATATATCATAAATAATCCTAATTTAAAGCAAATATACATTCTATAGTTCAAGTAAAGTGTTGCTATTTTTAATATTAGAATAAATTTCCCTATTATAGAACTCAATGGGAAGAACATTATCTGTGTTGTCTTGACAGTTTATACGATATTTTAACTTAAAAGCAAGTTATGATCATGTAAAATATAATAATTTTAAAAATTGTAAATTATAAGTTAAAATATCGAAAAAAAAGCAACGAGAAGACAAAGATAATGTTCTTCCCTTAAATTTTAGTAATAAGTAAGTTCACTTTAATAATAATACACTTCAATTACTGAACGCAAATTTGCTATGCTGTACTTTGTAAGACTGATACAACACATGCACATGTGGCATTCGTATACCTTATAGTATACAAATATAAACTCTTAAATTATTAAGTTCTAAAATATAATGAATTACTTTTTGTAGGTTCCTACTTTAATACTTACAGATTTAAAAATGTGCAACCATATCTAAACTCAGAGGCTTTTATTAGAACTATATTTATAGGTACAACATAATAGTTAATTATAGAAAATTAGTCCATAGTGAAAACAATTTCTATACACATGTTGTAGTTCCTTTTTAAAGGAAAAAAAAGAAATTTTTTGTGCTTTTCAATTTTCAATTTACACAGTTATGTAAATAATTGAAAATATAATATACCTAAATTTTTTTAGTGCATGTATTGGTATCAATGTTAATTGTTATAACTTACAACCACTGGATTAATATTTCTTACGAGATATTTAATTGTAATATACAGAAATCAAGTTGTTAAGTTGACAGAAAATAGCATTAAAATTGAACAATAAATAATCTAAAATGCAGGTAAGAGTTGGGAGTACCTATAGCTAATAATATAATAATCAATATAATATGTCGTACAATATAATTTTAATTAAAATAATATTTTTAAAAGAAAGAACAGAATAAATTCTTTCAATATGAATACTAAATTACTAAATAAGTACATGTTAAATATAATATAAGAATAATAAAACTAAGTTATTATGTCAGTATATTATGTTTACTTTTAAAACTCATTAACAATAAAATATTATTAAAATAAAATGTATTGATGATAAATTAATTAACGATAGAGTTATTCGTAAATTTGAGCACCTTAATAAATAAATTAATTCATTCCAACACAAAATAAAAAAAAACATTCATAAATTTAGGATAAGTTAAAGCAAATTAGCTATGCAAAAGGGCATTGGGATAATAATTTAAAAAAAAAATAGTTTTTCATTAATAATACTAAAATAATTACAAAACATTGTTTACTGTATAAATATTTATACATAGCAGAATTTTTAAAGTTGATTTTTTACAAAACAATTAATAATACATTTTCAAATGTTTATAAAATTTAATTGCATAAGTACTAGGTATATATTCATTTGTATGGAACAAATGATTTTAATTCTGTACATTAAGTATTAAATAATTAATATGTTAAATTAATATAACATAAAAGCTATTCCTCTTAAATCTTTATATAACATAATATTTACTTACATTTAATTAATTAAAAATGTAAAATACTATTATAATATACATTTTTTACTCAGTAATCAGGCTTAGCTTAAAAAAATATATTTGTATATAAATCAAGATCAACATTATTTACCATAACACTATTTCATTTTGTTACCAGTTCTCTTGCATTTGGATGAGGCAACAGTGATGCGATTCCATTTATTATAGCTATTGGTTTTCGCTGAACACATACTTTATAAGACCAAGCACTACATAACAGAGCTAACATACCATAAATAGTTTGAGCCATCTCATCAGTATCTATATCGTTTTCACATATATAAACAGTATCAAAGTAAAAAGTTGGAGAACAAAATACAGAATATGTATTTTTGTCTAAAGGATCTATGATAGGTAAACAGTCATCTCTGTTGTAGGTCATGATAACTCTAAACACACTATCTTTGTGAGTATTTCTCAATTCCGCAACAAATTTTAATAAAGGGCCAAAGTCATATGCAGCAACTTCTTCAGGTGTTTCATTTTGAACCAATAAAGATGATAATTTTTCAACTACAATATTGATGTTAGATGTGAAATCCAATACCAGTTTATATGATTGTGGAGTTAATACACAAATTCCAAAAGAGTTATTTTGAAAACGATTTTTTTGTAATGCAAAGAATCTACATGCTCTTTGAATAATAGCCAAGGTAGACATTGACTCTAAATTTGTTGGGCTAAAATCAATATCCAATTTAGTCAATGCATAAGAATCAATTATGAATAATATTTTTTCATCTGATAGAGTTTTAAATTCTACAGGAGGTTTCTCCAGATTCTTCGTAAGAGCTTTTGCATAGGACATTTTAACTATAGATTTAGGTACGTACCAATTTTCTCAATTTATTCAACTGTTATGAAACAACAAATTTCAATTAACCGAAGGGTCAGTATTTTAGTTTTCTGAGTTTACTTTCGGTGCACACACCTATAGAAGGAAAATGACTACATATAAAGTCGTATAATTAACAAATTAATAAACATAAAATGATCGTATATTTCTGTAAAAAGCATACCTTGTGAATTGTATAGACTATAAATTATAATTTTAAGAGCAATACTCTTTAAACCATAATATTATATTAGTCATTGACTATAAAAATGTAGAATTCAAATCGTACACTGCCATGATAGAATTGAAATTGTTTGTTATTTTAAAAAAATAAAAAGGTTCACGTGAGTGAGATTAAACTACGTCGAATAATAAATTGTCTTGGCTATATGCCTATATCCAGTCGATCGACAAGTTTACTTTTTACTTTTTAGTTATACTTAATAGACCTATCACCATTAGACGGTTCATGCGTTCTGAACTTCTGAACGCGGGTGGGTGGTGCGGTCAATCATGGTCATGTAGACAGTGTGTAGTGATAATTGATAAGTGATAATTCTCCTGGAAGTTCCGAACCAAGGTTTATAGATAATCTATTATCTATTAACCTTGGTTCCGAACAACATTGCAGGCCGATAATGCTGACTGATAAAATGATAACAAAAGATAAGCCAAAATTTCGCTACCTATAGTAGACGGTATAGTGGCTATATAGTTCACTACTTACTATCCAGTATCCACGTCCCACATACAAACCACAGGATATATGTACTATTGATAGGTTTATTCTGTTGACGAACTACAACTATTATCATTAAATAATAAATAATATATATTAGTTCTTGTGGCTACCCGCGGGCCTAGAGAATAAAAGTGTAAATACAATTGTAAACTAGGTACATGACTATAGAGTAATAACATAATAATATACCTAAATATGGTAGTCGTAAACTCATGAATTTTATTATGGTAAACACAGCTCAATTTAGTGAAATTATTCTTTAAAGATAAAAACGTTCAATGAGCTCCTTAGATGATTACTGTTGTTTTTTTGTTTGTATCACGAAATCGTGTAGGTACGAAGCAAAATTAATTATTTGTCATAGAAAATGTCATAATTTAATTCCGAATTATCCACTTATAGTTGTTTCACTATAGTAGATGAGTATTTGTATAAGTACGTATATCCATGTCCTATATAAGTTGCATGGATAATAGTTTATCTATAAGGACGAATACGATTAATACGAAAGTAACCTAGATGTCATGTAAGTCAGAAATATAAGTATTCTTATGTAAAAAATGAAAACTTTGTCATCGTGCAATAAAATTAATATATTTCAATTTTAGTCGTGATGTATTTAAACTAATGATTAGGGCTGGGATTTTGATGCACTTTTCATTTTATTCCAGAGGTTGTTGTACTTCTGGTTCTGTTCTTCTGGTCACAAATCCGTGACATGTATTTTTGAACGTGAAAAAAAAAAATTTATTCAGCATTTTTTTTGCACTTTTTTGACAATTTTTGATTTTAACGTCATTTACTTTATTTTTTAGGGCATTATTGGAGTTTTTGGATCAAAATTTAAACTTAAAATTTTATTTTAAGATTTTACAAGATAACGCGAGTTTTTTATTAATATATATATATATTTAAAGTAAGTACACGTAAGTTCATAATACGTATCGTAGATACACGTATTGGACAAAACAATTGTATTATATAAACCTAGATAACGGGTTTGCGATTGGCGGCGTGGCAAAATATATTTAGAATCACTATAATATTATATTAATAGGTTTAATAATCTGTTAGAGCAGGGGTCGGCAATTCATTTCTATGGCAGTCCAGATAATTTTTTAAAAAAATGTCGAGGGCCAGAAAAAACTTAAACGTGTATTATTTGTATTAAAACACATTTTAAGACAATTAATATCAAATTATAAACAATGAACGCCATCGTAATTTCTAAATACATCATAAAAATTCTATATAAATAAATAAATATATATATATATATATATATATATATAGAATATTCTATCTATCTACATTTCATATTTCTATAATGAACTAAAAACTGGCAAAATATTTTTGGCGGACCAGTTTTTTCCCTTCCACGGGCCGGACATGGCCCGCGGGCCGCTTATTGCCGACCCCTGTGTTAGAGCAATAAAATCAATACCGATATCCTGAATTTTGGCCTAGAAAAATTATTTTAATCACTTGTACTTCAATTTAATTCATTTAATCAAGTATTAAATTAAAATTTATAGGTACTAAGTTTATTAAAAATAAAAATTATTAACTGCATTTTTTAGTGCATTATTTAGAATTTTTAGGGCATCATAGCATTTTTTTAAGAGCATTTTTTAGGGTTTTATAGGACATTATATTCCTAGGCCTACTGATGATTATTGAGCAAACATTCGTTACGTTTATTTGTACGATACGTGCCATGACGTAATTTTTTTCGCAGGAAGCAGTACTTAATTTTATTTTCAGTAAAGTAATAAGTAGTAGTAGTAGTATATTAACCTTATAATGCCATTTTTATTTTATACTGGTTCTTATTTTGTTTTGGGCTTTTGTTATTATTACCTATGTAGTTATATGTCTTATAACAGTTATAAGTATCAGGTATTACTGTATTTGTATTAGAGTAATCGTAAAATTATATGCACCTCTATAGACTATAATAATCGTCAATCGATAACATATTCTATAAAACATTCAAAAATCAAAATTGATAGGTACCTATAGCTAACCTACCTATTTGACAATGTTATGGAAATATAAAATAATGCTCAAACAGTACAGCCTAAAATCTATAGTGAATTTATTTTGTCGAGTTATTTGTCATTTAATTTATTTTGTCGAGTTATTTGTCATTTAATTTACTTATTTAATTATATTTTTATTTAATTATAAGACATAGAAATACAGTTAATAGTTATATTTATGAATCGTGTTAATTTTAAACAGTGAGTCACTATTTGAGTAATACGTCATGGAGTATACTAGAATATTGAATGTCAATATACAAATGAATAATTATTAGGTACATATAAATGATAACTATCAACATTTTAGAGCAATAGATAATATAATATTAAAAAATTATTTTAATATATGTACTGTCTAAATAGAAAATTATATCAACTCATGCATGTCATAAGAGTTAAAACTACAACAGTCAACTGCAAACTAGATGTTTATCTAGACTAAAACTAAAATTATATTATATCATGAAAATAATAAGGGCAGTCCAAAAAATAATTTCACAAACTGTCCGATTTCTGCTGCATTATTGGAGAGACTAAATAACTGTTGAATTTTACTCCTCATATATACATATGATTCCATATTGTAAAAGAATGCTTAAAAACGAAAATTGTAACTATTTTACCTGAACACATAACGGAAACCAATTCTACTACTCTCATTTGGAAACAAAGTTTGCAAACATAGTTTTTAGGATGATGGGTATGTCAGTATGAAGTATTGTATGTTTGGTAAAATAATAATTACTATTAAATTAATTAATGTTAAATAAAATTATACATTAAAAAAAAGGTATCATATGAATAGTTAGGTTATAATAAATGTTTTAAATTAGATATTATACTAAGAAGTAAATGAAAATGCAACACCAATTTTATAGTTTAATTAAATGTCGTTTGGATATAGACGAAATTCATTCAATTATGTATAGGTAGATCTACTATTTTTATCTGTACTGTTTATAATAGGTATTTGAAATGCTTGTAATGAATAATATCCATGTGTTATAATAATAATATAAATATAGTTAATATATATTAGTTTGTACGTACGCAATACCCATTATCTATTTAGTATATTTCAATTTAGAATTAATATTGTAATGATATTTCTTAATTTAAATAATTTTTCTAGTAAAAATGATAATATGCATATTACT
This sequence comes from Chaitophorus viminalis, assembly GCA_025469195.1. NCBI lineage: Eukaryota > Metazoa > Arthropoda > Insecta > Hemiptera > Aphididae > Chaitophorus > Chaitophorus viminalis. The sequence goes on along the minus strand of JAIPRK010000347.1, from coordinate 118,657 downwards.
ATATTAGGTTTTATACATGATACACCTATAACTTACGAAAAAAATGCAGTACGAAATACGCATTCTTAGCGAGTTGGTTGGCAACATTCTACAGCGTTGGAAAAGTTAATTGTAAATTGTCGTACACAGAAAAATGTTTCCAAGAAAATAAGGTAATATAATAATAGGTACCTAGGTAGCCGGGAACTAGATAGAAATTTATAAAAATATTTAAATTTATCCAGCGATAGGCCTTTTATAAAGTATTTAGAAGGGAAAATTGTTATGTACAATTTTTTACTTAAGACGTATACCCAACACATTAATGGTAAACACTACTACTACTTATAAGGCACATTATAAATTTTGTAAATACTTTAACCAAGTTAACCTTGTTAAGGTTGGCGATTCTATGATATTGTGATAGCTGATAGGTATTATTATTATTAGATACTAAATCTTTAATCAAATAATTTGTATGATTAGTTATTTCAAATTTAGACTCTAAAATAATTTTTATTTAACATTTTTATTTAACTAATTTTAATTAACTTAAATGTCCACATTTTAATGATGGAAATTTGGTGATATCAACTACAATGAAAACATAAACTATATTTGATTACAATGAATAAATTATTTGACTAATTTAATCATTAGTCAGCAAATAATTTATGACTAAATTAATCGATTACTGTTAATAATATTACTAATAATTTAATTACAGTCTATTGATAAATTATGAACAAACAAAACAAACAATAAAATAATTGGTTACTATGTCCATTATAGGTCTAGAGAGCTTGAAATACTAATGTATTTGTACAGGGAATATTCAATAATCATTATGTAACATAATAGATAAATATACACAAGACCGCACTAAAGGTTTTTTACGGGAGCCGGGGCCATCATGCCAAATACATAATATAATAAATATAAGTAGAAAATAGGGAGAAAGATATATGCAAGAGAAAAAAGAACAGGATGAGCCTCGCTCTGCTGTACAGTTGGGGGTGGAGTGCACCTCGTTCATAGGATAGGTCATTACAATGGATTTGTTTAATTTGAATGCAATTATAGGTATAATTGTATACGAATAACGATTCTGAACGGAGATGATATGTTGGTCTAAAATGGGTATATAATAATATAGTATATTATATTTAAATTGAAATATAATGCAATAGTATGCAATTTCGTAAAAATTTAAATTTCAAATGGTCATAAATTTTTTTCTGAAAGTCCAGTAGAAATTGTTTTATAGCTTTTTGAAGAGTAACTTATGGGTAACCCAGTGTTAAAATTCAAATTCTTAAGTATCAACTGAATTTTTTTTATGAATTTTTAACTACAAAATAACTTGTAAATCATCACAATTTTAACATATTTTATACAAATTTGAAATTTATGGGCTTATAAAAAAAATTCGAGTAAAACGATTCCGATATTTTTTAGTTACTTACAAAAATGGAAAATTTAAATTGTCTATAAATAAGTCAAAATATGTCAAAATACTTTGAAAACTTAACCATATATAAAAAAAGCTAATATAAAGATTTAGTGAAAATTTCAAGTGTTTGCGATTTTCGTTTTTGGTTTAGAGCATTTAAAAAATATGTATTTTGTCGAAACGTGAATTTGTGTAAAATTTCCCGTTTTTTCGTAATTTTTTATCGTTTTTTTTTTTTTTTTGACGCTTTTAAAAAGTATTGAAAATATATATATATATATATATATATATATATATAATTGTAAAATCAATAGATTCCATCACCGTTCAGAATCTAAAATAATTTTTGGCATATTTGATGTAAAGCTATCCTATCCTTGAGTGCGATACCGAATATACAAAATCAACGAAGTAAAAGTTGTACATCGATTCTATTCTGAGAGCAGTGTATAGTGTATCTCATCTATTTTCTATGAAAAGGAATAATATCTTATTAACTGAATGTGTATAGTCCGCTAGTTATTAGTCCTAGTACTCCTAGCATTGATTTTTACAAATATTTTTAGTATTTTTTTTTTTTTTAGTACTTATAATCAATGGTCTTAGTATAAGTCTATAATGGAATTATTGATATTTTTGAAGAGGTGTCAAGTGGTAAAAATTACACATTAAATTCACAAAGTTATGCATGATTATAAAATCTTTAGATTAGTCCTAACAGTTATTCTTATCATCGATTACTGATTAGTTTTCGAATAACTCGAGGTTTTGTATTCACTAGAACAGGAGGAACACGATAGAAGGCGAACATTAACCGTGGTGCCTAACTGCCTATAGTCACTGGAGAGGAAGGCTGCTAGTATAAGTTAGAATAAGTAAATAAGGACTGTTTATGTAAGCACACGGAAAGTCGGTAAGTCGATTAAAATATGTATTATATTTTCAATTTTGTTCAATAACGTTTTCGATAAAAATGTGCAAGGAAAATCAGTTTGGAACAATTATTAGAAACTAAGAGGAAAAAATTCGGTTATTTAATTGTCGCAGTGGGCCATTAATCGAGGAGAAAAAACGTAGGAGCCAACTAAAACCATGAAAATAGCAGATGTTGGACGAGCGAGACGAAAACAAAACAGTTGTAATATTGAAACGGAGATCACTTGGAGAAAAAAACCCACGCGTCGTCTCGTCAAAGCTGCGAGAGAGGATCCCCCGCGGAGATCGTACTACTATAAGAACAAATTGACGAACGAGATTCACCGTGTGATACTGTGATAACGACGAAAAATGAATACGCATCGTATTATTTATATAACTTATTATTTATTTAGCTAACATTTCCATGATTTTTTACAATGTCCAAACAGTTTTACTCTAAATCATTTACGATTTGTATTACCTATCCATGATGTCAATAGTAATATTTTTATTTTGCATGTTTTTTCATAAATTGAGACGAATGCATATTTTGAATATCGTATTTCGTATGACCATATTGTAGTATTATATTTAAGCTCATTTAAATATTTAAATATTTAATCAATAATAATTTAATTGATCAATGTATAAAACTTGGTTAGATATATCGGGGGAGTTGTGGGTATAGTAATAAACAAAATACCCTTCCTTTTTACAATGGTTAATTGGACCATTAATTGTAATTAAAGACATTTATTGTAGATATTCGTAATATCAACTGAAATTAGCACTGTACAAATTTTTTTATTAAAATATACTCCTAATGACCCAATACATCACACGTTACAATGAAGAAGCTTCAGCCGACTGTTTATTTTCGACAATAGTCACAATTCTAGACGATAGTATATTTTTAATTTTTAGTGTAAAAATATAATATATGTAGGTATTATAATCATACATCATAGGTAGGTATTTACTAAGAATTTATATAAATTACTATATAATTATTTTTACGTATGTTTTCATGTGCATATCTTGAAAATATTAAAAGTGCATATTTTTGCATATTTAAGTAGACATACCTAACGCATATTTCATTATTTTCATCAGCATATAAATCCTAGTCCTGTTTAATGTTTATTACCTATATAGAGGAGAATCTATATTGAACTCTTAACGATCGGGTTTAATGACATCGGTCATCGGGTGATTAATATCAAAGAAGACCTTCGGCGTCGGTCATCCCATCCGATTTAGATATCAGTCGCCGAGCAACGTTCACAGTTCGCAGTCCATTGTGTGCTCTTTTATATGGTTTTGCCCGATAGTCCAATAATTTTATAATACCTAATAATAATTTTTAACGAGAGAATAATAATAATATTGGAGCCTTGGAGGGCCTGCCTGTTTTTTGTTATCTTGCCAATACCAAATATGTAATGTAACATCGCGAAACGTTTACCTCCATGCCACGCCACGAGCGTACCGGCCACCGGGTTATTACATCAAGTCGTCAACGACACCGGCGCGGCGCGATCGCTTTATGCCGAAACGCAACGTTGAAGCAGCTGCCGCAGCCTGCAGTCCGTAGTTCCGCACTATAGATGTACGGTGCAGTAGAGGGAAACTGATTGCGTTAGCACTGTGTGCGTAATCATCGTTGTCGTACAATCATCGCCGGGTGCGCGTAGATTTTCCGTCGAATATTTATTTTTTTCTATTGTTCCCCGTCGCTCCTCTCGCTCCTCATTCTCTCACTGTCCCTCCAATTCTCTCTACGTCTCTCTCCGTCCGTCCGACCGACCGTCTGTCCGCCTCACCGTCAATCCCTCTCTCACTCACTCTCTCTCTCTCTCTCTCTCTCTCTCTCTCTCTCTCTTGCGCGCGCGCACTCACACGCACCGTGTCCGTCTTCGTTCCTTTGCTCTTTCCGCTTTCCCCCTCGCGCGTTCCGCTCCAGCGTAACAGTAATTTTCCCGTCGCCGTTCGCAGACCGTTCTTAGACACAGACCTAGTTTTCCCCGTCTCGTGATCATTTTCATCCGCCTTACGGATGCGGGTTGAGCGCGACATCGTCACACGTCCGTCAAACTCCAACAACAACACCGGTCAAAACACGCAATCATCAGCGGTTCTTGACGCTCGCCGTTGATGACCGCTAACAGCCGACCAGCGAACAAGACGTCTCGCTCGACACGGAGCAGGTAGGCGTACGCGTAGTTGTAGCAGCAGCACCTATTGTGCCGCCGCCGCCTACTTGACCAATCGTCGTGCAGTGACCCGTCATCACACGCGCGCCGCCACCACTGCCGCTCGATAATTATACGGTTCTAAGTTGTCTGATACATTTTAGTTTAGTGCAATAACAGTTCACCGTATAGCTCGATTACCTCACGTGACTTATCACACCTGCTTGTCGATATGGCTGCCGAGAGGGAAATCGCTGCCGAAGACAGCATTAAAGTTGTTTGTCGTTTCCGGCCGTTGAACGACTCTGAAGAAAAAGCTGGCTCTAAGTTCGTTGTCAAATTTCCAACGGGACCCGACGAGAATTGCATAACCATCGGTGTAAGTATCATCTTGACCAGATAATATCCTTGTCACACCCAATTTTCATAGACATACCCTGTATAAGCTTATGCATATCAACTTCAGGGTAGAATATTATTTTCTTAATCGACTGAGTTACAGTGTTTTGGATTGTATGTGTACACAAAGTGTTTAGAGGAGAGTAGCTCATCTGTCTGTTTTTAACCTTTTCTGCCATTTTATTAAATTCAGTATAGCAACATACCTGGTCCCCTGGTCAACATTGATCAGATACTGATCTAACATAATCATGGTGAATGGTAATGACAAAACTTATAAATCGCTGTGAATGTTCTTTAAATGTCTGTTATTTTTATTTCATATCTTGTCAACTTCCATTCTATGCATGTCTGTCTAATTTTCACTTTTATATTTTGACTTTTGATTACAATACATTATAATATTATAATCAACAAAAATATACTATCATTGTTGCATCCAAATAAATAATGAAAAATATTTTTCTTTAATTAATTAATTGCGTTGTTTTAAATTTGACCATAGAAATTCTGTATATTTTACTCAAGAATCAGATGTTAAGTAATTTTATTGTATGATGTATCATTTTTATACTATTAATACATTATTAAATTAATTAATGAACTATCTATTACTATTGGTATCTTTTTCGTAATTGCTCATTGTATTATGGGTACTGGAAAACATTATGTCTTTCATTGCGTATAGATAGGTTATTCTAAAAAGATAATTATTACATAGTTTAAAGAAATATTTTAATGATAACAACAATTTTAATGAAGACAACTTCTACTTTTATGGATATTTTAGTCAATTAAATAGTTATCACCTAAGGTTGCTAATATGCACAGTTAGTTATTTGTACATTTAATAGTGTAAATTTGTTGCTCTAAATTAAGTTAATTATTATAATTGTTATAATAATTATATTTACATTTAAATGGTTTTAACAACTTCTAAGAAATTATATGTTCAATAGGATAGTGAAAAATAATATTTGACAAGTTCTGAATTTATTTTATAATAATATTTTTAAATAAAAAAATTATTTAGAAGGATTCTGTTGTATTTAAACATTTTAAACCAGTGTCAATTTTAGTATTTTCGCAAGTTAGAATATTTTTATTTCTAAAATTGTATTATTTAAATAGTACGTGTATTTTTCCAATTATGTAGTTAATATTGTTAAATATGGATTATCGAATTGTTTTTCATTAAAATTTCATAATCTTTTCACATATGATTAAGATATCTTTTTAGAAAATAGCTGGAATTATAACTCACAATTTTCACTGTATATAATATATATAAGATATATATGATATAAGATTCATTAGAGTTGGTCCTTTTTTCTTTTCATCATATTTACCTTTAATTCATATATACAGTAAACTTTCAATAATTAAATATATAGAGGTTTTAGATTAAGTGAGAGGGTGAATTATGATGGAGAAAAAAAAGAAATAATTAGAATTAATGAGAGTTGAACATTTTTATTACAATACATCATATTTATTATTTTATTTAATATTTGTATGTGCAAACATTACATAATAACATGCATATTTTTTATTTATACATATAGCTATTTATTTTTTAAAATTAGTTATTATCTTTAGAGATAAACTGGTGGTTACAATCTGGTCTTTAGGATTATCTAAGATACTAATATCCCAGAAAATTACATTACATTTTTCTTCATCCATTTCTGATTGTTCAATAAATTTACTTATTTTGAGAATAACAATAGGTGATTATTTTTCAATGCTAAAATTACATATATTCTAATTGAATACATTAATTTTGTATATAGGCTGTATATTTAGTCTTTGTAGAATATGAGTAAATAAGTTGAATCACATTTCTAATTAAATTTAAACTATTGAAGATCTGGCAAAAAATATAAGAGTTTTAGTTTGTTTATTACAATCTTACATCTTTATTTAGATGGCTAAAATGTAATTGTTTTCTTTTAATTTTAAAGGTTTCTGAGGGAAACAAGCTTTTAGTTTAATTTTTATAGGTTTTCAAATTATCAGTTGTCTACTGTATTTATAATTTCTATTGCAAAATAATTTTTTATAGATTTAATATTATTCTTAATGTTCATTTAAATAGCTAACTTTTATTATTTACCACATTATGGCAAACGTTATTCTAATTACATGCTAACATTTTTCCAAAATTATTTCAAAATATTTTCTGTACTAATTTTGATTATTATTATTTCTCTTTGTGTGCCATGACATCCCTTTTATATAAAATTTTAGATTTATTAACTTCATTGTGATTTACTTGAGCAATGTTTTGATTGTTTAAACATAAAATAAATTATTTTTGTAGGTTGTTTATATAAAATATTAAATTTGTTGATGTATAATTAGTATATTGATATGTGTTTATTTTATTATACTTTCTTATATTCTTATTTATTATACTTCATTAAATTTAAAAGTATAACAGGGGGCAGACGAAAGCTCAATGTGTCTATGCATACTACCCACACTACTGGTTATCGGTAGCTATGAACTAATACATACAATAATAGCGTTGATAAGATAGCATACGATTAACAATCGTAAAGCAATAAGAATCAACCAAAAACGGTTATTGCCGAAAAATTTATTTTGGAGTCAGGAAACAAACAGCAATTAATTATGCACACAACTGGTGTACTCTTAAGTTGAATAGAGCATATTAATTGTTATGATTATTGAATAACATGCACTTCCTCATTCAACATACTCATTTAAAGACCAGGATTATTTATGTACACAATCATATTTTTTGAAAAATTGATAAAATATAATTGTCATTATTTTTTTTTTTTTGTTCTTGCAATCACTAAGTTTTCATTTTATGCTTTCCAGATACCTTATCTTATGCTGTTTAATAAAAGAGGCATTGAGATATTTTTTATTTAAAATATTTTTGTTTCTTATGGTTTATAAGTCAAAATAATTTCAACATAGTTTATTATTTACTTTTGCCAAATCTTTTATGTTCGTAATTGTATTATTTATTAGGATCTATCTTGTCATTTTAGATTCTGAACGGAGTGATGGAATCTATTGATTTTACAATGATGTGTTTTTTTTTTTTTTTTTGTGTCTGACGACACCTTTTTTGGCAGTAAAAATGCTCCGATTTGCTTAAACAGCAACTTTTCTGAAAAGAAAGTGAATGTAGATGGTACTTGGGCAAGTCAAAAATCCAACTTTTTTAATACTTTTTAAAAAAATCGAAAAAACGATAAAAAACTTACAAAAAAATGGGAAATTTTACACAAAATACATTTTTTTAAAATGCTCTAACTCAAAAACGAAAAACCGCAATAACTTGAAATTTTCACCAAATCTTTATATTGGCCTTCTCTATACGTGGTTATGTATTCAAAGTATTTTGACTTATTTATGGACAATTTAAATTTTTGATTTTTGTAAAAAAAAATTTTTTAAACATCTATGAAATTAAATTGGCTGGCCGAAAACTCTTGAAAATTTAATACAAGGTTTATAATAAGTTTAACTTATCGTAACTAAGGTATAAACTAAAGGTATAACTAAGGTTTAAAATTTTAACACTAAAATATCCATAAGCTACCCTTCAAAAATCTTTGAAAAAATTTCTACCAGATTTAGAGGAAACAATTTTATGACTGTTTAAAATTTAAATTTGTACAAAATTGTATAAAATAGCGATTTTTCTTTAAACGATTTTAAATATTTGTTATAATTCAAAAAGTAAAAGTCGCAGAAACTTGAAATTTTTACCAGTTGTTAAGATAGGAATTTCCTTTATGTCATATTTTTTCTCTATACATGGTAATGTTTTCGAAGTATTTTGACTTATTTTGAATTATTTATAGATAATTTAAATTTTCTATTTTTGTAAGTTTTTTTTTTTTTGAAATATCTATAAAATTTATTTGGCTATCCGAAAACTCTTGAAAATTTAATACAATATTTATTATAAGTTATACTAATTGTAACTAAAAAATATCAGAGATTGTTTCACTCAAATTTTTTTTAAAAGCCCATAAAGTTAAAATTTGTATTAAATATGTTAAAATCGTAATAATTTGCAAGTTATTTTGTAGTTGAAAATTCATAAAATTTTTTCTGTCTATAACTAAGGTTCAAAATTTTAACATTAGGTTATCCATAAGCTACTTTTCATAAATCTATAAAAAAAGTTCTACCGGACATAAAGGAAAATTTTTATGACTGTTTGAAATTTAAATTTTTACGAAATTGCATACTATTGCATTATATTTCAATTTAAATATAAAATACTACATTATTATATACCCATTTTAGACAAACATATTAACTCCGTTCAGAATCGTTATTCGTGTACAATAATATCTATCATTGAATTCAAATTTAACCAATCCATTGTAATTATGACCTATCCTATAAACGAGAGGTGCACTCCACCCCCAACTGTACAGCAAAGCAAGGCCCATCCGTTCTTTTTTTAGTTTGTATCTACTTACTTTTAAGGTTATTAAAGGTCCCGATTTGTTTTCATTTAAAAAATCTTTAAATATACACTTGATATGTTCTTATTTTTTGTTTTTTAATAATATGCAAAATTATGTTTTTACCCAAAATGGATTATATATATATATCTTCCATAAATGTCTATACAACTCAATTTTTTAAACTTAATATCTTAAGTACATATATCAACTTATAATATTAATTAAAGATATTTAAAAATATGTTCAATAAAGAAAATAAATACTTAAGTTGGGAATAATAATAAAATAAACAAGAATGTCTTCATAAAAAATTATACCAGATTTGGGTTTTGCATCTAATACAATTAATTTCTTTTTATTTTCATTTGATCAACGTTTTAAAGTATTTCTATATAAAGCAATATCAACGTGTTGTTGTAATTGACATTTTTATTGTCAAACAATTCTTTCGTTACATAATTGACAAAACACTACTTGAAACACTACTGATCCATCTGAGGTAAAAATAGTGTGGTTAGTTTTATTGTAAAATGGAATCCAGTTTTTTAATAAAGTTGGAACACACACTAAATGTTAACAAAATATTATTTTAAAATAGCAGAAATTGAATTAGACCACATTGTGGTTAACAAGATAACATATTAACAATAATATATATATATATATATATGACACGAAAACTATAATTAATTTCCTAATAATATGTCATAAATCATTATCTAGTTTTCACTTGGAAAAAAAAAATTGTTATAAACTTTTATACAAAATTTGATTAAATATGCAAAATAAACCTTTTTCAATGCATTCTCCATTACTAACTCCTGTTAAACTACACACTCATTACAAATATGTAAATGCATATAAATCCAGACAGGTCTTGTAACTAATTAATAAAATAAATAGAAATCAACAAAATTCATCTTAACTTTTACAATTTATTCATCATTGCTTACTGTACCTCCAAATAGCATTGTGCATATTACTGAATAAATCTAAAATTAACACTTGAAGTTGGTAAATTGAAAATAAAAGAAAAATTGTAATATTAACAATTAAAAATTTTAAAATTATTTAGTAATTTTTATTTAATATCATATTATTTAAGGCTTAGAATTGTTTATTGTTGACTAAATGTATTATATTCAATTAGCATTTAACTAGTTGAAAGAATTCTATGATTTTATAAAAACTATAAACAATATAACTGTATATCAATAATTGATTATTTGTCTTAGAAAAGAAGTTCACATTTTATATTAACAGTGATTAAATTATATTTTGTATTTAGGGCAAAGTTTACTTATTTGATAAAGTTTTCAAACCAAATGCCAGTCAAGATAAGGTTTATGGTGATGCTGCTAAATCAATTGTGTCCGGTAACATATTTTTTTTATTATTATTATTTTAAATACATAAGTAAAGTTTTTTATTTGATATTGAGAACAGACATTTTTGCAACATTTTCTAGTTTATATTTTGTGTTTAATTTATGATATTTTAAAAACAAATTCTATGCGCTCATAAAAAAGTGTCGTAACTCTTCTTTATACTGCATTTTCAGGAGACAATAATTACATCCAAAAATATATTCTTACTGGATTTGTAAAAATTGGAAAGCTAAATATATTTGTATAATCTTTAAGATAGATAGATTATTATAGCTTACATTCATAATTTTTAATAATAACTGAAATTACTATTTTTTTTTGCCGAAAATTATCATTTTAGTATTTATATTTATATTTGATACTATTTTACAATGTTTTTGATGTAGTTGAGATATTATTGTTTTCGTAGAAAAGTTTGTGCTAGCAAATGGCTTTAATACTCACTGTTGAGGCGTATAAATTATGCCACATACAACTAAGTTTCTATTTTTATATGTATAATTATAATTATAGTAATTCTTATTAATAATAATTCATATCAAAACATAAATCTTCAAAAGTTCCAAATTATGTGTTGAAAATTAATTAGTTATGTTTGTTTGGGTAAATGTAATAATAAATGTATATGAGATAAATAAAATAAAATATATTACAAAATAAACCAATGTATAAACAAATAAATCTTGTTTAAATATTGTATGTTTTCTTATACACTTAGTATCTAGAATATAATATTATTTATTATTTTTTTACTTTTATATTTAAAAATCTTGATTTAAACTTATCTGTAATCAGTATTCTTATTATTTTCATTTAATTTTCTAGATGTGCTTGCGGGTTATAATGGAACTATTTTTGCATATGGTCAAACTTCTTCTGGTAAAACACATACTATGGAAGGAGTGATTGGTGACCCATCCAAACAAGGTATTATTCCTCGGATTGTAAATGATATTTTTAATCATATCTATGCTATGGAAGAAAATTTGGAATTTCATATAAAGGTATCTTATTTTGAGATCTATATGGACAAGATTCGTGATTTATTAGATGGTAAGTAATCATTTATATATGTACCAACATAACTTCTATAGTAATATTAAAAATATTTATGCATTTTTGGTTGTTTTTAGTCTCAAAAGTAAATTTAAGTGTTCACGAAGATAAAAATCGAGTTCCTTTTGTAAAAGGTGCTACTGAACGTTTTGTTTCTAGTCCTGAAGAAGTATTTGCTGTAATTGAAGAAGGCAAAGCAAACAGACATATAGCTGTTACAAGTAAATTTGTTTTCAACACTTCATTATCAGATTTATTTAAGATTGTTTATTATTTTAATTTTAGACATGAATGAGCATAGTTCTAGAAGTCACAGTGTATTTTTGATAAATGTGAAACAAGAAAATTTAGAAAATGAGAAAAAATTATCAGGGAAACTTTACCTCGTAGATTTAGCTGGTAGTGAAAAAGTAAGCTCTTTACATTTAATAAATTCTTTTTAAATTCTAAAATAATTTGGAAATATTTTTCTAAACAATAATAATTTTAAGGTTAGTAAAACTGGTGCTGAAGGAACAGTGTTAGATGAAGCTAAAAATATTAACAAATCGTTATCAGCTTTGGGTAATGTAATATCTGCTCTGGCTGAGGACAAAAAAACACATATACCATATCGAGATTCAAAATTAACACGTATATTACAAGAATCATTGGGTGGAAATGCTCGTACAACCATCATAATTTGCTGTTCTCCTGCTTCATTCAATGAATCTGAAACTAAATCTACTTTAGATTTTGGTAGAAGGTTAGTAGAACATTATATGCGTATATATATAATAGCTACACTTCTTTTAAGTCATTAATACATTACCTATATACTTATTATTCAATACCTCAATAAATAAAATAATTATGGGAGTGTAATCAGCTATGGCCAAGCTATTCTTCCAACACTAGTTCACCTGTTCACCATTCTGCAAATGAATTGTAGCAATGTCTTAAAAACAAGGCTTATAGTTTCACGTAAAAATAAAAAATGTTTAATTAACACTATTTATACATTAATATGAATAGAAAACTATTGTCCTATATATACTAATTATTTTTTTAATTGACTAATGATATTCTATATCTAATGGTTAATTATATTATTTGTATATAAATATATATCTGAGATAGTAGTCAATTTCCCTCTTGTAGACTATTAGATGTACATGAAGTAAAACTTGAAATCAGTAATTTGATTATTTTCAATCACAGCTGCATTATTTTTTAATTTTATGTAATATACTTCATTACTTTATTAGATAATAAATAAGAATAAGTTAACATTTTGTTAATATATATAATTATCATATTATTATTTATGTTATTAAAAGAGCGAAAACAATTAAGAATGTTATTACTGTGAATGAAGAATTAACAGCAGAAGAATGGAAAAGACGTTATGAAAAAGAGAAAGAAAAATGTACTCGGTATAAGGCCAAGTGTGATAAATTACAATCTGAGCTTAATCGGTAAGAAATGAGTTAAACACATATAATTTAATTTATTTCATAATAATTCAATTATAAATTATATAGCTGGAGGTTGGGAGAAACCGTAAAAGAAGATGAACAGGTAAACCTTCAAGAACCTATGGAGGCTTCAACACCAAATGTCCAAATAGATATTAAAAAAGGTTAGTACTTAAACAAGTCATTTTTTTCTAAAATCTATTGGTTTTGTTAGGTTTTTTTTTTTTTTTTTAATCTCTAAAAGTCTGATTTGTAATTTTTATCGTGTTAAAAAAATTGTTATTACTTTTAGAATTGGTTGGCCCAGTACCTGCCATACCAGGTGGCGTAATGACCGAATCTATGTCGAACGAAGAAAGACAAAAACTTGAAGAAGAACGTGAAACTTTATATCAACAATTAGATGACAAGGACGAAGAAATAAATCAACAAAGTCAAGATATTGAAAAATTAAAAGAACAAATAATGGAACAAGAAGAAGTAAATTTTATAATTTATATAATTTAAGGCCATTTTCATTAATATGAAAATGATACTACATTTAGCTTCTTACCTCAACCCAACGAGATTATGAGCAGTTACAACAAGAAATGCATAGAATTACCCAAGAAAATGAAAGTGCGAAAGAAGAAGTAAAAGAAGTACTTCAAGCTCTTGAAGAACTTGCAGTAAACTATGATCAAAAAAGTCAGGAAGTTGATTTGAAAAATAAAGAAAATGAGACTCTTGTTGATGAACTATCACAAAAAGAGGTATAATTAATTGCTAGTTTTCAGTTATACAATGACCATAAAAACAAAATGATATATTATAATTTTTCTAACGATATACTATTATTTTTCTTTTTAGTCATCATTAAACTCCACATCTTCTGAATTACAACAGCTAAGAGATATGTCTGTACATCAAAAGAAACGCACTACAGATATGTTGTCTAATCTTCTCAAAGATATAGCTGAAATTGGTGCAGCTATTGGTAGTGAAGCTGAACTCAACGTTAGTAATTATTCAATTTATCTGTTATTACTATGAATGATATTAAAAAATATTTAAATCGCTAAAATAATACTAATAATTAATTTATTTAATAAAGCAACATGCAATTAGTGATGGAAATAGTAAATTAGATGAAGAATTTACTGTTGCTAGACTTTATATTAGTAAAATGAAATCTGAAGTAAAAAATTTAGTTCAACGCTGCAATTTCTTTGAACTTAATCAAACCGATATGAATAAAAAGGTAATATGAATTTTATTTGACCTTAACTTTGTTTTGTTTTTATTTTTTTATATTTTTTTTTTTTTTTGAATTTAGGTCAATGATTATGAGAAAGAACTTGCTGAGAGTCGATTAAAAATTTCACAAAACGAAGCTCGGCTTAAATCAATGCAAGAATCATTGAGGGAGTCAGAAAATAAAAAACGAACATTAGAAGAAAATATTGATGCTTTAAGAGAAGAGTTTGCTAAAATGAAAGCTGCAGGTATAATAAGTTATTTTCACAGTTTAATTAATCTATTTATTAAAATATGGGTTAATCGTTATATATTGTACTGTATTGGTGAATATATAAATATATAATTAAAATCAATGAATATGGAAAATAAATACAAAAACCTGCGTTTCTATATATACCAGTCTAAAAAATTAATCGTATCCATTGATAAACTAAACAATAATATTATTTATATTTATTGATCACATGGTATTTTTTAAAGTATAATTTCAAAATAAAAATATTGATTTTAGAACAAGTTCATCAAGTGTCATCATCAAAAGAAAAAGCTGAAGAAAAAGAAAAAGCAACTAGCATGCGAGCAGCTCTTGAAACACAAATGGATCAATTACGAGATGTCCATCATAAACAAGTGAGACATTTTAATTAAAAATTTGTGATCATGTAAAATTAATAAATTTAGATATTTAATTCTAATATCATTTTAGGAAACTTGCTTATAAATAATTTCATTTGATTGCTTTGAAATAAAACTGATGTAAAATATTATTCTACCATCATTTTAAATAATTAGTTATGGTGACTTGCATTTTCATTCAAATATGCAAAAATATGTAAAAAAAAAAAAATAAAATAATATAGAATTTACACATTATAAAACATCCACATTTTAAATCAAAATTATTCTAGGTAAACTAGGAGAATATGCATTTGCATATAAATCTGGGCCCTAGTTATTACTCAAGCCTAATATATTTCTGTGACCTGGTGCAATAAGGGCCAATGTCATATTCTGACGAAATAGAGATTCTTCAATCAATGTTATTTTTTTTCGATCATGTTTCTGCTGATAAAGGGCCAATGTATCTGAATAAGTGCGACCTACTCAGTGCAAATGTTGCTCATTTTGATTTTAATAAATGTTAAATTTTGTTACTTTGAAAATAATTTCAAAATTTTGATCTCCAACATTTCTTTTTTGACATTTCTTGCACTAAGTCACAGATTTAAATTTAATTACATTTTAAAATATTGCTTATTTATTTAATTTTAAATTTGATATTTGTTTATTTAATTTAGGTGGCAGATTTAAGAGATGAGATTAGTGAAAAACAGGCTATGATCGCAGAACTTAAAGATCAAGTCCAAAAATATTCATTAGCACAACAACAATTACAAACAGATTATAATAAATTGTTACAAGAAGATCAAGAAAAAAGTCAACGTCTTCAAGAATATGTCTTAGCCAATGAGCGTCGTGAGCAAGCACGCAAAGATCTCAAAGGCTTGGAAGATACTGTTACCAAAGAACTACAAACATTACATAATTTACGTAAAATATTTGTCCAAGATTTGCAAGTATGTTATAGTTATACATTTGATTTCTATGGTTGTTTTAATAAATTATTGATTTTTAGTCTCGCATGAAAAAATCAGCCACAGCGGAGGATACGGATGAAGCTAGCAGTGGTGGTACATTAGCCCAAAGACAAAAAATCAGTTTCCTGGAGAACAACTTAGATCAACTTACCAAAGTTCACAAGCAACTGGTTAGGGACAATGCAGATTTACGTTGTGAATTGCCCAAATTAGAAAAAAGATTACGTGCCACAATGGATCGTGTCAAGGTTTGTTATAATATATATGTATTTAATATAATAATAGTTAGTAATTATTTCCAATCAAGAGTAATTACAGTAACTATCATGTATTATTATCAATCTTTAGGCTCTTGAAGCTGCATTAAAGGATGCTAAAGAAGGTGCTATGAGAGACAGGAAACGATATCAGTATGAGGTAGATCGTATTAAGGATGCAGTAAGACAAAAAAATTTGGCTCGAAGAGGCCCTAGTCCTCAAATTGGTAATTTAATCACAAACCTATTAATTATACATTTATTAAATTGTTACTTAATTATTTAGCTAAACCAATAAGAGCTGGACAACATAATATTATTGCAAGCAATCGCATTACTGAAGATGAACTTAGGAAACGAAAAGCCGCTGTTATACCAGGTTTGTGAAAATCATTATTTTCATCAATCTTTATATACTGTATTCATTTAATTATTATATTATTTGTTTTCTTATTTTCAGAGATTGCTGAAAGTAGTTAAAGAGCTTTCTACAATAATTTTTATGCTCTTGCCAAACAGTGTGGTGGAAGTATTTGATACAAATTAAAATTATATTATTTACAGAAATAATTTTTACTATATAATTTTAGAAACTTTATCAATTATTGCACCCTATCTAATATTAATATATACTTATGTAATATGTATGTATGCGAGTGTATCAAATATGCAGCAGCCATCTCCTTGCACTTACTACTAAAAAGGTGGTTAGAGTGGCTTTTGATGTATAAAATGGTGCTGTTTATCATTCGCTTTCACATTGTCTGTACTTATAAAAATCAAAATAATTTGATTTTATAATTATATTTTACTCTCCACTACCAAATTTTACTTGGCTTATTTATATATAAATTTTAGTGGAAATGATAAATATTATTTTTTTTTTTTAAAAAAAAAAAATTATTTAACATCTTTAATTTTATTTGTTTTGTGCAAATGGCATGTATTTTTTTAGACAGTTGTTACTGCAATTATGTCTTATATTTATTTATTAAACATATTTTCCTATTTTTTTCAAATAATTTAACTTTGTTTTTTAACAACAATGTAAGAAGGGTAGAATTGAACCTCTAAATTTTTTTTTTTTTTTTACATGGAATTAAATAAAATCAAAAGATTCTTAAATATGATTATGATACGAACATAGATCTAAGTTGTATGTTTGTGATGACGTTGGATATTATAAATAACAAAAATATTTAATTTTTGGGACTATAGTATTACAAATTAATGTGAGAGGCAATATACTGGATAACTTTTAGATTCAATTCTAAAATAAACAATAAATCACCCCAAGTTTTAGAATTTAATTCTTATTAATTAGATCATTTCATTCTAGTCTAATTGCTATTATTTCTATTAAAACCATGACTTAATCATTTTAATTGGTACTTATAACATTTTTATTTAGATAAAATATTTGAACTTAACACATTATTTAACAAGTTATACTTACAAATATTTTATTTTTATAATCCTTTACTTTATATAATTTTTATTTCAAATAATTAACTAATTTTTAATTTTAAGTTGAGCTTATAAGGTACCTATACATTTTTATAAACATGTTAATATGCTTTTCGTTTGTTCCAGAAAAATACCTAATTGGCTGTTCATGATAAAACCCTCCATCTTAATAAAATTATAAACAATTTAAATAAAATATTAAAGAAGATGGTGTTTATTATAAACAATTTTAATTAAGACTTGATGTCTGCATCTTTGCTCACGTGTTTAAAATTTTTAATTGTTATAAGTGGTAACGATTAATGCGTAACATTAACATTGGATTAATGTGGTCTTAAATTATGAAAATACATTCCATTAATTTAAATTATAAAGAAAACACACATTAGTTCATATTTTTTAAGTCGAATATGGTCTATCCTTACCTTGTGAATCCTGGTTTGGGAGTAAATGCATATAATCATCTGAATTTAATGTATACATGCATATGAGTGTAATTTTTTGTTGCATACTATCCACTGCCTAATTATTTGTATGTTATTTTGAAAAAAATTATGATAATAAAATGCTTATTATATAGGAAGTTTATAATTGAAAAATGTGAAAAAATAAATATTTTTGTGGTTTGAAAGTTTTTAAAAATGATTTAATAAAAGTTACTACTAAGCTGGTCATCCCTGTTATATTTGTGTTTAAAATAGCTTAAATTATATACTGACTAATATTTTAAATTACATACTGTACCATATAATATTATGTTAAGTGTTTTGTTGATTAGTAATATCAAATTTTTATGCCCTTAAATACCAAGAATATTCATGCATTACTATTACATACATTATTGCAAATTTGCTTCAAATGTACTCAAATTATGCATTTTTTCTTAGATAAAATTGAATTAATGCATTATTTTATAAAACATATTTTGTTTTCTTTATTTTGAAAAAAAATTCTAAATATTTAGGTGTGTAATGTGAATTTTATGAGTCCAATTTATGTTATTACTTATTAGTTTGATTTACAGCAATTGTAACCTTTCTCAAAGACTAAATCATATACATTTAATTAGTTTGATAGTATATTTTATATATTTTAAGTAATATTTTACATTTAAATGGACAAACACAAATAGAATATATTATGAACCGAGTGTATATCAAATAATCAAATAATAATTATATGGATCAGATTATTGACTTTGTCAATACATTAAATAAATGGATGTACAAATTGGCATACAAGGTTATTACAAAAAATTTAAATATTTCATTAACATTAACAAAATATATTTAAAATACATAATATTACCTATTTGAATCACAATGTATAATATATTAAAACAAGAGCCATTTACCAAGATAATTGGTTATAAAAAATACATTAAAGAATATAATATAAAAATCATTATATTTTAGAAACTCTCATCAAAAGATTATTCCATGCCCTTTTAATTTGTATATGAGTGCAATCATAACTCCATAATGTAGAGAATAAGACATTTGCGTTCTCAACATACTCACAGTTTGAAGGTTGTGAATTAATGCGATCTCGAGATTCTATTTCGCTGAGATGATTCCGCTCTTGAAGTCTTTTAATAGCCTATAAAATAAGTAACAAATAAATCACAATATAATTTACCTGAAAAAGGAGAAAAAAGTACATTTAATTTGGGTTCATTTTTGTCTTGATTAATTTTAAGAAAATAAAATAAGTATGTTCAAATATAATATATTTAAAAAAAAATGGTTAACCTCAGTTTCTGGAATAATTGAGACCCAAATTTCATGGCAATGAACTTGCCAATTTGCTGTTAAAAGAACAGCTGCTTCTAGTACAACTATATTATGATCTTTAGCTGACTCAATTAATACTTTAACTTTTTGTATAATTAAAGGCCACATTATTTGATTTAGCTGATTCAGTTTATCCTATATATAAAAAAAACAGGCATACGGATGAGTTGGAATAAAATCATTAATCAGAACTTACAATCAATGTAGTTATGATAAAATTACCTTACTAGTAAAAACTATAGCACCTAATTTTTTTCTGTCTACTTCATTATATGCATTGAGTATGTTGGAACCAAAAGTATCAATAACTGATTGATATGCAGGCTGATTGATGTCGTAAAGCCCATGTGCTAGAGTATCAGCATTTATTACATATGCTCCAAGTTTTTTCAAATAATTAGCAATAGATGATTTGCCACTAGCGATTCCACCAGTTAATCCGATAATATAGGGAGTTGCAGGTATATTGTTATTAGGCTAAAACAACAATTCAAAATATACTTAAAATACAAAAAGATGGAATCACCCCTGAGAGTAATTATATTATTTACTGATGGTAGTTTTAAAACGGTGCCTAATAATCTCATGCGATAATTGCTTGAGCTAATTTTGTTTTCTTCTTCTTGGCAGCAATCAACTTTTGATTTTTCTTCTTCCAGTAATGGCAAAGGTAATATTTCAAGCGGTTGCAATCCGGCACTTAGTCTTCTTTCATTAATTAACTTTCCACCTTGCATAGTTTCTTCACTCAAAATGATCATCTAAAATATATAAAATACACATATACAACAATTTAGTTTCATAATATAACATGTGCAATTGTAAAAATTAAGTTAACAACCTCAAATGCAGGATCATGAATTGTTGGACCATAAATGTCATAAATAGGGAGTACATCATATTCTAAGGTTGGATCAATGTCTTTTAAAAATCCTTCGACATTACTAATTCTAGTACTACAAGGCTCGATAATTTCCCATAATTTTTTTGCTAAATGAAATGAAATAACATTAAATAAGTTATGAGGAAAAAATTAGTTTATAAAGATTTGAAATAATGTCAATAATAATTTTAAGCGCTATAAATTATATTTGACAGTCTATGAAATAATGAAACTCCTGCAGTTTTTTTACCAGAAGTAACCATTTAAAACTGGAACTAAACTAATCAAATAAACATTTTTAAAAAATTCAGCTATACAGTTTCTTTAGCCAATGAAATCTATTAAATAATATTAACTAAACTATACTTAAGTTAATAAATATAGTTTAATTTAATGAATTTAGGTAATGACTTACATTTTAACATTATAATATCAGTTATGCCGACAGTCAATTTTTTGGTACATTTCAACGCTGCTGTGCTTAACAATATCTTATGACCATTATGCAGTCGATCAAAAGTTCCACCCAAAACGACATTCTCAAATAGTTTACTTTCTAATTTGTCATATTTGGAATTTTCTTTTGCATCAATTGAACCATCATTGTCTTCATTTGAACGAACAAAAACGGTTTTGAAATCGGGAGACTTATTACTCAACAAAGATACCACATTGTCAAGTACTTCAGACTTGATGTGGTCGTCGTAGAAAATCACATCTACTGGCCATTTGGTGGCGATCGGTGAACCCATAGTCCCTTTGAGGCCACTCAAAAGAATGCGTACATCAACGTTCATGGTATTCAGATTTTTGTAGGCGTCGATCATTGTGAGTCTGTGGCGCACCGCTTTCTTGTCCAACACTGAAAACGGACAGAAATGCACGTATAACGTATTCTGTACATGGCCTTGTAGTAACGGAAATATGCGCAGCAAACGAAACGGATTCGAACAAATTACCAGCCCGGTCTTGGTCATGATGTTGTAGTTTGTTTGCGTACCGTCCACTGATATATACCAGTCGGCGAAAAGAAAACTTTTCTATTTAACCGGACAAAAACATCGGATAAACAGTGTACACAATTTACCACATCAACGAAGTTAAGTTGGTTGATCTTGATATAATAACGACGACAACACAACGCGAATGATGTTAGTATGTTACTGCACGCCGAATGGGTCACGATTTGAAAACGTGAATACGGAAACAGAGTAACTATTTGATATTTAACCTTGGTCGGGGATTCGACATTGAATTAAATGATGTTTTGGACTCTAGAATCGACAAGCGACGATAGTGAATAGTGATAACTGATAGCTCGAATTGTTATCGTGATATCGTTAATCGGCATTTCAGCGGAAAGAATTTCGCGGTGAAATTAATTCTGAGCGTTTAAGACAGTACCATAAATAGCAAATGGCATTATTTATTGTACTTGTGCAGTAAGTTGTGTCTTAAACTGGTTACACACAGAGCGGTTTAGCCGCGCGCGGTCGTGGTTTTAATCCGCGGCGGATAACCGCCTAAAATTAAACACCAATAGTAATCAATTGGGTATATTCACAAGAAGAAAACCGCGCCGCTCATAGCCGCGGATGACCGCCTGTGTCCGCTCTTGTTTAATTTTCGGGCGGTCGACCGCTACCGCTCGCTAAAATTAAACTGTGTATTTCCACATATGCTCACGGAGCGAAACGGCGGACCGCGGACATGATACGATTGAACCAGTGACGTAATTTGGTCATGTATGTGGGGGGGGGATGAAAATTTTTTACATTTCATCTATTACCCACTCACCCTCCCCCCAAAAAAAGTATTTATTATAAGCACCTTTCAGTGCAATATATTTATGTGCGCATTGGAAACATATAATCATAGTACTTAATAAAATTACAAAAAAAATATTCCCATTTACAAATACTAAATAGCTATAATACTTTATTCATAACAAAATATTGTATGTAAGTAATAAGTATGACAAAATAAAAAAAACTCGAAGTTAAGAAAATAAAATATAAATTAATCTAAATAGTAAATACTTACATTACCACGATTTTGTTTTTTGAAATAAGAAAAAAGTGTATTTTTCGTATTTTCATATTTTTTCTTTCCCCTTCCATATTTAGAATTTTAAAAATAAATGAGAGACGAGTAAATAATAAATATTAAAATAACAACACTCTCATTGAACAGGTTTTTTTTAATAAAGTTAACATTAAATTGTCCTTCTTGCGGCCTTTAAATTGGATGTACCCAATAACGCCTTTTTGGTAATTTCGTTTTAGATTCTGAACGGAGTGATGGAATGTATTGGTTTTACAATGATGTGTGTTTTTTTATTTTTGAGCCTGTCATCACGTTTTGGGGCAGTAAAAATGCTCCTATTTTCTTAAACAGCAACTTTTCAGTCAAAAATCCAACTTTTTTAATACTTTTTAAAAGCGTAAAAAAAAAAACGATAAAAAAATACAAAAAAACAGGAAATTTTACGCAAAACCACGTTCAACAAAATACACTTTTTAAAATGCTCTCAAAACCGCAAACACTTGAAATTTTCACCAAATCATTATATTGGCTTTTTCTATATATGGATAAGTATTTTGACTTATTTATAGACAATTTAAATTTTCTATTTTTGTAAGTTTTTTTTTTAAATATCTATAAAATGTATTTGGCTGCCCGAAAACTTTTGAAAACTTAATACAAGGTTTAACATAAGTTATACTTATCCGTTATTGTAATTAAAAAATTTTTTTATAAGCCCATAAACTTCAAATTTGTATAAAATGTGTCAAAATTATGCTGATTGGCAGGTTATATTGTAGATAAAAATTTATAAAATTTATTTTGTTTATACTTAAGGTTCAAAATTTTTACACTAGGTGATCCATAAGCTACTCTTCAAAAATCTATAAAAAAAATTTCTACCGGACTTAAAGGATAAAATAGTGATTTATTCTCAAATGATTTGAGTCCCAAAAACTTGAAATTTTTACCAGCTGTTAAGATTGGTATTTTCTTCATGTCTTATATTTTTCAAAGTATTATAATGATTTATAAGCTACTTGTAGGCATTTGAAATATCCGATTTTTTTTACATTTTTTTTTATAATCGTTGATAAAAAAAAATTGACGTACACAAAATATTTGAAAATTTAATAGAAGATTCCACAGAAGAAGTTCTTATTGTCATTCAAAAATAATTGAAATCCATGGTCACAATTGTTTTTATAAACGTTCGAACAGCGAATATTGACATAAAATTACATGTAAAATATAATATATTATATAAAATTCTAGACTGACAAATCATATCGGTTTTTGAAAATTGCTCTAACTCAAAAACCAAATAACACAAATACTTGAAATTTTCATCAAATGTTTATATTGACGTTTTAAATACATGGTTAAGTTTTCAAAGTATTTTGACATATTTTGACTTATTTATAGACAATTTAAACTTTCGATTTTTGTAATTTTTTTTTTTTGAAATATCTATAAAATTTATTTGGCTGTCCGAAAAGTCTTGAAAATTTAATACAATGTTTATAATAAGTAATACTTATCGTAACTAGAAAATATTGTAGATCGTTTTACTCAAATTTTTTTTATAAGCCCATTAATTTCAAATTTGTATAAAATGTGTCAAAATCATGCTAATTTGCAAGTTATTTTGTAGATAAAAATTCATAAAATTTATTCAGTTTATACTTAAGGTTCAAAATTTTAACACTATGTTGTCCATAAGCTAATCTTGAAAAATATGGAAAAAAATGTATGACCGTTTGAAATTTAATTTTTTACGAAATTGCATACTATTGCATTATATTTCAAATTAAATATAAAATACAAGGTATATTATTATATTCCCATTTTAAACCAAGATATTAACTCAGTTCAGAATCGTATTCGTATACAATGATACCTATCAAGTATCATTGCATTCAAATTTAACAAATCCATTGTAATGACCTATCCTATGATTGAGGTGCACTCCACCTCCAACTGTACAGCAGAGCGAGGCCCATCCGGTTCTTTTATTATAATTACTTAATCAATAATTAAAATGTTTTTTATACTTATAAATGTAATATTTTTATAATATATAATATTCGATCGCTGAAATAATATTATATATTATAATATGTCATATGTTATATTCGATAAACTTATAGATTAATTTATATTTATTTATGTTTTTTGTTGATATATAGTTTTATAATAATAAAATATTCTTAGATATTATTTATTTTAAGTAATAAACTGTATGACCATACTGTTGTAGCCTGCAACAAAAATTGTATTCCCGCCACAGACACATTTTTTGTATTAATTTATTGTTGATTATTATTTATTGTATTGCAAGTACTTGTTGAATTACATAAAATTATTATTATATTTATTATTTGTTCTAATTTTTTTTTACCAATTATTCAATTCAAAAACGGTGAACAAGCCAGCTTAATAATATTGCGGGCACTTGCCGCGCTAACAACTAGGTTTGGTTAAAATGTGATTTGTACAGTGATTGTTTTACAAATCACGAAGTGTACAATTCCAGACCTTGTATGTAACATATATATATTCTATATTTCTATTCCACGTTCCATGTAATTCAAGAACATTTTCACCATAATATATTAATAAGTAACTATTGCTATATATGAACACTTGGAGGTACCTACCTTATTATAATACATTGGTATGAAATATGAATGTATGATTGGTATGAACGTTAAAAATGTTTTCTATGGGATGTTCATCTAAACAGTGGCGGTTCTAGCGTATAAGCAGCCGAGGACAGCTATCCATAGCAATATTTATTATTTATTCTATGCATAAATTGTTAAGGGAAACATTTGAAGATTACGAATTAACACGAATTCAATAGCTTATTTATAAATCTGTTCATATCCATACGAAATTTAAATCCTAGAACTGCCTCTGCATCTAAAGTTAAAATAGATTAAATTGACATTATTGCCATTTCTTTTATATTTTTGAACTAGTCTCACGTTTTTTTGGACTTGACCCCAGAGCCAGACTAGATCCGTGTTATTTAGATAGCGGAGAACTACTTTTTCATATTAAATCAACAGTGAAGTAAACCGACCGTGTACCCCACTTGATCGTCATTATCATTTCGACGTTCAACGAAAATTGTAAAAAGAATCTATTACCTGTTTTAATATTTGATATCCGGCTGCTTTTTCCGTATCTGATTGTACCATGCCTTTACATGGTCGTCAGTTGTTTACGGTCCCCGCGTGCGCTTATGTGAACTGTTGTCGCGTCGGCCGATGTGACCGTTAGTCGAACTGCTGCAGTATCCGATGTTGCGTGCGTACAAGACACAGTATGTACAATATAACAAAAAAAAAAAAAAATTTACAGGGAATGGAAAATGGCCTCGATCTCACATTCTCACTCGTATTTCTCAATTCTCATTCGTCGGGAGGTGCTTTCCACTGATAACCGATTGTCTGTCGTGTCCGTCTCAATGAAAAAATTGAGAAATTATACTCATTCGCGAAATGCACATTAGCACGCGAATTAACCAGATTGTCATAAATCGACCGTAACTAAAAAGTAAAGTCATTATTCCGAGGTTTTTCGCAAAAAACCAGGCTACACGACGTAATCAATAATTAGAGGCTCTATCGAAAATCACATTCACAATGTTGACAACCACTTACGCACACACGGTGGTCAATTCGTACTTCATAATAACGTGCGTCATGTGTTATTTCGCTAATTCGGGAGTACAATAATTATTACGATTGAAGGAACATCGCATGTATATTTTTTAAAGTAAATCGCGACGTCTGTGTAGTCATATTATATTTTTCAATTTTTTTTAATTTAAATTAAACATCGTAAACGCGGTTTGAACTGGATTTTTCAATATCTTCTACATGTCTACTACCCAAGGTAAGTGGTGTTTTTTAAATCTATTATTCTCGTTATACCCGACAATATTAGTTTGGTTTGGGGTTGCAATTACATTTTTAAAATTAATTCCACGAATAAAATAATAATTGTGTTATGATAGTTTTTTCCAAAAATAAATCCTGTTAAATATCATTCTGTTTTTGTTATGAACATATTTATTTTGATTAAATATAACTGTAATAACAGTTCCTAGTAGAATAATTATTATAGTCGTGACATATTTATTTTTATATTCTATAATGTTTAATAGACTGATAATTAATATCATTTTAATTTTATTCATTGTAAGTTGAGTAAAAATTATTAATTTTTAGATATGCATCATTTGATGTGCCAAACAGACTGAAGATTATAAAATACCATTAGTTGATTAGTTCAGCTACTCAATGATAATGACATTATTTTATACAGGGTGGGGCAAATAAATTGTTCATTGTAAATTATTAATAAGTAAACAATTATTGTTTGAATTACAGTCACCAAAAAATACATTTAAGTTTATATATTTTAGGTGTCATATCTTCTTAGAGTTTTCTTTAGTTTTCACCTAGAGATTTTAGACAAAATTTCCAGCATTCTTGTAAATATAAGGTAGGTATATTGTATATAATAAATTATTTTCAATTTAAATAGTGAAAATGAATAGTAAATGTTATGGATTAACATACATAAATAATGTACATATACATTGCACTGAGTAATTTATAAATTATTCTTGTTTCATATTGAGTCATCAAAATTAATTATTAAAAATATTTAAATTAAATCAATCATCATTATAAATTTGTATGTGGCCAAAAGTGGATAGATACTTGGAAAAAATAATTTAGTTATTAGATCAGTTTTTCCCAATTTGAGAAAGCGTGTAAACATTGCTGGGAAGGTGTAAGCAATCATCACAAAGTTAAATTTTTTAATATTATACATTTTATATTTGTATTTTACTATGTATGGAAAAAATGAAGAAAGTGATCATATTTTAAAATTAATAGGAAGGGGTTCGAGATTCTTGAAAATCTTCAAAGAGGTCATAGAACAAAAGATGTTAGGAATTACTATACTAGATAAATAAATTTTGCCTTGGTTACTTAAAATTTTCAAAAATATTAAAACATTCATTTATTAGGTAATTATTATTAGTTTATTATATTATTTTAAAAATGATGAATGTTTGAATATTTTATTATATGATCGAGACCATGTTGGTAAATGTATGAAGCTAGTTGAAAAAACATTTTTTCTACTTATGCTAAAAAATACAAACTTGTATTGTAAACTTGTTTTGCGAAAAATGTTTTTTATTAATTTTGTGTTTATTTAAGTCATCTATAAAAATTACATGGGGCAAATTCATTTTTATTATTTTTTAGAAACAAAATTATGATTAAAGTATGAATTATGGAAAATAAATGTCTACTTTAAATTAAAGACTATAATTTTGTATGCTATGGAATATTAACTTTAGGTTCTGAAATGGAAACAACATTTTTTTTTAACTCTTAATATTTATTTATTTAAATTTTCTTGAATTTTTATATACTTGGTTAAAATACATTAATAATAATGGAGTCAATCATTTTTTTTTTTTTTATAAAGAACTTATTATAATTTGTTATTTTAATGCTCTTTGCTACAGCTTCAAGATAACATAGATTTAATGTAAATGCTTATTACAATTCACAGTATAGGTACATATTTTACAAGACGAAAACATCAATATATAAATTATATTATCTTTTTCATGCGCAACTTTAAATTTGAATAATTTAGAAAGAATCAGTGTAAATTTTGACTTTATTATAAACTATTTGGAAGAAAAAAATTGTGTTCCCATTTGAAAAATTAAATTTTATATTGTCGCCAGATATTTCTTAGGAGGCTCCATAAATCTATGTATTAAAAAATCATCTAGGATTTAAAATATTATTTTTTCTTACCTGTACTTAAAAGATTTATAGGAAGTTACATAAGTTATTGGACAGTATATATTGTTGGCCTTATTTACTCAGAATATATTTTATGACTTATAAAGTTATAAATAAACTACCTCTTGTGACTTTTACTAAGTTAAAATTATGTTTTATCCCCTATAAAAGTATGTTAAAATATGGTAAAATGGTCCACATAATAATAAAAAATAAAATAAAACTATATAAATAAATTGATTTTAGATTCTGAGTGAAACAAGGAATGATTGGTTTCATGATATACATTTTTATTTACTGTCTGTGTACACAATTTTGACCAGAATGATTGTTCCAATATATACAAATTTGAAGCTTTTCTGATAAAAATTATCGTTTAGTTGGTACTTTGGGTGGTCATTATTTTAATTTATTAACAGTTTTCCGAATAATTGAAAAAATAGTATAAAAATAGCAAAAAATAGGCCACAATATTAGTTACTTTATTATTATTTTAGTTGTACTTACTAAAAACTGAGTACCTCTTATATTTTATATAATTAAAATTGTATAGATATTTCAAAATTTTAAAGACATTTCATAATTTTCAAAATTTTTTAATGAAATTTTTGCGTATGTTAGAACTTCAAATTTTCAATTAAAAGTTAACCTACCGTATTTAGAAATTTGGTTCTTCTATTAAATCATTCATGTTTACAAATATAAACCTCTTTTATATACACACCTTTTACTCAGAATATATTTTTTTTTTTTTGAGAGAGGATGAACATTTGTACATAGGCTTCATGTTTAAAGATTGATGTAGCAATATCATAAACCTAACCGTGAAGTTTCATCCGACCTAAGAATTTTTAATTAAGTTTTTCCATTTTTTTATACTGTTATTAATCAATGAATAAAATTGTTATCAGTATAAAAAGTTTTAATATGATCATTGTTAAACTTGTTCAAAAGTATTTAACAATTTTTAGTTTTAAATTAATAAAGTGCCATTTTATAAAAGTCTAGTCGTATATTAGTAAGTTAAAAAGTTATACCATTTTCTAAAATTATTAAAACTGAATGAATAAAAGTAATTACTTCAAAAATAATTTACTTAATCATACTTAATAACTGTTAAGTTATCAAGATTACTTAAGATTTCATTATAAACTATCATATAAAAAACATGTGAGGCCCCACAGTTGGGTGAGATATTGCTGTATTGGTCTTATAAACTTAAAAACAATTGGTCTTGAAGAAGCTATTCTAAGTGTTAGAGATCGGATGTTTCAGTTTATATTTATAAAGATGAATTATATAGTAGAAGAACCAAATTTTTATAAATTTAGATTTAATATCAAATCGAAAATGTCTAGTGCGTATAAACAGGATTTTGAAAATTATGATAAGTCTATAAAATGCTATAGCATAAGTACTCGGTAAATGTTTTGAGTTTCTACAATTAATATTAAATTTATAGAATAACTAAAAAATAATGTTTAATAAATTACCTGATTTCATCAACATTTCATTTATAATACTTATAAAACTTTTTTCTGACTTTCAGATTAATATTTTTTTTTAATGTTTCAAAGAAAATCTTATGAAAAAAATTATATTCAATTTTCAACGCCAAATAATAAAATTTTATGTTTTATGTATTTTTAACTACAAAATTGTTGTGAAAAATCATGATTTTTGTCGAGTTTTGTCAAAATTTAATTTTGAAACGTGTAAAAAAATTTTTATAATACAATTGAATTTTTATCATTAACTAAGTAGAGATATTTATGTGGAACTAATTAAAAGTATTGAACTTTCAAAATTTTATCCAAACAAAATAATTTTGTCGACTTTATATGAAAAAAATTTAGATATACATGAAATTTTCATGTATCTTTAAATAGCTTTAAAAAAAGTCAAAATATTTTGTAACATATACCGTTTATTGGAAGTAGTGGTATAAGCATTCAATCAAAATTTCAAGTTTCTACAGTTGTTAATTTTTGAGTTGTGATGAAAAAATAAAATCTATTTTGTCAGAAATTGGTGTATTGTGAATATTGTCATTTTCTGGCTATTTTTAGTTTATGTTTCTTAAATTTTCTGACAACTGTTGAGAAATTAACATAAGATGTTATCCAGCCATGATTGTGATAATCAGACCAATTCTTTTGGTGGAAATCGTTTACAGATACAAAAAATTTTAAAATAAATAAAATAACATTATGGCAACCTAATTGCTTCCTTGTTGTTTCATTCAGAATCTAAAATATTGTAATATGAAAATTAATTAATTAAATTTAAAATCAATTCAGTTGTTTTAATATTAGTGTGGTGGTATGATCAAATACTTATTTATATATGGTTAACAGCAATCCTACAAATTTTAGTATTTTCATGTTACAGATAATGATTTAGAGTTTCTGTTTCAGATTCTAATGGTTTATTGTAAAGTTACAATAATAATTACAAACATGATATGGGATATTGTAGTTGTAAGTAATTCATCAAAAGACATCCTTGTAGAAAATTAATATTACAATTTTCAACTGAATTAACTAAATAAAAGTATTACCTATTAAAAATTATTAATTATTTTTATTAAAAAAAAAAATTATTACTAAAATAGTTACTTATGAATGGGAATGAATCATAGAAATGCACCCTGCAGCGGATAGAAAATGCAGTACATCTACCAAAGAAATAACTTTTCGAAAGATAAAAGAAAAAAAAAAACACAAAATAAAACCTAAACCACACAAAAAACATTGTGCACATACTTTAATTAAAAATTCAGTTCAATATTCGGACGTCAGTTCTGATGAATTGAGCAGTCCAGAAGCAGGTGAAATCCATAGTGATTTTGATGATAAGCATGGTATATTTCGATTAAATCATAACAAAATTATTACTAATAATATTCGCATCACTAGAGTAACTACACCTCCGAATATTTTAGAGGACTGTTCCCCTCTTAGTAATCACTGGGATCCGGATTCAGTACTAGAAGATTCTTCAATGTCTACCAACCTAAGTTTAAATAATTGTATAGATATGACAGAATTAACACATTTAACGTGCAACAGAAATAATAAGTTGGAAAAAAAGTCAAAAAGTCCTGGTTTAAAAAGAAAAAAAAAGAAGGATGTGAATTATGATGCATTGCCAAACTGTGATAATAGTTGTAATAAGTATTTTAAAGTATCAAATTTGGAAATTTCCAAACCTAATGGTGATTTTAATGAACCCATTAACATAAATAAAACGGTTGAGGAGTCACACACTCCACCTTTAATGAAACCAGCTCAAATCAGAATTTCCAGAGTTGAAGTGACCCACAAAGAGGAAGAAAAACACTCCAAACATCTTAGGAAAGAAGATAAAAGGTAACAAATGATCTGTCCAGCTTTTGCAAAATAACATTGGTTACAGTATAATATTTTATAAGCCTGGATATTTTTAAGGTTTACCAAAGTATTTATTATGTTTTGGCATAACCATTTTTAAATATCTAATTTTAAACTAATATTTTTTAAGTTGGATGAAGAGCCCGCCATTATTAAGTATAGCAATAAGAAAAGAATACAGTCGAACTCCTGAACCGGTAGATGGTCGATATAATTATTGTTCTCGAAGTGTTTCTAAACAAAATAGTCGGTCTGTATTCTAAGGATTGTAATTGTAATTAGTTTTTATTATTTTGATGTAATTCAATTTGTAGTGATCCTAAAAGACGCATGGACGATTATGATAGGTATGACACTGACAGACTCAAATCCACTAGAACAACTCATGAAAAGTACGAGAGTAGTAGAGTACGAAGTAATAAATCTGACAAAGAAAGAACATCTGTTCATAGTCACAGGTATATTATTTTTTATTTATAATATATTTTATGTACATATATATTCAAATCACAGTTAACTCAATGATATATTTTATATGAAAATATTGAATATTTAGTTAGTCTATTATTGATTATTAATTTTATTACCATAAATATACATATCTTTATTTTTAAAGAATAAGTATTTAGAAATAATTTAGAATTGGTGTATCTAGATATTTTGATATCTGACATAATTAATTTCCGGAATAAAAAATGTATAACATGACTCAAGTAATGAATTCTATTAATTAAAGTAATCATCAGTGGAATTATAGAAAGTAAATTCAGTATACTCAGAATTTTACTTGAAGAAAGGGGTAGGGGAAGGTTAAACATGAGAAGATAACAATTAATTTAACATGCGTCCTATTAGTATCATCCATCAATTTATAGAATAAATCAACTACAAATTTGAAGTAACTCTATGTTTGTTACATATAAAATGTCTTTTATAGAAGTGTCCATATAGGTTATTTATAATTTAGTTAAGTAAAAATTGTATTTATTTAAAAAAAAGTAGTTTACTTATTACCTATTTTATATGGTAATAATTATACAGCTATTATAGCATATAAAACAAATGCTTTTGCACTGCATGGCAGAGCAGTTGATCATTTGTTGGTCTCCCAACTCTGGTCAAGCCATTCATCCAATCACAAGTACTGTGGTCCTACTAGTACTACTAGTGACTATCCGAGTATTTAGTAACTAGGTTCAACATTCTCTTTGCATGTAATTGAATATTAAAAATAATAGTAAAGATATAGTAACTTTATATGCTGTAATTCTTCTAGGAAAAAAATAAATATTATCTTTAATTATTTTTCCGTGGTATAACACTTATACTATTAGCATAACAGTTAGTAAAATTCTTAATAAATTAAACATTTTATTTCAGGTTATCAAGAAGTCCTATTCGAGATCGCCGACAATATGGACATATGAGAAGTTCCCGGGGATATTCTCGGTCACGTTCTCCTTCTCATTCACATTCCCCTCATTCGCAGAGGCATGACCATGTATATCACTCACCTAAACGACCAAAATCTCCACCACGCACCACATCAAAATCATCAAAACACACATCTCATGTATCACGTGTGGTATCACCTCATAACCCCCGTCTTTTAAAAAAACCAAGTCATACTCGACCAAAATATTCACGATCTCCTTCAAAACATATTCATAACTGTAGTAGATCTTCTTCTCCTATAAAGGATTCAAGAACTGTAAAAAAAAACTCTGGTAGTGTTTCTCCCGAAGTTTATTCTTCAGTTTCTAAAAAAAAGAAAGAAACTAAAAGTCCTGCAAAACAATATACCCCTAAAGTAAAACTTAGTGAAACAAGTCTCTTTGCTGAATTAGTTAAAGATCGACAAATGCGAGAGTTGGCTATGAAATGTTTGACCCAAAAAAATACAAAGGTTATTGATGAAAATGAAGTAGTTGAAATACATGATGATTCTGATAACGAACAAAATAATTCTAACAAAAACGATTTAAATACCAAGTTACTAAATAATATCAGTGATACTGTTGATTCTTGTACAGTAGTTGAAAATTGCGAGGATAAAAGTCCAAATTCTAAACCTGAACATGATGCATCTGGTATTAAATCAGTTACATCATCAATATCAGACATAGCACCAACTATATCAGTAGACAATCAAAGCCCATCTTTATCTAAAGAAGAATTCCTGATAAATGGAGAAGACAATTCTTTAGAGCCTATTGCACCATTAACACCAATAATATCACCACCAGATATGACAATGCTGGAAGAAATTGAAATTAGAGAACCAATTCCTAAATTATCACTACCAATGCCACCAGATTATCCAATGCACGATGAATTATCTCCAGATTCCGATTTTAAGAGTTCGAGAAAAAGCATAAAAGATTTACCGTTACCACCAGGTGAATTTGCTTACACTTATAGAATCAATAATTTATTTAATTTTCAGTAGATTTTATAACTTTGAATATATGTTATAATTATGATATTTTGTCATGTATTTAGAAACATGAAGATAATAAGCCATCCTTTCTTACAGAGAAAAGTCAGAGAAAAGAAATGTTTACATTAAATCAAATAGAGCAATACCAATGCTGCTATCTAAAAAAATATACTATGCTCTGATTATTTTCTATTTTGATATAATCTCCGATTAGATTCTTATGCTCACAAAACACAATTCTTATTTCTGCAAATATGCTTAAAAGCATTTGTTTTTAAAATATAGGTAATACAATTATTTTTTTCAACTTCCTATTTATTTATTCACAAATATTGAAATACTTAGTTGTATCTAATTTTCTATTATTATTTTCTGAT
This sequence comes from Chaitophorus viminalis, assembly GCA_025469195.1. Taxonomy (NCBI): domain Eukaryota; kingdom Metazoa; phylum Arthropoda; class Insecta; order Hemiptera; family Aphididae; genus Chaitophorus; species Chaitophorus viminalis. The sequence continues at coordinate 84,026 of JAIPRK010000347.1, read as the reverse complement.
ATTCAATTCCTATTTAAAAATTAATTTAATGTATGAATTCAAAATCTGATATAATATATAATTATTGAACAATACATTTAGTTAAATGAATTTTATTAAAATTAATATTATCAATTAAAGTAAATATACATGTAATTTATAAACTAGAATATATTATTAAAAATATTATTTTCATTATAACCATTCAACATTTACGAATTCGACAAACTATATATTCCTACATATTCCATCCATTTTTATGCAGATATACCAATGTCAAAAAAGTAGTTCAAAATTTTTTAGTGCATCTGGTGAACATATTATTGTTTGTATAAAATGTGCACATAATGCCTTTGAATAAGAATTATTAAAACAAAATTAGAAGACAATATAAAAGTAACATTAGGTTTTGTAAGGTGAATCATTAAAAACAGATGTTAAATTGTGAGTCACATCCCTATGGATAGTTGTTTTTGTTGTTATGAAATTGATATCAGATCTACTACAGATAATATAATTTATATTAAATAATTTTTTTCTGTTGAACACACTAGTTTTAACGGAATTCTTCTCAATCTAGTTAGTCTTAGTTTGAAAGGGTTATTAATGAAATGATAGTGTGTACAGGTTATGTTTTCAACTTTTTTACACTATTACCATAGTGTTAATATTAAAATAGTTAATAGTATTATATTAGATATAATACTATTAATATTAATAGTATTAAAATAGTATATAATATAATAATTTTCGGTATATTATAAAACTATTTTTAATTTTTGATGAACACATGAAATATATTGGTTTTTTTTATTTTATTTTTATTTATTTTGTTCATAAAAATTTCTCCGAACATCACAATTGTAGGAGGTTTTTGTTAGTTAGTGAGGGGTATATTTTTTAAATTTCAGTAGAGTTTTCCGAATAATTGTGAAAAACAATATTGGAAAAGCAAGAATTTGAAACCGAGATTGAGTTTTGAACCCTAGTATTTTGTGAGCCTATTTTACTAGATCACTTGAGATATTGAAATATGTTTTGTTCATGTTTCATGGATACAGGATTTTTTACAAGATTTTCTTTGTTGCTAATAATGAAAATGTTACCTGAAAGTCATCTTATAAGAGTTAGAACTATTTGACTATTATACATTTATATAATATAATTAATATATCCCTCAATGAAGAAACATATTTATTTATCTATCTTATTGTTATATTTTTAAACTATAAAAATAGCTTATCATAATATTTATATTATAGTGTGAGTTTCTTTATAAAATAGTAATTAGTAATTTAAATGTTTTGGATTTTTAGGATCTGATTCAGAATCAGTAAACATTGATGATAAAAAACTTTCTTTAGCAGAGATAGTTGTGCATCCTTTGCCTGATTTTCAACAAAGTGCTATCAAAAGATCAATTATGTTAGGCTTGGGATCAGGATTCCAACAAAGCTTTTCATTTACTTCCAATTCAGAACGGCCCACTCGTCCTACAGATCCAAATGTTAAGATTAAGCGACCTAAAGTAGTTCAACGAAGACGGGCTGCAAAATCTGCTACATCTAGTCCCTTTGAATGGGGAGAGCAATGTGTTGACATGTTTGAAGTGATTAATCAAATAGGCGAAGGGACGTATGGCCAAGTATATAAAGCAAAAGATAAAGCTTCAGGTACAAATTATATAAATATTTATTTTATACATTGCTAAACAATTTATATTTAATGTAGAGTACATACTTTTTTTACATAATTAAAACATTATTTAATTGTAATGAGTTGAGCCTGGTGCTAGTTAAGCTACAAATTTAAATCATGTTCTAACGAGTTCAATTTAAAGTGCTGTGTATATTTTCGCATATTTAAAGACTTATACATATATGTATATTTTCATGCATATATAATTTTCAAATTGAGTCTGTTAATTATATTTATTGAAAAATATAACTGTAAGAAGATTAATTGTAAAAACGTAGCAAAAAAAAAAAAATCATGTTTAATTTGCGACTTGATAAGACTATATCAATTAAATTGAATTTAAATTTTTCATGTCTTCACCCCGCAGCTCTGGTATATTACAGTCGTATTAATTGTTATCTTCATAAATACATCATAGGACTCGTAGAAATATTATGTTTATTTGTGGGAAAATTAATAAACTCAGTATGCATGATATATATTGTATTATTTTATATTTACCTTTTCTTATTGGCCTTTTCCCACGTATAAGTATATTTCAACTGCCCAGATTGTTAGTATCCGTGATCACGCTTTGAAAAAATACAATTTCATATTTGTCGCATATTTGCATGCATACTTTAAATAAGTCATTGTTATTGAGTAATATTTAATGAAACATATTTCTATTATATTAATAGGTACATTTGTAGCATTGAAAAAAGTTCGCCTCGAAAACGAAAAAGAAGGATTTCCAATTACTGCTGTTCGAGAAATTAAAATTCTACGACAGTTGAATCATAAAAATATTGTTAATTTAAGAGAAATTGTTACTGATAAACAAGATGCTCTTGAGTTTAAAAAAGTAAATAATCATACCTAAATTATTTCCATTTAAAATTGTTTTGTAAGTATATTTATAATGTGTTATTGATATATAGGATAGAGGATCATTTTATCTAGTTTTCGAGTACATGGATCATGATCTAATGGGATTATTAGAATCTGGAATGGTGGATTTTAATGAGATGCATAATGCTAGTATTATGCGACAGTTGTTAGAAGGTTTAAATTATTGTCACCGTCGAAATTTCCTTCATAGAGATATCAAATGTAGTAACATCTTGATGAATAACAAGTACAGTTATAATTAAAAATAAATAATTAAAATTAATTTTTGTTGGTATGATTATCTTATTTGTGTGTCCTAATATAATACTAGGTGAATATAAATATTTATTTTTGAAATTAAATAATACAGTTTAACAATTTCTTTTAGAAATTAAACTGTAATATAGTATTTGTTTCAATCTGCATTTTAGATGTTAACCTTTATTAAATAAAATTATTATTTATCAAATATACAAAATTATTACATTTTTATATTACAGAGGTGAAGTCAAGTTAGCTGATTTTGGCTTAGCTAGATTATATAATGCTCAAGATAGACAGAGACCTTATACCAATAAGGTGATTACATTATGGTATAGGCCACCTGAATTATTACTTGGTGAAGAGAGATATGGTACTTCAATAGATGTTTGGTCTTGTGGGTGTATTTTGGGTGAATTGTTCTTAAAAAAACCTTTATTCCAGGTAATATATTAATATAAACAAGTTTTATTCATAGTATCGTATTGAAATATTACTTTGTTGTAGGCTAATGAAGAAATGATGCAATTAGAAACTATATCTCGTTTATGTGGAAGCCCGACACCAGCTGTATGGCCTACTGTGATTAACTTACCTTTCTGGCATACATTAAAAGCCAAAAAAGTTCATCGTCGTCGTATACGTGAAGAATTCACATTTATGAATGATAGTGCCTTAGATCTTTTAGATCATATGTTAGAATTAGACCCTAGCAAACGAATTACTGCTGACAAAGCTCTTAAATGCAATTGGTTGAAAAATGTTCAACCTGATAAGTTAGTATTAAGTTGATAATACTAGTTCAACAAATTTATTGATAGGAATGTCATTATTTCTTACTCCTATAATATAGTTTACTATATGTAGTTAGTTATATTATTAACATTGAGTATAGTAACTATTGTATACTCATAATAATGTCCAGATTACCAAAAACTGCATAGTTACTTACTGTGTTAATGTTGCTAATTATGTAGTAACATATAGTTACATATAACTACATTACCGTAATAGTGATTACGCGTGCATTGTACATTTGTGTGCTTTAGAAAAGTCAAATAATTTTCTTTATTTTGGCACAGCGCGATATTATACTTCAGTGATAGAATTATTATTCAATGAATAACTTGCATTTACAATTAAATTATTACAACTAATATTTTTACCTAATTTTATAGATAATAATTAATAAGTATTATTCAATTTTTTACAATTGCTTACTTTTCAGAATGGACGTTACAGCATTACCAACATGGCAAGATTGTCATGAGCTTTGGAGCAAAAAAAGAAAACGAGATCAAAGAAGGGAAAATCAACCTAGAACTAATGAAACGGGTGAACCATTAATTGTCATAGGGTATGTTAAAAATTTAATTTAATTTTACATGTCTATAGTATACATATTATTTTTGTACTTTAGACACCCTACTGAAGTACAGAATAATTCTGATGGTGTAAAGTCGAATAATGAAACTAATACCAATGAGGCTGAAAGTGATACTGTAGCAGCACTTGCTAATAATAGCTCAATGAAATCAGATAATGGTTTTGAAAAGACTAGTAATAATATAGAAACAGACGAGGTATGTATTGATATCAAAGTATTAGGAGATAACTTAATTCATTTTCTGATATTACAAATATGTTCAAAAATATTAATTATCATTTATAATATGATAAATATATAATGTTTATTAAACATTTTTATAGAACGAAAACATGAAATATTATGTTATCAATATAGTACATTTTTATTTAAGGAAAAAAATGGAATATATTTTGTACAGTTCATTATCCAAAAACGTGTTCGTGTTCTTATAGAATAATAAAACAATTCTAGGTACAGATGTTTTCAAGTTAGAGAAACTATATGTAGGGGTACCATCAGAAAATCATATCTATACTTAAAGCCAAAAAAGTTTTGATTTTGAGTGGATCATTGTTATTACACCCAATTCGGTGATCAATCTTATATTTTCTTGTTTAAGATTGATGCCTATAAAACACTTGAGGGAAGTTTTATTTAGTTTTTACATCAAAATAATATTATTAACATTTGAAAAAAAAATGTTATATTCAATTTTCTATTTGTTTATTGTATCATTACATCTTTTAACCGTTTTGATAGTTATTACATTCAATTGCTGAAATAATGTAGTCCTTAGTCCTTAACATTAAATTAATCTATAATGCACGCAAGTACTAATATCTGATATTAATATTTTAGTAACGGAAGCAATTCTTGCAATATAAAATTATTATTGACAATACATGTATAAATTTGCATTGATAAAAATAATGTAAATTTAATTTGTGTCTCACAGCTATAAACCTTATCTGAATTTAATTTTTATCCATCTTCAAATGCATGTACTAATATCTAACATTAATTATTAAATGTTGGAAGTAACTCATGCAAAATGATCTAGTTGTTTGACATAATTTAACTTTATTTTTTATAGAATTTTAATTTGTCTCAACTTACAATGAAATTTGAATTAATTTTATTAATAAATATTATATAAAGTACAAAGTGAACTATTTAAATTTTTTATTTTATAGGTGTCTAGTACAACAGTTGACATAATTGATGATATGAACTTGACTCCGCCAATCAATCATTTTAATGCATGCTTAAACACTTTTCTACCAAAAACAGGACGGTTTTAAGTACCATGTAAAAAAGTGTCTGTTTTTTTATTCTTACTGTTCTCTCTCAGCTTGGCTTTATATTTTATGTGTATGTATATATTATATAATGTACAAAATCTGTACATGTTATATAATTTTATACCTCGGTATTAGTTAATTTATATAAGAAACTTCATGATTTTATCATAAATATTTTTTCACATGTATTTTGGTCACACTTGATTTAGTTTTGTTTTATATTTTTTTTCGTTGTGTAAACTTTTTTAATATTTATTTCTATACATTTCTAAAAGAAATAACATACTGTTTTATTGAAATGTATTTCTTTTTTGTAAAAGTTGATGATTCATGAACAAACAATAATACTCATGTAGAATTTGTAATCAGAAAAAAAAATTCAAATAAAAGTACTCATCTGTGAAAGAAGAAAAAATGCAAAATCATTTTTTTCGGTACCATTAGGATTGATTATTTAAATGTTGTATCTTAATTACAATGATATCGTGATTCCTGTACAAAATTATTTTAAGTGTGTGAATTGTCTACCATCAAATTAATGTATAACAATTCATACATTACTCACAGGTGACTAATTTAAGCCAATGTATTTGTTAAGTCAATCATTGTTCTATAACATTATGAAAACTAACAATAATTGTCATTAGATTTATATTTTTATTATTACTGCAATAAGTTTTAGTTGTCTGTGTTAATTTTTTTCAACAATTTGAAATTTCAACTATTTTATTTACTTATTGAATGAATACCTATTTAATTTACCTATTTGAAATTTATTATTTTACTATGTTATCACCAGGTATCTAATTAATGTATAGCAATCGTTCATCAGGGTACTAATAATATTAAACTTACCGTTACTTATCCACTATCCCCGAAAATTAGATATAGGTTATGTATCATAAATTTATGTAGTTATATTCTTAATTATATTATTATGTAATAGTTTAAAATTTGTAAATACTCATATTTGCATTAAAATAATTCATAGCCTTGCAAAACCAATCAATTTATTATATGTAACATATTACAAACTCAGAATATAATAATATTTCAATTGTTTATATATTTTTTAAACTAAAATTGCCAACTTATACTTTACAAGTAATACAGTAAGTAGTGATATTCACAAGAAAACAATTATAAGTATTATTAAAAGGATTTTTAGAGAAATTTAAAATATTTTGCGAACAATTAGTTCAATTTTATGCTTCATGTACGTTGTTATTTATGTATATTATTTATTTTTTATTATAATATTAAAAATATTTAAAATAAATTTGTATTTTTATTCACATCCGCTGAAGTATTGTTAACTAGTGCACAGTTGTATCATTGATTATAAATAGTATTTTTAATTAATGGTAGTATGTTGAATTTTATGTATGTGACATAGAAGTATAATAAGTAATTTCATACACTCACAATGTATATGTAGATGATTATTGAGCTCTGTTTCGTAGTGCTTAATTTAGTTACTAGCGATAGCCTAAACTGACCAACACAAAACAATTATATTTAATGTAGTGAAGCTTAAAACCAGAATCAAGATACATTAGTTCATTTATAGCTAAGAAAACCAAGGCCTGAAGGAACATACAAAAAATTAGTTCAAAATTATTGGCTACAAATTGTAGTTTGGTAAGAGATAGTTTGAAATTGGCATTTTTTAGAAGACCCCTCCTCCATGATAATTATCTTTGGAACTGCCCGGGTTACAATAAATACCAATAATTATTTATACTATATGAACATTCCATACTTATGGAGTACACACAAGTAATAAAAAATAGAAAATATTAGAAAAGCAAAAAGTAAACAAAAATCTAATGAGTAATAGACATCTATACCTATTTACTCATTATTATATTTATGTATTTTAATTTTATTTTAATTCTAAATAACTATTAAGAATTACATAAAAATTATTCAAAATGTATATTATTACTTATGAATTATGATATTAATTTAAAATCTATAATTTTACTATCTTATGGTAATAGTAAAAATACATACATTTTATTTATCAAAAGACATCTTTTCTTATATTTTTTATTAAATAAAGTCTTGAGTTTGAATTTTTTTCTTGATGTATACCTCAGTCAGGTAAGTTTCAGTGAAATCTGTCAGTGATTCAATTTCTGCTTTTTTATTAAATTGATGTAGCATTAAAACCTTAATTAAATAATTTATACATTAATTTTGTCATTTGTTATTAAATTATGTGCACAAGTACAATATACCTAGGAATTTGATTTAATTTCATTGTATTATGTATATAAATTTAAAATAGGCAGTAAGTTATTATTTTTGTGATAGTTACCTGTTGTAATAGTTTATTATTAGAGTATATGTAAGATCTTTTCAAAAGTGATTTCACTCGGGCTTGGTCCAAGTCAGTTAATGAAATACTTTTTAAATGTAATGATTCAATATCTGTTGGATATATTCCCAGCCATTTTATTGATGGAACACTGAGCATATCATTTTGATAAAACATAGTCTAAAAAATAAATAAATTAACCTTGTAATATTTGGATGAGCCTAAAGCTCAAATTCAAAATTGTTTTTATTTAATATGAAATTATTTGGGTACTTTGTCATACTTATACAAGGAATTTCTTACATTTGAACCAAATCTATAAACACACATGATTTCTATACCAAAAGGATTAGCATCCACTAAAGCTAATATTGGTATATTCAATTTAGAAGACAATTGTTTCACGAATAGTCGGGTGTTAATATCAGGAAATCCTCTACCCTGAAATTCAATATTGAACTTAATCTATCATTTTAAAATTATTAATTACACAATGACTGAAAATCAAACCGTATATAGAAAGTGTTTTAATTAATTATTTTAAGCACCAACAAATTATAACATAAACGATGGAAAATATCTAAAATGTAATAAAACAACACTACATAATTGCATAATGTAAAATATATTTTTTATATCTTTTATAACATTTTAAATTATTATTATTTCAAATTTGTAGTCTAAGGTTTATTTTTAAGTATCATATTGCAATGTCAAATATATATATTGATTTTAGATAAAAAAAAATATATAGGTTAGGTGTAGGCCATATATTTATAGGTACTTATATTATTTATAATTATTTATGGTTTATGTACATAATTATGTCAAACTAAAGTAATATGTTTATGTTAATTACTTAGACTTACTGTTATAATAATAAATGAGCATTCATTTTTTTTTAATAAACCCTCATTAATAATTTTTTGAAATGATGCATCTTTTTCAATTATGAGAATATACTTTGCTGTTGATTTAAAACCTTGTATTGCCAATATATCTTGAGGTATTTGAATTCCTAAAAATGATCAAATCATAAAATAAACTACAATAATATATATGTATTTAAATAATACATATTACTTAAATTTTATATACTGAAATAGTTATATAAATTTGAAATTATTCAAACTATAGACAGATAGAGTACCTAATATAATTTCTATAAAAGTTATACAAGGTATATAAATAGGTATCTATAGACTATTAATATGACACAATAATGATATTAAGTATTACTTTGAGTTTAATATCAATATCACAGAAATATCATATTGAGTAAAATTTTCTATCTTGAAAAATATACATAAAAAACGGAAAAAAAAATTGATGGGTTAATAAACTTGCCATTCTAAATGACCATATCTATAAAAATAGTGACTACCATAGGTACCAACCTATGTGCTTGTTTCCAACGTATTGTAATAAATGATTCAATTTAATCCTAAAGCGAAATGATTTCAACTAAAATTATAGTATAGCCGTATACGTTTACCAAATAATTTTGATAAAATTATATAACATAATTTATTCGGTATATAGTTAACATGTATTTTATTAATCTTTCTTACCTTCAGTATTTTTAGAGCAATCATACATTTTTCCATTACACGTATAAATCATTAGATTTCCTGCAACTAAACCGCTAGAAGTTAATGTAATACCTAGCTCCCAAGATTTCGTTCCTAACAAACAGCATATGTCAATGAGTGCTTTTCGTACAATATAATCATGTTTGAATAAAGCTGTATTTCCGTAGTATAATTCTCTGAAATAACAATTAAATATTAGTTGTACACAATTATTTAGAGTATATTTTTTAAAAATTATAAACAAATTATTATTTTTTAAATTAACTGAACTCATAATTCTAATTCTACAAAAAACTATGATGTGATATATATATATATATATATATATATATATATATATATCTATGTACATACAAATAGATCAAAAGTTAATTTCACTTTTCATTTTTTCTTTGGTACTTATGATATTATTAAAGGGTGTAACGATTTAATCAATACTGATTCAATAGTACAATAAAATGTCAACTAAGTAAACTATACAATATATGTTTTAAAATTAATCCATTTTCATAAATATATACCCATCTAAATTTTTAGGACGAACACAAGTCTGTTTAGTTATAAATATTCACTAAATATTAGTTGTTTACCTTGTTGTACAAGACTTTTTAGATATTAAATGTTTATAAATTTTTGATAAAATATAAATTATAATTGTAAATTTGGTCCGACTTCGTTTAGTAGTAAACAGTAATGTTTTAGTTATGAGTTGTTTATTAGCATCGTTTACACATATAGACCTAAAATTTAAAATATTATACTTGGATAATTGTTTTTAATTTTTATTGTTAACTTACCAGTTGGGAAGTTTAGTTAAATCAATCATAAGTTTATTGTTATTGTATAAACTCTTAACAATACTCAAAATTGTATTTTCTATTCGTCTTAAAATCACTTTTGTTCTTTCCTTTCCAATAACATCTAAGACAAAATAATTATTACAAATGGTATTCTCACAATCACAAAGACGGGTACTAGTAGTTTAAATTTTTAATATTTTGTAAATGCCTATTGGGCACTGATTTTTAGAATGAATAGCTTAATTTCATTGTTAAATAATAGTTTGGTAGCATTTTTTTAATAAATTAAATTATATAGTTATTTAGAATACATAGGTAGTATATTATGTAAATTATGTCCATTGTTATAATTTTAAAATCCTACCCATTATATTTATTAGTCCGTCCTCAGAGTTATTTGTGCTTTTAAAATAATTATGCCACGTGTAGGTATTTGTAATTACGGTAGAGGCACCTTTCACCAAAATATATTAACTGTTGGATACTTAGTGTCTTCCATACATAATATATGTATAACAAATATTATTATACTAGATAAGTAGCCAAGTAGATATACTTTAGTATTAAATATTTTTGATAAATATTTTGAAAAGATTATTTTTGACATACCTAGTTAGATTATAATTGAATTATCTACAACAATCAGGGAAATATTTAGGGGAGGGGCAAGGGAGGCATTGGCCCCGGGCGCCAACTTTTGAGAGGGCGTCAGAATTCAGTATCTTAAAATATTGCAAAATAATTATTTTATATTATTATCATGACCACGGCACAGAATGTTATTCTACGACCACGGTCTTAGAAGATCTTCTAATAAGACCGTAATCATGACCAAAAAAACTTCAGCCAAGAGATCATTTTCAGTACTGAAGAGGGTTAAATCTTATTTAAGGTCGAGAATGACTGATGATCACCTTAATAAGTTAGCGATTTTCTGTATTGAATCTACATTTACCAAAGATATGAACTTTGATGACATTATAAATACATTTGCAAAACATAATTCACGCAGAAAATTATAATTTTTTTTAAACATTTTATTTGATTAATTTATCTAAATATATATGTTGATATTGAAAATATTTGTATTTTTTAATAACCACTCCGTATGATAGTTAAAACTCTTTACACAGTACAGGAATAACAAATTAAATTAAATTAAATTAAAAAGTTGTAAAATTAGATAGAGAAATATTTTTTGAAAAATAAAAAATATCCTACACAGTTTTCTGCACTTAATTGACTGTGATAATTGACATTATCTGACCTAACGCGCTCTGCCAATAAGTAACTAAAAAAAATATTCGTATTTATAAATATTTTTTTCGGCAGTATAAATCTACATAGGTACCAGTGTCTTATATAAAATTTTATTTTTAGGCGCTTAAGAAACAGTGCCCTAGGGCGCCAAAAATGTAAATACGTCTCTGACAACAATAAATATATTGTTCTATTGGATCCCAAGTCCGTTAATATATAATAATAATTAGTTTCCAACTATCCATATAATATAATATTATAATTGTAATAATATATTATATGTTAAATTATGATGGTACTCACAATATGGGATCAATGTACTGAATTGTTTTTTTTTTTTTTTACATACAAAATAGTATTATAGTAATTTATTATTATAAATTTCGAATTAATATGCAATTATAATAATTGAAACAAAAAAAAAAAATACTTTATTACACACAAAATTATAGTGGTTAAATTTGAATAAAAATTACAATTTTCTAGGTAAAAACTAAAAAGGCTTTACTAACTAAATAATATTAAATATAATAGCCCCCTTTATATTATGAGTTATGACCACTACCAGGCCCTGAGTCTACTCACTTTTCGAACACAGCGCTGTCTTCATTTTGTACCTACGTAATTTATAATACTTATTATAATTTTATTATAACGTATTTCGTTTGCAGATCATGTACGTACATACAGACTCGAATAGGTATATGGTTTGTATTTATTGAAACATTACAGGGCATTTGTAGGTGTTAGTGTGTTATGTATTTAGGCAAGTACCAAAATGATGATGATAAAAAAAAGTGTTTCAGAAATGCAGAAGAAGTAGGTACTTCAACCTATGTCATCAACCTCGGTAGATAGCTGCTTTTACACGGCATTGCGGCTGCTAAAAAACTATAACGTGGTATTAGTAATGCATAAACGGACGATTTTTGTAATTCTTTGGATCTATATTGCAGGCATTTCACGGTGTACACGTCATAACTGGTGAAATCGAGCCGTTTCATTTTACACAGCGATTTGATTATTTGAATATTTGATTCTCCAAGAATACGTCAGTAGGAATATATAAACGGCAGCAGTGGCGCAGTTCATTTCATGGACAAGAATGCTATAGGAACACTATAGAGGTGCCGTTTATCGGTTTCAAACACTATTCCGGTGCCCGTTCACAGATACACAAGCACTTATAAATACGTTTCACGATGTAGCATATTAATTATTAAATGACACATTTATCCGCGGTGTATATACTTGATCGTAACTGTGTATCGCGTTGTACCGATAAGTTGGTTAAAGGATCGAGGTTGAAATAATTTTTGAGCGAAACGAGAAACGTATTGATTTTATCATGATGAGTGTTTTATTTTTCGTGTCTGTGTGCCCGTAGGTATTCGACCAGCAGAATTTTATTCCGATACATACAAACATACATAGGTACATAAATAATAGTTTCTCGATAAAAATATTTGATCTAGTTGGTGTATTGAGGAGGTCTTTTTTTGAATTTCTTAATAGTTTTCCAAATACCTAATTGAGTTATACAGTGTAAAAATAGCAAAAATTAAACTACTTATACCACTATACCAGTTATACCTATTATATTATGTTTACATGTTACTTACTCTATATAGTAATAATAAATACGTATAGTAAGATGTATAAGTAATACATAAGTATATCATATATATATATATATATATTTATGTAATATGTGTAACTAATATAATTTATATGAATGGCTCTACCAGTTATTAATTCCACTTGTTCAACTTTAATACATCCATTCATATACAGACAAGTACCTACCTCAAAATAAAATTGTAAAATTTTAATACCTACCTCCATCAATACACAATTTATAAGAGTATGTTACGCTGTTACAGCCATATTATTAGGTATCATAATATTCGTGAGATACCTGTCATAAAACTCAGATCAAGGAATAGTTTAAACTAGCAAAAATTAGAAGCCTCTAAGTAGTAAGTGTACCTATAACTGTCAATTAGTATAGGTGACTAATATTTTTAAATTGCCAAGAAAAATTTGGACGGTTAAAAACGGATAAAGTACCTAAAATGTTTTAAATAGGTAGATTGTTAGTAAAATATATTTTTTTTATAAATTCGAGGCGAATTTTTTTTTTGTTGTTAATAGATTTTTATTTATTTGGTGCTTTTTTCAAACTATTGAACTTACCTACTGTTATAGCACTTACTGGTTTATATATATAACTTAAACCTATTTTACATTTCTACAACAGAAACATGAATCTAAAGATGCCTTAATGCCCTTTATATCACTTCCGCAATATGCAGTAATCGATGACGACTGTAATACTATTGTCGTTGATGGTTGATAAGACGATTTTCGTAATTTATACTAATTACCTAATAGCTTCTCTTCAATAAACTTACATTAGTTATTGGGTAGTTATTAATAATTATAACATAAGCTTATAAATTATGATTATGTACCTAACAAAGTATTAAATTTTAAATTGTGATAGGTAGGAATACTATTTTGAAATATTCATTACAACTGTCAATTTGCACCAATAAAGAATAGGTATGTAGGTAGTTAATTTGTAATTTTATAGAGTTGAAAATTGCAATAAAATTAGTTGATTAAAATATTAAAATACAAACTTAACTATGAGTTTTTAATGACAGTAAAGTCATTATTAAATCATATTAAAGTCAGTTTATTAAACTGAATAAAAAAAAAAAATTTAAAAAATAATGACCAACTAGTAGGTAACTACAGATATTTCGGGTTTTTGCCTTTTTGGGATATCACAATAGCGATAAGCGGTGGCTCGGTAAATATCATATATAATATATCTATAATGTAAGCACGATGTACAGATGTATCTTCTCTTCTCTATATTGTGATTGTAAGCTATAGGAAATTAGGAACACGGCGAAGAATATTAATAGCGATACGAAACGTTTTTAAGTGACAATTTGTGACATACATGTGAAAACGTTATCAATAATATTGATTGTACAATTGTTGATAGTAACGTACTTCATACTTATTACTTGTTTAGGTTTTTTAAGTTATCGCACATTTGCACTACACGTGTGTATAATTTTGTGTTTTCGTTTTCTTGTGTCATTTTATTAAACTGTGTGAATAACTTAACGTATTCAAATAAAATGGGTAATAAGAGACATGGCTGTACAAATTCGTATTTTGCAAAGAAGAGGAAAGAAAAACAAGGAAAGGTAAATTATAATTTTTGTCGCTAAATTGGTAGGTATTAGATTTAAATACATCGAGTATAAATGTATACAAAATATATATTCGTATTATGACTATAATTTATTTTCTAACCATACTAGACTTGTTTGAGTACTTAAATTTTAAAATACGTATAATTAACCATTCCAAAATAGTATAGGTATATCTAATTCTGTTTCCAAGTGATTGCAATCATATGTGGCTTAATTAGATGTTAATTAATTAGAGATTATAGAAACTCTGTTTATGAAAAACATTCTTTAATTTTCATTACGGAATCAGAATTAAGAGTTTCATTTTGTCTGTAACCATATTGTCCTTTGTAATTTTCTGATGACAGGTAATTTTTATTTATTGAGCATTTACTGCTGGTTTGAAAAATGCAAGAGATAATTAGAAATTATGTGTGTCATAAAGTGAGATATTTGAATTAGTTGTTATTTATTATGTAAAATATATTGCAGGTTTGTTGTTTGATATTTTTTGCTTCAAAACACATTTTATTGTCATTCTTTATTAAAAACATTACCTACTAATCGAAATTACAAAATGTGAATTTCATGTTTATTAATTACTTAAAATTATATTAGGTAAGCCATAAATATATAAACTACTTTAGTAAGTAGAGTAATATATTATACTTTTTACATAATGTTAATTTAAATTAAAATCAAATTTCAAAAAATAATTATGACAATACAATATTTTTAAATAATACAGTGACAAAGAAAATTAATATTTATTGCTTTTTATTGTAATATATAATTTATACATAATATTTATTTAAATTAAAATCAAATTTAGATAAATAGAAGAATAATAATAATAATAATTTTAAATAGAGTAAAATTATAAAGAAGGTTTTCTTGCTATTTTGTTGCAAAATCTTGTATTAAATCTACTAAATATAATTCTTGTGTCGACTCAGCTTCAATGGATGATTTTTTACAAAACTTCTTTCAGAAAATGCTACAGATATTGGAATCATAAGAATGATTCTTAAACTTATTACAATATTAGGATGATAGGTTTTTTTTGGGAATAACAATATTCTAATTGTATCAACCAAATTCAAGAGTCAAGGCCATATATACTACAACTTAGATAGATCATGTATTGCCAAGTATACATGTATATAGAGCTGCTGTATACTTAGTGGATGACAATAAGATAATATATTGGAATCATTAGCTCAAAATGAGTTTGTGGAGCGAATATGATAATTGATAATAGTAAAGACGTTCAACAGTAGTTGTTGCTGTTTGTTGTCGGCGTTATCGCCTGAATATATGAATAGTATTTTATTTTGTAATACAAACATACAATTATAATAATGTTTTTTTGAAATTATTTATTAAAGATAAATTTGTATTAAATATTTAAATAAAGCACGGATGTTGTTGCATTTGCAACTTTTCTTCTACAGTTTCAATTTATTGCTAAGTAAGTTTTAAATTGTTGGCTGTAAGTACGAATTCAAATTTAAAATATGAAAGTAAATGCAATTTTGGAGTTTTGTTGATTTTTTGAAATTTTGTTGATTTTACTCGTTTATAAAACAATTCAAATTATTTTACAATTTTTTCACTTTTCTAAATACCTTTAAAATGGTTTAGAAAAATTCTATGAAATATTCTCAAAGTATACACTTATAGTACAATGTAATAGCTAATAGGCAATAATGTTTAGGTTATCTTAATTCAGATTTGTTTTAAAAAGTTTTTTAAGTAAATTTTTTTTTTTTTAACTTTTTATAACTTGTTATTAATGAAAAATAAATGTAATCAATCGTTAATTTTTAGCGCAATTTTTGATATTTTTTGATGCAATTCTGCAATCAACTTGACTATTTTTGACTACTACAACATCCGTGCCCCATATATAAACAATTGTTTTTTGGTGTTCTATTGTATAATTTATGTCTAAATATTTATAATTGCTTTAGCCTTTAATGTTAAAACTGCCATCAGGTATATTAGGCATTAAACTAGTTTTAAATTTTTACATACACTATAAAATAAAATACAAGACAAAACTTTTATATTTTATATTTTCTTATGTATTTATATAGATATTATTAGAAATAATTAGTAGTTCTCAATAAATATATTTCATAATAGGTATCTACTTTGTTATTATATAATTAAGATTATTAGTTGCAAAGCAGTTTTTAGTTTTTAATTTAATTTTATTATTTATTATATCAATGTATTTATAATTACGTTTTAAATTATTTGCTTATTAGACTAAAATATTTTAAATTTAATTTTAATTTTAAATTCTAAGTGGAATGAGGAATGAGTTAGTTTCTTTTGATACATTTTTTTTTTTTTGTGATATAATTTCAATCAGAGTGCATTGATGTATATAAAATTATAAACCTTTAATGGCTACAACATTTCTGACAGAGAATTTTGTCTAGTTGCTACTTTTGAGAGGTAATTTTTAATTTCTCAAGTTTTCCGAATAATAAAAAAAAATTTAAAAAATTTCAAGACTTGGTATTTTATTATTTTAATGATCATAGCGATGCAAATATTTGTAGGGTATTTATATAGCATAAAATATTATATGTAATATGTTATTATAATTTTTATAAATATAAAGTGATTGACTTCTTTCACTCAGAATTGTTTATTCAAAAACAATGATACATTAGTTTCAAATTTAAATTTAAATGCCAATAAAGCATTATTACCTATCTCTGTAACTCACCTTACTATAAAGTTTCACTTGACATAGGAGCCTTGCCCTTTTTTAATTATATTTTATTTTAATGTTTACTTTATTTTCTGAGTACAAATTATTTCCTTGAACTTTTTGTTTGCGGTGCATACTAATTTTATAATATTATTACCTTATTTAATATTTTAAATCATAAATTTGTATAAAATGTGTTTTATTCAATTTTAGGATACTTCTGTAAATCCTAATGAAGATAATCGTAATTCTTATGAAACTACTATACGAGAAAATGAAAAATTTATACAGTACTATAAAGTAATGAAATAAACATTTAATTTGTATTTAAAAAATGTATTGGTGAACTGATAGTTAACTTGCAATGCTTTAAATATTTATTTTTAGGTGCAGAATATTTGTCCAGAAGGTGAGTGGGATCACTTTATATCTGTATTAAAGTCTGATTTACCAACATCTTTTCGTATTACTGCTAGCTGTAACATAGAAGCAAAAACTCTGCTGAAACTGGTTGAAGGTGTATTTTTTACTGATTTACTCAAAGGAGAGCTTAGTGATGAACAACAACAAAGCAAACCATTTTGTTTACCATGGTTTGTATTGTTTACGTTGAACATTTATATAATTATGTTGAATATATCCTGTGAATTGGTTTTGACTATGTTCGAAAAATTACTAAAATATATTTTATATATATTATATTTATATATATTATGTCATAAATAGGTACCCTCAACGATTGGGATGGCAATTGAAAATTACTCGTAAAGATATCCGTAGTTCTGAAGCATATTACCGTTTACATAATTTTTTAATTTCTGAAACTGGTAATGGTAATATTTCTAGACAAGAAACTGTCAGCATGATTCCACCTTTATTACTGGAAATAAAACCAAGTGATAAGGTTGTTTTATTAATTAAGTTATTTAATTGTATTTATGTATTTCATTTATTAAAATAATTGAAAATTATTTTTAGATATTAGATATGTGTGCTGCTCCTGGCTCTAAAACTACTCAACTCATTGAAGCTCTTTATTCTGGCTCAATTTCTTCTCTTCCAGGTATTTGAAAAAGATATTTATTTTATAATGGGGGTTTGTATAATGTATCAATTATATTTATTAGATATTTTAATTTTATTTAGATGGATTGGTCGTGGCAAATGATGTTCACAATACTAGGTGTTACATGTTAGTTCATCAAGCGAAAAGATTAAATAGTGCAAATGTAGTAATTACTAATCATGATGCTACTGTTTTACCGGCAATGCATTTGAATGAAAACGGTTTGTTTATTTTGTATTTTCACATGAGTTTTATTTTATTATTATGTAGTCATTACATTGAAATTTAACTATTAAAAATGCACGTACAATGTAAGTATAATTTTTCTAGGAGATTCTTTATTGAAATTTGATAAAATTTTGTGCGATGCACCATGCTCTGGAGATGGTACTTTACGAAAAAATCCTGATATTTGGACTAAATGGAGTCCTGGAAATGCAAATAATATGCATGGGTTGGTTAAAATTGTTTAAAAATCAAAATAAATATTATTGATTTAATATATTTTTAAATATTTTAGAATACAATTTCGCATATTAAAGCGAGGTTTAGAGCTGTTAAACATTGGTGGGCGTTTAGTCTACTCGACTTGTTCTTTGAATCCGATTGAGAATGAAGCAGTAGTTCAACGTATAATGACTGAAGCAAAAGGTATTAATTTTTAACTATTATTATATAATATACAATTTAACTATTTATGTTTTGATAATTTTGATTTTTTTCATTCAAAGTAACATTTTTAATTTTCTTGAATATTTGATATTATAAATATAATATCACTGAGGAAAATAACTTTTCACCAAAAGTATTTGTACTTATTATAATCAGAATATTAACTTTTTTTTTGTATTTAAATATTTAATACATTTTTATTTGATTTTTTAATTTGGTTAAAAATTCAAAATAAGTATTTGTCAAAGAAATAATTAAGTCATTTAAATAAAGTGTAGATGATTATTTTAAACTTAGTAATGATTTTGTGTTTTTAGTAAAATCAATATTATATTACTTATAAGTTATTTTGATCATAGTATTTTATTATTCATAAAGTTTTATAAAAACGGCCAGTATAAATATAAATATTGTGTAGTATTTATGGGTATATAATGCATATTAGTGACAGTATTTATTTTTTTAATTTCTATACATTTTAAAAGTCGTATTTCTTGTTTTATCTTTTTTTTTTTATTAGATAGTGTTGTAATTGTGGATGCACGTGATAAACTTGCGGGATTAAAAACAATTAACGGTCTTTCTCAGTGGTTAGTGGCATCAAAAAATTTAGATGTATACAAGTCTTATGATGAGGTACCAGAAAAATGGGCCACACAAATTAGACCTCAAATGTTTCCGTTAAAAGAAGATTTATTTGGACTAGATAAATGGTAATAATTGAAGACTTTTCTTGTTTGAAAATATCTTAACCATAAAATAATTGTGTGCATATATGCTTCCTATTTGAAGTATTCGCATACTTCCCCACCATCAAGATACCGGAGGATTTTTTGTTACCGTTTTGGAAAAAATTAAACCTTTACCATGGGAAGCCACAGAAAAAGAAACTCAAGAAGAAATTGGGAAGTCTGCCAATGGCGTAGAAATCAAAGAGAATAAACGAAAACAAAAAAAACCAAGATACCAAGGTTATAAAGAAGACCCATTTGTGTTTTTAACGAATGATGATCCTGTTTGGCCTGAAATCAGGTAATTTTTAATTGTTTTTTTTATATATTTTACAGTGAAAAAAAAAACCATTTTTTCAATTTTTTGAATAATATGTTTTTATGGGTACTATACAAATATAATTTTTACTACTCTAATATTAGTGTATTTTTTTTTTTTTAATGATATAATTTTATTTTAACAGGGATTTTTATGAACTCAGTGATTTTCCTGTTCATTGTTTACTAACTAGATGTTCTGTTGGTAAAAAAAAAAATATTTACTATACTTCATCTTCCATTAGAGATATTGTAAAAAATAATCAAGATCGTGTTAAAGTAAGTCATAAATTTTATTATTTGGTTAACCAGAACTATTTTAGAACTTGAATCAATGTTTATTATATTTTTAATATTTATTATTGATTATTGATGTATAATTCACTTTATTTAAAATAGTAATTTAAGTTGTATAACAGAAGTATATAAATTTATTAATAATAATTAATAAAAGTATGTACTATGTTTCTATAACTTTTATTTTTATTCTACAGATTATTAACACTGGCGTAAAGACTTTTGTCCGTTGTGATAATAAATCAATGGAATGTAATTTTAGACTTGCTCAAGAGGTAAATATTAATAGTGGATATTTTTCTTTTGTATTTAATATAAATTTTGCTTGGATGTTGTTTTATTATTAATCAATTATCTTATTGCATTTTTGATTTTATACATAATATATCGATTGACTTTAATATTTAATGTTTATACAACACTTGAATATATGTATTTTAAAATTTTATTTTCTAGGGTTTGGCCGGTATATCTTCTTATATAGGATTAAAACGAAGATTACAATTGACACGTAATGAGATTATAATTATTCTTAAGAATCCAACTATTCCAGTTACAGATTTACAAGAAGATAAAAAAACAAAAGACAAACTGGAAAATTTTGGTAATAATTAATAGCAAAAATTAAATTAAAATAGTATTTTTAATAAATAATATAAATATTTCAATTAGGAGTCGGTAGTTGTATTCTTAATATGATAGACGAAGATTTCCCACTTGAGTTGGTTGGGTGGAAGGGTTTTTCAACTCTCAAAGCTTATGTTAATGGTGAATGCAGATTACATTATTTGAGGTTACTAGGAGTTGATGTTTCTCAATTTGGTAAGTACTTTTTCTAATTTATAATACTTTGACTAACCATTCAGTAAATCAGTAAAATATTATACTAATTTCTGTGAAAAAAACACTGTTGAGTTTACTAAAAGTGTACACATATCTTTTTGATGCATTTCATTATGAGTTTAATCAAGTTTCATAATTTTTTAAATTCTAATCTTATTCCTTTTCCAAAATTGCAAATTTTGGTGAGGTCTAATTTATTTATGTATGCATTAGAAGAAAAAACGAAAAGTATTGTAAATCACAAGTGTTTGATTAAATAAATGAAAATTTATGTCCCAGCCAAGACTGTTCTGTGCAAAGCCGGGTAGTTCAGCTATTTATTAATAAAGCAAAAAGAAAACTGCAAAAAATTATGTAAATAAAAATAATTTGACATGTATATTTTGTATTTTGAAATTATTGGTGTGTCTGATTCTAATATACATTTGAAGGAGAACTTGTGATGAAATGATGACATATAATTTACTGTCCTTAATCATAATCTGCAGATATTAAAACATAATTTAATGAGAATTATTATTTTATTATCTTATTGTTAATGTAATTTTAGATATTAATAATTATGTTTAAAAGAAATAAAAAAATTTGTTTTATTGTTTTAGATGTGAATAAATTTAAAAAAGAAAGTAATGATGACGAATTAGTAGTCAAAAATGGAACTTCTACTGGTATGAAAATGTTACTATTCACTTTGAATTATATATCACTAGATTTTATATGGTTTTAATCGATCCAAAAATTTATACATAGTGTTTACGCAGTAGTTTTTTTATTAGTTTTAAATTCTTAATAAATGTTTATTTCAATTTTCATTGTATCAGAAAAATTAATTCCTGATGTAATTCCTTCTTAATATTTTACCATCTCATTTTTAATGTAATTTTAGATATTAATAATTATGTTTAAAAGAAATGAAAAAAAATTTGTTTTATTGTTTTAGATGTGAATAAATTTAAAAAAGAAAGTAATGATGACAAATCAGTAGGCAAAAATGGAACTTCTACTGGTATGAAAATGTTACTATTTACTTTGGGTTATATATCCCTAGATTTTATATGGTTTTAATCGAGCCAAAAATATATACACAGTGTTCACACAGTAGTTTTTTATTAGTTTTAAATTCTTAATTAATGTTTATTTCATTTTTCATTGTTTCAGAAAAATTAATTTCTGATGTCGCTGAGGTTAAAGAAGAACTAATTTCTGATGGAACTGCGGTTAAAATAGTACTAATTCCTGATGTTACTGAGGTGAAAGAAGAAAAATAATAATTATAATATTAAGATAAATAATCTGCAGAAATCATGTTTGTCAAATTGTTTTATCTACTAATTATAATTGTTCAATCAGTAATTATAAATTTATACAAATCATAATAATAATAAAAAAAAAAGTTAAATTTGTGTTTTGAAATCTATTTATCTACAATGGTCAACAATATTAAAAACTATATTCTCAAAAGAATATGCTTTTTACTCGGTTCAAAAGAGTGATTCAAATTATTTTTGTTCAAAATTAAGTACCGCATTTATAGAAGTTTTATAGGGCGGAGTTTTTAGGGATGTACATCATCTTGGTTTATAAAAATTTTGAAATCGTAAGGCTAATATTACTTTTATAATATATACTAAAAAATAAAATCAACCTATATATGTACAGTTCTTTCTATGCATGGAAAAATTATTTTTCGGTGTCATCTGAATTCATATTTTTATCTAAAAAATTTCTGACTGAAATGTTGTATATAATTTTACTATCAGGAAGAACAGGAAGGATAATAACAATTAAATAACAGATGATAATATATTTGTGTATTTACAATTTTTCTTTCAAAGTTGCAAGATATATTATGTACTCTACGATAGAAATATTATGTCTATGTTGAACTATATAGTATGTAGTAATACATTTTACTTTAATATTTTGAGTTAATTTATTAGTCCTATGAATTTTAATAATTTTATAATATAATATATTACATAGTTATAGAGGTCTTTAGAGATATTTTTCTGAATTTATGAAAAATATTTTGGTTTTTATTTGGTTATTTTAAAAAATATTTATCAGTTTATTGTTATACATGAACTGAGTTTTAGAAACTTAATATTTTATTTTTATTACATGATTCAAATTAGTATAAAAACATTTAATAGAATTCTGTTTTAATTTAAATCTCTGCAGCACATCGAATAAATGCAGTAAATTATTATTTCATTCATTATCAAACTGATGTAATGTATTTTAAGAAACATATTACATTTATTGATATTTTTCTACATATTTCGAATACATATGTGTATGTATACCTCCGTAGGATTTTAAAATTATTTTCCCAAGCATTGTCTGTAAAAAAATTAAGTATTAAATGTATGAAATAATCTTTATTTGTTTTTAAATAATTTTGCCCCCCCCCCTATAAAAAATGTCCGGGGACGCTCATATATACTATCATACATATTACTAGTAAATAGTGATATTCATTTATTTCGAATGTTTTCGTACTCAATACGTACTTTATCATTTCTGTGGATTATCTATTAGTATAGTGACCAGATGTACTCATTTAATAAGGACAGTACTTCTTTTTGAAGACATGTCCTATTGTCCTGAATAAATGGTTGAAGTACACCAAAAAGTACTTTTTTTAAATTATGTAAGTATCAATTCCAAATTGAAATTTGTTTTAATATCGCCTAAAAATTAAATTCGTAAAATTATCGACTACTTTAATTTGTATAGAAAAGTCGTAGGAAAATATAATGCATTTATCATTTAATACGATGATATGATACGTAAACGTAGGTAATCCGGCAGCACGGATATATAGGGACATTTTTTAATTATTAGTAACAAATGTGTGATATGTTATTAAGTTTTATTTCAAAATTAATAAAGGTTGTTTTATTTGTAATTTGTATTGTATTTTTTATCTATATAAATATATAATGTAATAATGTGTGATAAATTAATACATATTGTAAATAAAGACACGGATTAAGATTCAAGATATACTTTATAGATACTTTATACTTAATATATTAAAACCAACTCTTATTTTTTAGTAAACCTCGACACAAAGACAAAGTATGAAGTCCGAATAATCCAAAATTGGAAGTGTGCACTGCGGATTTGAGAAGTGGTGTACACTGTACAGAGTACTAATAAATAAGATTAATTTATAACGAATTTTAAAAAATAATATTTTCTATGATAACAAAAATAAATTTTCACCAGTTATATTTTATCGTACATTTTAATGGAATGTGTCTCCTCCATAAACATAATAATCGTCTTTGGTCCCCTGATTATACATTAATTATACATAATAATTTGCATAAATACATTTATCATTACCTGTGCCCCGTATCTGATTACTGATATGTAATTTAGGTATAGTTAGCTACCTAACATTAATGTGCAATTCGATCACTAAAAAATCAAATGTTCGTATTTTACAGAAAATCATAACCATACAGAAGTTGGCTAGTGGGGAGTTGGTGTGGCTTTGATTTACACGGCTATAAGTGTCACATCATTGTATATAAAAAATGTAAAAAAAAATGTGAAGCACAACTTTTTATGAAAAATAGGAGTTGCTTAATACTTAGGACCATTCTTACAAAGTCCGGTTAAGTGTCGGTTAAAACTAACCGGTAGAATTCTGTCGGTTAACATATGATAAATTCTTCCGGTTAGCGTTATCAGGCACTAACCGAACATTGTAGGAACGGCCCTTAATCAGTATATCTTAATTCGTGGTTGTAACCCATTCGATAATTTCCTATGAGTGTGGGTGATTCGGCGGGATTTGTGGAGCATGTGTTCATAATCCGCCGTCGAGTAGGTGCGTAATAATAATAATAATAATAATAAATATTTAAAAACGATGACCGCGGGTGAGTGGGTGGGCGCCGCGCGTCTCGGAATGGAATGTAATGCCCCCACCGCAGGCCGCAGCTATAATAATACCGTGTCGTCGGCGTAATGGTACACCGTTCATTTTTCGTATTGTAATGAGGAGATTAACAACGGGGGGGGGAGGGGGAATAATAAAAATTCCCGTCCAAGGCGCGTGCACGACCGACAGCGTCTCGGCCAATCGGAACCCCAGCCGCCGGGACCATCTGATAACGGCCGTCTTACTTCTCCACCACGGCTCTCTCCACCGCCGTCGACGTTTGCGGTTTATTGTTTACGAGCGCTGCCCACGACGACGGCACGACGACCCAACGGCACTCGCAGGTTGTCGTCTTTCGAGTGTTTTACCTTCGGCTCATCATTTCAATTTTTTTTCCTCTCTATTCTTTGTCGTCCGCGTTGCCGATAACGTCCGTCGTTGTGTTTGTTCTGTTATTGCTACGATTGTAACTTTTCCCACCGTCGATCGGATTATATTCCGATATTCATCTCTTGCCGACACACTCACCTGGAGGATACCTCGCACGCTATTTAGTCATCATCGATACCGTATCGCTCCGACGACGACCACGACTACTATGCAAACGTAGTGCTGTTGTCCGTTGCTCGACGAAAACGATTGTCGACTACTCTGACCCCGATAGGATCGTGTACTCTGCAGCTGCACGTTTGAGCTACCGACGGACACACGGACGACACTGACGCTCGAACGGACTACACGGACGTTCGAAAGACAGACGTGTGAGAGACGGATTTATAGATAGACAGTCCGACAGACAGTCACACTGACTGCTTCAGCGAGAATCAACAGCGTCCTGTCTGCGGACCATGGCGCTCATGCTGCAGCGAACGACAACACCATTGGTGCTACTCCTCGGGACCATTGTGTTGCTATGTTCCGACGTTATGTGGTGCAACGCGTTCAACCTGGAAACGAGGTTGCCGATCGTGAAGTGCGGGCAGGCAGAATCGTATTTCGGATACAGCGTTGCAGGCCATCAGTCATTCGATGAGCTCAAGGGGCAGGTCGAACACAGTTGGTCAGTATACTTTCAACAACTATAAACCATTAATTTATTTACTATTGATTCTTACATATATCTAAACAATATCATATCATTTCTTAAACTAATATACTTTTAAGTTACTGTGGCGAAATTGTTTTTTGTATGAATTGACATACATTTATTCTTTAGTTGAATGAGTTGAGTTAAATTTGATTTTAAAAATATATTTAAATTATACTAGACTTGTTATTTTTTTCAGGATTTTGGTTGGTGCTCCATTAGATCAAAATCTTCAACCAGGAACAAACCGATCTGGTGCGTTATGGAAATGTCCATTGACTTCATCATATCATGATTGTATACAGGTTGTCACTGATGGAAAGCGAAGTAAGTACATGTTATTCTATTACTTGGGAAGATGTTTGATTAATTACATTGAACAATTTCTAATATTTAAATATTATACTTATTAGTTTTTTGTTTAGTAATTTTTACTAGTTAAATATAAGAATATTGTATGTGAATGACAATTGTACTTCCTACAACATGGATTGTATTATATAGCATATGTCTATGATAATAATTGCAATTTGATTAAACTATTAATTTGTAAACTTGAAAATATTCTCATGAAAATTGAGGTGTAATTAGATTATACAATTTTTGAAGTTGATAATAATGATTTTTGTTTTCTTTTTTAAAACAGAATTCGATAATGGTCCATATGATCCCTGTAAGTGAAATTATGGTAATTTTATGTGTTTGTTCATGGTTTGTTTTTTTTTTGCAATTTGCATTTTTTAATATATTATGTGTTGCATCATAACATAATTTATTAAAGCCTATTTATTATTATGTATATTATATTATATGGATATACATTTTTATTATTGTATAACAAGCATTGCTCTCATGTAAATACTGCTTTATTTAGTTGGAATTTATAGCCCATCACATTAGTTCGGTCATATTTTGGAGAATACATTTGAAAAGTGCATGACTCAAATTTGATATATGAATAATTGACTGCACTGTATTGTGTAATATGCTTGTGATTTATATTTTGATAAATTACCTAATTATTCTGTAATATTTTTCAAATTAATTAAAACCTATTGTATGTATTTAGTTTAATTTAAGAATTTTTATCAGAAAATAGTAAATTATATCATGATATAATTCTAAAGTATAGAATTGCCAATAAATTATGAAAACAAATTAATATTTAATACTATATAAATACTTTGATAGGTTTTAATTTAATAAATGAAATGGATTATACACCTTAAAAAATAATGGATGAAATTAAATTTTATATATAAGATGCTCAAATAAATTAAGTACCTACCTTTAATATTATATAGGACTGCATCTATTTTTTAAAAATATCTTAAAATATTTTTGATGTGAATACATCAACAACATTACATATCTATTTGTAAATAAATAAATTTTAAAATATTATTGTTTTAAAAAATTCGATGTTTTGTATATTGGTATATTCCAGGAGCAATACACTTTTCCGGCATTTAATTGCCCAACATTAGCCCGACAATACATTTTACCAAACACTATGTTTGCCCAACAATAAGTTTTACATATTATAAATAAATCTGTGTCTAAATTAATAATAAATATAAATTAGTAAGATATTACACTATTTAAAATTTAATGTTATAATTCCCCTTAGAAATGATAATTTTGAACGATTTTCTCTGTCATTTATAATATTGTACAAATACCTTTTTTTATTTAGCGTATTCCCTTCAAGTTGGAGAAATTACCCTTTTTCGAATTTTTTCTTTAGCTTTTTTTTAAATTCTTCGATGATTGTATATATATGAAATTTTGGAAATGTAATTATACTATTCCGTTGTCGGTCACTAGTTAAACTATAATGTACTACTATTTCCTAAATTGATAAAAAGTCATTTAAAATTTGAATTATGTTACTTGATAATGGGTATTTGATCATACATACAAATTTCTTTCAAAAAAGTGGAAATTTCACATTTCAAAAGTGTATAACTTCAAAAATATAAATTGTCCGTTAATTTTCATTTTTGATAGTTATTTATAAAACGTCAAAAATGTAAAATTCCATTGAATTCCAATAAAAATTGCTAAAAATAGTGTGCCCAGTAAACTAGAAATGTTCTGATATTTATTTTCGAAAAATATCGATGTATTAAAATGGAATACCCACACAGAAGTTAGATACTTATGTAGGTATTTTAAATCTGAATGTCGAAGTAATGTATTGACATTTAGTGTGGTAAGTTCTGCCTCTATTATCTACGAATGAATAGCTTAATAAAAAAAATAAAATATAATTGAAGCTTTTTAGATTGGCTATTTTATTTCACCTCACAGATTAAAAAGCATAATATATCGTATCATAACGGGTTTTATTTTTAGTATTGCATATTTATAACACATTTTTCTTGTGTTTTTCTGCAATACTCTATAACAGACCTCGCAAAGCACAGTTTTAAAACTGTAGTTTAATGTAAAACATGTTTTGTTAATTATATTTTTATTAATATATTAACATATATTATATTTGAATAACATGATTTATAAATTTATTTTATTTTTAGTTTCATTGTTATCACGAATTATAAATATATTTTTTGCATGATGTGATGCCGAATACATGAATAGCTTTATGCTTCATAAAAATAATGTTTATGATGTCATCCGATTAAATTTCAGTTTTAGCAACTTGGCTTGGTATAAAATTTTTATAAACATAATATATTGATAAGTATAGTACAAATTTGATTTTGAATGGCATGTAAAATGCACGTACCAATTTTAAATTAATTTATGTACGTTAAGATTTAAGGCCAATTTTTTATGCACGTTAAAAATATTTTTTATGTGTAAGAATGTGACTCATTTCAATATTACGACCTTGATTTTTAACATTTTGTTCGATATTGACTAGGTGGCATTCCATTTGTATAGAGAAACGTGCCTGAATAGCTGTAGCAGTTACAGCTGGTAGGCATGCATGATTAATTTAAGTTTTTAAAACTCGTATTGTGAAAAGAATTCTTTTTTTAGTACACGACTCCAATATTAAAAGGTTTTTATGATTGCTGTTATTTTCCGTCGTGTATATTTTAGTTTAAGAAATCAGAATACTCTATTTTCTCCTTGTTATTGAAGTGTTGTAATTAATATTTATTCTTTTTATTTTATTATAACCTTACTGTGAATATTATTACATACATCAGCTTATAGCGGTAAAAATGTATTAAAATTAGTATTTTTTAAAATTTTAAGCATTAAAAAAAAACGGGACAGTTGTTACTCCACCCCCTCAAAAAAAAATTGTATTTCAAAATATAATTGTAATAAATATAAATATAATACAATTATTTTTAAAAATTTTAGTAACAATAATTAATTTAGGTACTTTTTATTATTAAAGTATTTAGCCATAGGTATAAATTGTTTTACATCAATACTGATTCATTTTTTTTAACTACAAATAAGAAAAATACGCTATTAGCTATCTCTATTGATAAATTAATAGTCTTTTATCTACACAAATTTACTTTTTTTCTCTTTTACAAATAAAGTGGAATTACAGATAATAATATGGAAATGACGGGATTAAAACGGAATAAATACCGTCCCGTTTAAATTTTGTCGGGACAACAGGACAAAGTAATTATAAAAAAAAAGGACAATCCCTAGTATAGAGTATATTTAGAAGAATAAAAAAGTTTGGCGTTATTTGTAGTTGATAACAGAAGTTACACAATATTAATTTTTAAACCTAAATTTAATTAAAATGTGGTAAAATCAGTCAATTGATAATTTTTTAATTTTTCAATCAACGTTGCATAGTAATAATTTAGTACCGAATTTAATCAAAGGAGATTCAAGAGTAAACAATGTGAAATGATTTTATTTAAAATAAGTATTTTCTTAATTTTCAAGTCTTTTTTGTTTTATTAAAATGTAGTTTAATTGATGTGTTGTTTGATAAAAATATTATTGAATTTATCGGGATTAAATGAATATACTGGTGTTTTGTAATACATAACAAGTACATTTTTATCATATGAATATATATAATATATTGTATGTTTAATATTTGTTATTTCGAAGTACCTATTTATTAGTTATATATTGTCATGATGCGTATTAAATAAATTTATGATTAAATACTCTATGATAAACTATGATAAAAATGAATGTGTGAATAATTTTAAAATCAGATTATTAAATAAAATATGAAATATAATTTTTTTATTAATTTATGTCATTTTTCTATTTTTTTTCTAATTAATTCATGTCAAAAATATGAACATTGAGCAGAAAATCGTAAATTATTTAACAGAAATGTTTGTATTTTGTTCTTCAAATAAGAACCAATTATATATTTTAACGCAACATGTTTAGTTATATACTTCATTTATTTAGGATAATGAACATAATTCGTAGATAAAAATAATACCGTAAAAATGATTTAACCCAGACGCCAGGCTTACTACATTCTTGAAGTCCACTTTTTTTCTTTTTTTTTTAGAAATCATACAGATGGTATACTATGTACAATGTTGGTGTAAGAAGTAAGGTGGTATACTCATATTATATATCAAAACGCAGTACTTATTTTAAGTCGGGAAGAATGTATTAGACCCTTGAGGGCCATTTGTTGTTTGTTATTTATTTTATATTATGTCTAGTGTAATTTGTGATTAGTGATTACTGATTAGTTACTATGTAGTTATCTTAAAAAATGATCTATATTTATTACACATTTAACATTTAACACTATTCTATTCTAAGAAATGGTTCGTCGCGCGTTAGATGGGTAATAGAGTACATACCTAACTTAATTGTATCTAAAAATGCGCTTACTCTATAGTAGGGCCGTAGGGGTCTTCAACCTTTTTGTGCAGCGGGCCACGTATTTTTTTTTAATAATCTTGCGGGCCGCATTCGTAGTAAAAACATTTATTATACAAAAATTCTGAGTCTTTATGAATTTTTTTTAAACTTGAAGATTGACCTTGTATATTTTTTATTAACGATGCAAGTTTATCATTTCGAAATGGTCTGTATTATATCATATTTTGCTGCATATTTGGTACTATAATGTCGTTTTAAATTGTAGTCTTTCATCACTGCAATCGATTCTTGACAAATCAATAAAGCTGGGCAAGTAAGTCATTTTTTTCAACTAGTTAAAGTTAAGTTTCTTTAATATAAAAACTAAGTAAGTTTCTAAAATTTACAAAATTTCTAACTTAGTTAGAAGTTATTTTGGTGAAAAAAGTAACTTAAGTTAGAGTAGAAGTTAGAAGTTATTTTTTTTTTAAATTAAAATGTAAATATCCGTTTGTTTAAATAAAAATATAACTTACATTAACTATTTTGAAAAATTAAACTGAACAACTCATAATTTGATCAAAATATGTTTTATTGTTTTAACTTTTAAGTAGGAAGGTAATAAGTTAATAACATTTTCTTGGAAATGAATTGTAACATCAGTCATTAGAACATAGAAAGTTTAATAAAATAAGAATACTATACTCTATTCCATATAACAAATCACTTATGCACTTAAATAGTTTAGAAATAGTATAGACTATAGTACATTGTAATAGTAGACTGTTAAGAGTCACAATATGTAGTACCCATTGCAGTCACATTATTACTGTAAAACCAATTAAATATTTAAATATTATGTGCGGCGGCGACCAGTTTTTCTTATTTGATTATAATTTGTCTATATTAATTAACATAATATAAATATAAAAATTAATGATACATTATAATATATTATATAGTTTTATTATAAAAGTAAAATAACAGTATTATTAATATTTTATTCAATTTTAATAAAAGGGTCATTTCAAAATTTTTATCGGACATAGATCCACGCCTTTCATCAAATAATTTACCTCCTGCACTAAAAAGTTTCTCGACGTGAACACTAGAAGAATACTTGTATTATACTTTATATATAATTTTTGTATTTCTTTTGGAAATTTTGTCATTGGTAGTTTTGGAGATAAGTTTGAATATTCATTGAATGCATTTTGAAGTTCATCGGTTTCTGGATTTTCAATTGATTCAAAGTGTAAAAAAGTAAAGTTACTTTAAAAGTAACTTTCTAACTTAACTTTAACTTTCTAACTAGTTAGTGCCTAGCTTTGCAAATCAAACATATTGCCTTTTCTGAATAAAAAAATAGCTATTGGACCATTTTTCTTGAAAAACGCGACTTTCGTGCTAGATTTTACGTTTTTTATATGCCGACATATACAAATATTAGAAGGAAATGTATGAAATGAAAACTTTTATACATAAACAATGTATAAACGTTTATGTATATAATGTTTATAAATATGCTTGTTCTACAATTGAATATCGATTACGAACTAATAAGTAATAGGCAACTGCCAACATTTATCTCTAGGTAGGTAATTTAATTTATCTTATCGTATATTTCCGATAACGATGACAGCCGCTATAATTTCAT
Organism: Chaitophorus viminalis; assembly: GCA_025469195.1. Classification (NCBI taxonomy): domain Eukaryota; kingdom Metazoa; phylum Arthropoda; class Insecta; order Hemiptera; family Aphididae; genus Chaitophorus; species Chaitophorus viminalis. The sequence goes on along the minus strand of JAIPRK010000347.1, from coordinate 51,270 downwards.
CAAAATAGAGAATATACATGCTAAATTTCAAATGTGATCGCTTGCTGCGGTTTGAAGACTCCTGTTCTATGGCTTACATAGTTACATAATATATATTTTTATATCGTATTATAATACTCAACATTTATCATTCATGTAAAATTCATCTTAATATTTTAATGTTTCTTTCGACATAAATTTGTTTATTCTAAAAAACCGCTGTGTATAGCAACGATTAAAAAATATATTTTTGTTCATCAAGTCAGAATATAAAATTGTTATTAAATATGCTTAATAAAGAAATTCCTTAACAGTTATTTTCTGAATTATCGATTCGTCTTTTGAGATATTAATTTATTATAAATATTCCTCATCTTTTGTAAATTGTAATTTTATTTATTTTGTTCTTAAATATTTGGTATAATTAAAACTAAAGTTAAATGTATCAATATTTTGCAGTAAAATCACTTACGTGTTTTGTTTAACATCATTTTTATTTAGTAATTTTTCTGGTTAAAAAAAAAAATACAAATCAACCTGTTAATCTTGAAGGTGTTAATAAAAAGTTGAACCTCAAAGTTGTTCATTGTTCATATTAAATGTATTCTAGATCATTAATATTTATTAAATTATCTTTAATAACTGATCCACAAGTAATTTGAGGGGTTCTTAGTAGCGCAATAATAATAATATAAACTTTCTTATTACAAATAAATATATTTGCTCAATAATGCGAGGCATAATTATAATTTTAATTTATAATTACACTATTTAGAATAATTAAAAGTATATTATTTATAATTATAAATAGATAATTAATATCAAATAGTTTTTATTTACTGTCGAATACCGGAATATTACATAGTACCTACTATTTAAATATTATTTACGGTTAATAAAGGATTTTTTTTTTTACTAAATTTACTAAAATTTAAATTTGGAATAAGTACATTACGAATCACATTTAAAATAAATGTTTTGTATCTTTGTATCTGAACCAAAATAAATAATCTATAGAGCAGAAAAGTTGTAGGATTTTCATGTTCTATCCTGATTTTCTATTTTAAAGCGAACATGTTGAGAAACATGTTTAAATGTAAGTCATAGGCCCCAAAGTTCACCCATGATTTTTGCATATTTTGGAAGTATATATTATTTATTATTTTATATTATATATTACATTTCTCCAAAGTAATTTATATAACTTGTGTAGCATACAGATTACATATTAGCAGAAAATGTTCGGAGTCATTGTCTGAGTTGATAAATTGGCAGCCAGAGCAAAACAAGTATTTTTAAAAAACACCATCACATGTTTTATTGTTAAAGATAGAAGCTCCTGGAGTCGCTCTTCCTCCCGAACCAGTACCTATACGTTGCGGAGGGGGGGTACTTAGATCGCAGCTACCTACTTCTTATTATCGCCAATATATTAAACAAGTGTGTGATACTATGCAACATTTTGATTTTAACATGCTCTATAAAAGAATCTAAAGTACTCCTAAACAAAATTTCAATATGGAACCGAATTTGACTTTTATTCATTAAAATGATGGGTTTTCATCATCGGCAATCATCAAGTTAGAATCACAAGGAGTCCCATTAACTGATTCAGTTGTTATAGTGTTATACATTAAAAATACTTTTGATGAAGATGTCGGTAAAATCGGAACGCAGGTAAATAATAAATTTAATCAAGCTTTTGAAAAAAGTGATGGGTTCAGATTGTTCAGAGTAATATTGAACATTTTTAAAATTTTCGAACAGTGAAAGTTCATTGATGAAGGGTTTACCAGAAGATCTAACTAGAAATGACTTAACATTTCATAAATACATACCAATACATTTACACACGCTGAGTGAAGTTTTTCTTTTTAAAAAATATACTGACTGACAACCGGCGATCATTCGATGTTAAAAGTATTAAAGAAACATTATTTGTGCAATAATTTAAATTAAAAATGAATCATTAATTAATAATAAATATTTTATAATAAAAATCAATTTCATTATTCATTTGTTAAATACAATTATTTTTTGCATATTTAATGGATTTGAATGCACATTTTCGATTTGTATCTGCATGTTAGCATACTTATTTTGCCAATCTTACCTCCCACAACTTCTCTGCCCTAATAATCGATATAATTCTTTATAAAATATTCGTTTGTAGAAGTAAGGAAGTTTTTCTTAATATTAATGTGATTATTATGATGTTTAAATCGAGTTAAAAATACCTTCAGTTTCAATTAGCTTCAACATTTTAAAAATAACCGATATATAGTTATTAGTGTAATTAATTGTTAGTGTCGTCCGTCTTTTGAAGTGTAATTCACTAATTTCTTCTGTGTTAGATCAATCACTTCAAAATATTTACATCCATGCAATGTTGGCTATAAGTTAAGTGTATACGCAGTGCATTGAATAGAAAATAATATGTAGAGTATATGGTGTGGCGTTATAACTTATAATTGTATAGTTTAATAGTGAGGGTAACAATTGATGAGATAATTAAAACGTTAAGATTAATTTCAACATAGCTTCACTGAAGTGTTTCATTTTCATAAGTTAAAAGTGTATTCATGATGACAATATGTTATGAATGTCATTATAAAATAACAGTCTAAAATTGATAGTAATTTTTATAATATAGGTGGTCTATATTTTAATTTTACATTTATTTAACTTAATGATAATAAATTAATAACGTTTATTTAGCTATTTACGTATTTAAAAACTGAACTTAATTTGGAGATTGATTAAAAAAATAATGTACATTAAAAATGAGTCGTATATTTTCTCATTGCATGAGTATTTATTTTACTGCATTTTTAAGGTGTTCAAGTTTGTTATGTGTGGTTTTTATTGAATTGGATTTCATTGGGTGCATTATACATAGTTTCCAAATTTGGTTTAGCTATTCGTTGTAAATAATATGGTTTAAATAATAAAAAATTAAGTGGTTATGTTGTATCAGGAGAAATTTAATTTCTCTATGCATAGTAATCAACATAAAAGGGCTTAACCAATTCGTTTTTGTGTGCATACAGTTTGTTGTACACATGTAGATATTAATACGCTTCAATAATCTTGCAGAAATATAATTTAAAACGTTTTTAGTAGTGATTGTCATTTATTGTCTTTTTTATAGCTATCGATTCTATAAATCTCTCACCACCAATGAATGATGAAATTAAAGACGGTCAATGGTTAGGTGTAATGGTACGCAGTCAAGGACGTGGCGGAAAAGTTATGGTATTGATGAAATATATACTTATACTTAGTTATGACTTATCTGAAATTATCTAATAATATACATTAATTCAAAAATAATAAAAAAAATATATTATAACCACTTCAATTTGGTAGAGTTGAGAACTAAAAAACAATAGACATATCTTAAATTAAGATTGAAAATTCATTTAGTTACAGAGAATGCATTATTAAATCAATTAAAACACTTATAAAACTTATTAATTATTAATATATCAATGTATGGAAAAAACATAATTTCCATGCTATTAAAGTTTTCTCACAGTAAATATAACCAAAATAACTCAATAACAATGTTTTTATGTGCGCAATAAGTATGAATTCACAATGAACTGATAAATAATCAGTTAAATAATTAAAACATTTTGAACAATCTTAATAAAATTTCATAATAATAATAAAAGACGTATTTTTTTTATATGTCAACGTAAGTTGAATGTCTAAATTCTTGGAATAAATATTTTAGGTATGCGCACATAGATACATAAATCGAGGTGACGAGTATCAGTGGGGACAAGGTCTTTGTTATACTTTAACACAAAACTTAGATTTTGTCGAAGCAATGGTTCCATGCAAAGGCCGAGAGACCGAAAAGTTTGTTAAATTTATTTTTACATAATATTTTGATGCGTTTATTGTAAATATATTTTTAAACACTTTTTAGAGGTCAAGCACAATTCGGTTATTGTCAAGCTGGCACAAGTGGTGTGTTATTGGAAGACGATACTGTCGTAATCGGTTCTCCTGGATCTTATAATTGGAAAGGAAATATTTTTATGATTAGTGTATCTGATGATTTTTTACACAGAGACAAAACTTGTTACTACAGTCCTGTTCGTGACGTTGAGGTTTCTCCTGTTGAAAGTCATAGTTATTTAGGTAATTTAATGTTATTCTATTCAATATTAATATTAAAAAATAGTATTGTTCGTCCTTAAGTGTATTAAACCTAAATATTTATTTTCTTAGGTATGTCTACCACTGCTGCCTCTTTCTTAGGCGACCAAAAAATGGTTTATGCTGCTGGTGCACCGCGTGCTAATGGAACTGGTCAGGTTGTACTATTTACTAAAACAAGACCATCTGTAAATCTGATGGACGTAAAACTTGTGATTAGTGGGGAACAATTTGCTTCTAATTTTGGTTATGAATTAGCAACCGCTGACCTCAATGGAGACAAGTGTGTTGTAGATTTTTTTATTATTTTTAGATTTAAATTTTTTATTTCGCGTTCAATGTATTGATTTTATAGAATCAAGTAATTATTGCAATCACATATTGTTTAGTACACTTGCATTTGATGATTGCCTTTTATAATTGTTATATGGCTAAATATTATTTGAAATTGTATAAAATGTAAATACATAGAATATAAGAATGTTTTTTACTGTCAATACAGGGAACCAGATTTAATAGTTGGTGCTCCGTTTTATTTTACTAAAGAATCGGGTGGTGCTGTTTATATATATATGAACAATGAAAACCATTGTTTTAATTGCATGCCACCTATTAAACTCGTAGGAAAACCAGAATCCAGGTTTGAAGTTATTATACATTTTTGTAAGAAATGATCTATTTTTATTATAAATATTATTTTCAGATTTGGATTTGCAATCACAAATTTAGGCGATTTAAACAAAGACGGATATGATGATATAGCCATTGGAGCTCCGTATGAAGGTAATGGAGTTATTTACGTTTATAAAGGTTCAGCTCTTGGAATAGTTATCGAACCTTCACAAGTGAGTCTAAATATTATCTGCATAATTTTAATTGTTAAGATAATGATTTGATGTTAAATGTCCATAGATCATTAGAGCGGAAGATTTGGTGGTAGATAATCTACAAATACGTACCTTAGGTTATTCGTTGAGTGGAAACGGGGTGGATTTAGATCAAAATGGTTACCCAGATTTAATTTCTGGTGCTTATGAAAGTGACATGGTAGTATTGATAAGAGCACGACCTATTGTAAACATAACTTCTACTGTTGGTCCTCCAGAAAAACTTCGCAATATCGATCCAACGAAATCTGGATGTTCAGCTAACCGTACATCACTAGCCACATGGTATATCAAATAATTTTAAGAAACTTTTTAATATTATTAACATATTATAGATTTCATTTAAAATTATATTATTATTGTATTTAGTTTTACTTTTGAAACATGTTGTGCGTTGGAGTCGGTTGTCAAGGCAGGATCTGGTGGTCAATCAGGTGTTCAGTTGCATTATAAATTAGAAGCTGAAACGTTCCAAGAAGGTCGTAAATTTTCTAGGGTATGGTTTGGGCCTGATCATAATTTGAAGCCTCAAAAAATTGAAAATATCGTTTTTGTGGATCATTACAAAAAAAAAACTTGCCAGCAACATACTGCATACATCAAAGTACTGCATATTATTTATTGAATCAAATTTATACTTATATTATTATTTATATATTTATACCTTTATGACTTAGGAGAACACCATGGACATTCAGTCTCCAATTGCTTTACGTATATCATATTCTTTAGTACAAAATGATATTCCGGTTCTTAAAGCTGGTAATCCAGTACCTTCATTAGCTGATTTGCCAGTATTAAATCAAAATCAAGCTGAAAAAACATTCTTTGCCACATTTCATAAAGACTGCGGAAACAATGACAGATGTGAAAGTCAAGTTCATGTGAATGCCGAATTGATGTTGCCTAAGACACAAAGTAAACATATTTTTATTTTGAATAAAATAAGTATTACATACATCTTTACAATTACCATAATCAATTAATTTATAATATAAGTTTTTGGTGTTTGTTAGAAGTTGTTTCTACTAATTTACTTTAAATGCTTTTTTTGTATTTAGTTTTTGTGATTATGTGTTTTAGTTATTGAATATGAATTAGTTATTGGACAACATGTTGAAATACTATTAAACACAACGGCATATAATCACGGTGAATCTGCATACGAAAGTAAAATGTTTGTAGTTCACCCCTATTCATTTAATTATATTGGTACCGTGAAATTAGACGATGTAAGATTAAAAGTTTATCATTAATATTGGTAAAATTTAGTTAATCTCATGTGTTTTTAGACTAAACAAGCAGATTGTAATCCTTTTAATAAGACCCTGGTCATCTGTGCGCTGGGTAATCCTTTAAAGAAATCTTCTTTTGCTAATATTCAATTACGTTTTGATCCAAAAGAACTGAATGATGCTGAAAATCAATTGGAGTTTGTAGTAATTTCCAACTCTACTTCCCATGAAGTTGAACCTCAAAGTCCACTTATTTTGAGAGTTAATGTGATAAAACGAGCTGAATTGTCTTTGAAGGGGTAAAATATAATAAACAAATTTCTCATATTCTCATATAAATTATTCTGATATTATTCTTGTTAATTTTAGCTTAGCTCGTCCTGAACTAGTATATTATGGTGGTCAGGTGAAAAAAGATACGTCTATTAAGTATCGTGATGAAGTTGGTTCCAGAGTTTTGCACACTTACCAAGTATTTAATTATGGCCCTTGGAAGGTGTCCAATCTTGAAGTACATATTGATTGGCCTTTTCAAGTATCCAGTCATTACACCCCAGGAAAATGGTTACTGTATTTGGATGAGAAACCTTTCGTTGAAAGTGAGTAATAGTTTAAAAGTTGTTTATAATTATTATGAGATTTTCTTTCAATTTTATTGACTTGAATATTTTTTTCAGCTTTAAATGGTGGTGAATGTTTTATGTCCCAAGATCAAGTAAATCCATTGGGTTTATTAGTACGCCCAGGAGTCCAAGAAATGTCTCTTGATAGTATTCGTACCGAAAATGCTGCGCTGAACAACCTCATGGCTTCAAAATCATCTAGTTATATAGTAAAGAATAGTAGTACTGGGTATTATCAGAATAGAGTTCGCAGAGAACTAAACTATGTTGTTGGTGCTGAAACATATACTAAAAACAATGGAAAACACTTAGAAATTGTGAAAATGGTACGTTTGTTTTACGTTAGTTGCAATATTGGAAATGTTTATTAATTATTTTCTTGGCATTTTTAGAACTGTTTATTAGGAAATGCAAATTGTTTCAAGTTTCGATGTCGTATCAACAATTTGCAAAAAAATCAAGAAGCCACTATTTTTATTAAAGCAAGGTTAGATATCGTAGAACTTAGATTTTTGTGTACAAATTTTATATTCTGTTCATAATAAAATTGTGTTAATTTTATTTTTAGACTTTGGAATTCTACATTGCTGCAACAATTCCCTAAAGTTGATTCTGTTCAAATTGTGTCTCGTGCAAAAATTCATATTCCTCCTGATGTATCATTGCAACAAAATCGTTCAGATGATGAGTTTGAAGTTAGTTTCATACTGTCGTTTTTTAATCATTATATTCCTAGAAAGTTTATTAAATTTGAATTGGTGTTAGTTTATATACATAAAATAAAGCATTTTTATACTATTGAAAATTAAACACTAGTCTATTAAATTAAGGAGATGGTTAATATAATGGCTAAGGTCCATTATGAGGAAAAGATACATTGTATTAGGGTGGCCATTATGAAAGTTCACTATCAAATAGTGTGATGTTAATATGATAATGAGTAATGAGCGATTCCGAATAAGGTAAGCGATGTTTTATATTGATGTGTGAAAAACGTCGTTTACCGGGGATTATTTCAGAATTGTTAAAAGAAATAAAATAGTGAGAAATAGAGTTAAGAAAATTCTAGGACACAACAAGGATATAATTTTTATATTTATAAATTTGGCTTTGTTGCCATTTAAAATTAAACACTAACTATAATATATTTTGTAATAAAATGAATGTGAATTTGACAGGTGGAAACTATTGCCAAACTAGATTTGTTGGAACAAGAAAATGAGCCGATTCCTTGGTGGTATATTATTCTTGCTATATTGGCTGGACTTTTACTATTAATACTCTTAACCTATTTACTGTGGAGGTTGGGTTTCTTCAAAAGACGACGTCCTGATCCGACTCTTAGCGGTAACATTGAAAAACATAGAGTGGATGATAATTACTACGATTATTAGTTAATTGAAAAGAACTTTAATTGTATGATAATATTAACTATCATAATTTTATTTGTATTTTACAAAATGTTTCTACAAGACTTTTACATGAAAAACTTAGACTAAGACAATTGGTACTTATAGATATATAAATACAGTAGAACCCCGATTATCCGAACCTCTGTGATTCAAATGTTCTGTATGCGATTATTGTATCCGAACATCAATAGTGAGACTGGTACACCAATTTTTTTCATTTTCAAGGTTTATAATCAGTTTATTATTAGTGATTTTTTTATAGCTAATTTCGACACGTAATGTCATTATTTAAACTTTATCATATATAAGTATACATATTTATATTTTTGTGATATGTTTGTACATATTAAATTCATATATTATGTAAATATCAATCAGTATCCGAATTAGGTGTGGTCTCAATAAGTTCAGATAATCGTGGATCTATTGTATACCTAGGTATAATAATATAATTATTATTTATAAATTTTTTTTTTATGTGTATTTTTATTCCATTACCTACCTACCATTTTATTTATATTTTAAGTATAATTTTCGTCTTCCTGAATATTTTGTTACGTATAACCAACTTAAGCATGTCAAAATTAAAATTATTTTATTTATTATTTTATTGGAATGTGTATTTTTTTCTCTGTCGCTGATTTTTCAAAACAATATGATTAATTTAATTTGCATAATTTTTAATTCATCAGCTGGATGGACTAAGTATATAAGGTTAAGTTTTGGTTGGCAAGTTGGGTTACTTTAACACTAATATTGTATACTTTTCCATCCATAAGCCAAGAACATTATTAATTAAAAATTAAAGAATGGAAATGAGAAGTATAAGTCATTTATTAGAAGAATGACTCCAGTGGGTTATTCAAATCAAGTTCAATTACAATATGAAAATGTAAATATTGTTATATTTAATATAACAGCCATAACAATAGATATATCACAACATGTTAGGATATTTTAAATTGTGTTACAAGTATTCCCATTGGCATATTGTATTTTTTGTTACGTTTACATATATTATAAACTTAGGGTTATCAGAATTTCATATCACTATGGTTTTGTTGTATAAATTTGCAAAATACACAAATTTTTATACTCTGAAAATTTTATGAAGTTATATAATTTTTAATGTGTGTTTTACTTATATTTCTGTAGGTTTAAAATAATTGCTGTGACATGAAATTCTGATAACCCTGTATGTATAGGTATAGCGCCCTTCGACGCCTGCAAGTGTTAAATTAAAAAATAATGAAATATTTACTGTGAATTTTTATAAAATAGTTGTTGGTTAAGATGCATGGAAATTCATCTAAGTAGAATAAGTACCTATGTAGTCTGAGAATAAAGTATGTTTTTGTTAGTCTTGAAAAACTTTTAATATATTTACTCGGTGATGATACTTAATCGACATTTTAGTTATTCAGTTTCATATTTATACAATTTCATATCATAAGTTATAACGTAATAATATAATGTTCAATGTTTATCTACATATTAAACAGAATATGTGATTACAGTAACATATACAGTAATTTTATTTTGTTCTAGCAAGCACGTGTTATTTATTACCATGATTAATAAATAATAAGTAATACACATTATAAATTAATTAAAGTTTAGACTTGAAAAAGAAAGTAATTTTTGCCGAACCGTTAAATATCACAATAGTATAATAGTTGCATTTAACTGTAAGACTTGATAAACATTTTAAATTAATTAAATGTCACAAATCAATTCATGAATCATGAGTAACCTGTAATATTTAATATCATTCAAAGTATTCAAAAAGAAATAATAGATTTTTAACATAATACCTATTATTATTTATTGTGTTATTGTGTGTTCTTATACAATGATATTTACATTTTATGGTATTTGGATTTTATTTATCACATATTTTCACAATGCTTATATTTTATTAATTGTTGTTAGTTGTCATGTGTATTATTTTACATATGTTTTTTTTTTTTTTGTTTTTACTACGGTTTTTGTTTTTGGATTTAAATATTAAATTTTAAATTATTTCAATATTCACATTTTTTTTAATTTACCTGTTCGGTTTTTTTGTTTAAATTTATTTATACGTATGATAATGCACGTTAATGTTTAACTGAAATATTGTAAATCTAATCCCTAAGGATTATGTGGAGCACATTATGGTTCCGCAGTTCGCATGCACATATCTTTAATACAATGGTCTTTGGAATATCCTTGGTATAATTTAAACTTTAATTTACAAGACATTAATTACTAATTTAAAATAATTTATAATATTATAGGCACTAAACAGGATTCCGTTACAGTCTTATTTATACAGTCAGGGCCGTGCAAACTAGGTGTGTGAAAAACAAGGGCAAAAAGTGATAATATTCCAGGTGCAGAAAATTTGAATATCAAAGTTTTTGTGGATGAAGTTTGACGCTTAGGGATTTACTCTCACATTACTTCTAACGAGAAACATCAAGTTAGTGATCAAAATATATCAATATTCAATGGTACAGGGCCGACAGAAGGCATGCGTGGACTGTACATTCGCACAAGGCGGCAATAATGTAGAGGCAGAAATATGGCCGAGGTTATTCTCAAAACTTAAAAGTTTTTATGACTTTAAATTTTAAATTTTTCACTGCATTATAAACAGTTAACTATGGAAAATATCAAAATAATCTAATATTTTAAGAAAATACTAACTTTCAAAATAATTCTTACTTTATCAGTGGTTATTTTTGTCTACATAATATAACTCTATTTTAAAAGTTATTGTGATAGTCTGCCAAGCAGCGGCACAGTATGCAGGTGGTTGGTATTTTGTTGAGTCGTATCATCAATATTGTAGAGCAGTAATAGTGTTTCGATTTTTGACTTCAGCAACTATTCTAAAAGGAAAGTGAATCTAGTTGGTATTTTGGGGGCTTAAAAGTAAAAAATTATCAATAGTTTTCAAAAGCGTAAGGAAAACTACCTAAAAATTAACGGTAAAGATGGTAAAGTAGAAATAAGTAGAAATTTTTACGCAAAACAAGTTTTTCACAAAATCAGTTTTATTATTTTGCTTTAACTCAAGACCAAAAAAAATTTTTCAAAGAATTTGAAATTTTTTAAAATTTGTCATTTTTCAAGAATTTTTTTTTTTTGAAATATTGATGAAAAAATTTAGCTGCCCAAAAAATATTGAATATTTAACACATTTAATTTATCACATTTACAATGTTATTATAAGTTTTACTTATCGTAATTAACAAAAAATCAAAAATAGTCAACCACAATTTTTTTTATAAGTGCCTAAAGTTCAAATATTTAGGAAATATGTCAAATTAGTAATAACTTGCAAATTATTTTATAGTTCATATAGTTTTTGGTATTTATACTCAATAATAAAAACTTTAACTCTAGGTTATATATAAGTCTTTCTTCAAATAACTATAAAAAAACTAACGGACTTTTAGAAATAATTTTTATGAACATTTGAAATTTAAATTTTATGAAATTGCGTAAAATGACAAATTACTCTCAAATGATTTTAAATATTTGTTATTATTGAAAAAATATAAGTCGTAGATGCTTGATAATTTTACTAGCTATTTAGTTATGCATTTTCTTTTCAAAATATTTTAATAATTTCTGAGCCATTTATAGGCATCATAGAAAAATTCAACTTTTTATTATTGTTAATAAAGAGATAAAATACTTGAAAATTTAATTGATTTACATTTAATTTGAAAAACTAGGGTTTTTATTGTTAACTTAATATAACACACAGTTTAAACAAGAATGAAAAATGTATTAATACTATATTCAAAGAAAATTTTTTAAAATATAATTTATTTTTGAGTTTTGATCAGGTATGATATTGATTGATAAAGGGTGTGGGAGGGGGGTAATTTGTTTGTAGAACAAACGCAGCTGAATAGGTCAGAGCGGGCCTGTATACAGTCGTTTGTTTTGGTATGTGGTCATCTATGATTTTCGAATGAAATTCTTCTGTTTTCTCTGCAGTACGATTTTTGATATTTTATAATTTATTGATTTATTTTTTTTTTTGGTGTGTTACATATTTTCTCTTGTACAAATTTAAAATATAATAACCTATATTACTGATCAACTAAATAAGAACAGATATTTTTGTGCTTCAATGATTAATTTTTTTTTTCTATTTTAGATTCTGAACGGAGTGATGGAATCTATTGATTTTACATTGATGTGTGTTTATTTTTTTTTTTTTTTGTGTCTGAGGACACCTTTTTTGGTTGTAAAAATGCTTTAATTTTTTTAAACAGCAACTTTTCTGAAAGGAAAGCGAATGTAGATAGCACTTGGGTTAATCAAAAGTGCAACTTTTTCAATACTTTTTAAAAGCGTTGAAAAAAAACGATAAAAAAATTACGAAAAAACGAGAAATTTTACGCAAATTCACGTTTTGACAAAATACATTTTTTTTAAATGTTCTAACTCAAAAACGAAAAATCGCAAACACTTGAAATTTTCACCGAATCTTTATATTGGCTTTTTCTATACATGGTCAAGTTTTCTAAGTATTTTGAAATATTTTGACCTATTTATAGACAATTTAAGTTTTCGATTTTCGTAAGTTTTTTTTTTTGAAATATCTATAAAATTTATTTGGCTATCCGAAAACTCATTAAAATTTAATACAAGGTTTATTATAAGTTATACTTATCGTAACTTAAGATTATTGGAGATCGTTTTACTCAAATTTTTTTTATAAGCCCATAAATTTCCAGTTTGTATAAAATATGTTAAAATCGCGATGATTTGCAAGTTATTTTGTAGTTGAAAATTCATAAAAAAATTTCAGTTTATACTTAAGGATTAAAATTTTAACACTGGGTTATCCATAGTTAATCTTCAAAAATCTATAAAACAATTTCTACTCGACTTTAAGAAAAAAAATTGCATGACTGTTTGAAATTGAAATTTTTACGAAATTGCATACTATTGTATTATATTTCGATTTAAATATAAAATACTATACTATTACCCATTTTAGACCAACATATCATCTGCGTTCAGAATCGTTATTCGTATACAATGATACAATTATAAATTTAACAAATCCATTGAAATGACCTATCATATGAACGAGGTGCACTCCACCCCCAACTGTACAGCAGAGCGAGGCCCATCCGGTTCTTTTTTTTTTCTTTAGTTTCTAGTATTAATAATCATTCTAACTTCTGATTTGTTATATTTAAACTTTTTGTACTTTTTAATGTGATTTAGGTATACTTTGTGTCATTGTCACTATCTACTTTTTAATTTTATCCATTCAATTATTAGAAGTCTATAGGTGAATTAATATCATTCACCCATAGACTTCTAATTGCTTGAATCTTTTTGTTCTCTATTCCAGTTAATTTTATGTTTTATAATTTGTATACATAATATATATTATACCGTGTGTTCATTATATCAAAATATGTGGAAATTAGTGGCGTATTTTAGACATTATTTTGTGAGGTGTTCTTACTCAGTTACTCCTAGATAATACCTGGCACCCATATACTATTAGGATCTTATATTTTATTTCTTGATAATATACAGTTTATATAAAATCCAATATCAAATACATTCATAATATTAGTAAAATTAGCTATAATTTTTAAGAGACGAAAGTTATAGTGTTTGAATCAACCGTATTTTTTATTGGGGAAATGATAGAAGGATATGCTCGCTTTTTGGAGGGTCATGATGATGAATGTGACGTATCTTCTAATTCAGACGTAAGACATGAGGAAATGTATTGTTTAGAATCGGGTTAACTACGATAGTTAGATACTTTCATAAAAGACAAAATAGAAGTTTGTTTCTTTTGTGCCATTTTCACTGTATTAAAAGGACATTAATATTATTAAATACTCTTTAATTTACATTAAAGTTATTAATTAAACTATTTGTTTTTACATATTATAATTTATACTCGTAGTTCGTAGTTTTGTACGAGTTCTTAAAAGCTAGAAAAATAAATTACTATAATGTTGTATTCTCGTAAATTTGACGTATTTACGACGTCAACAGTCGTCAGCAGTTGGTAGAAAATAAAATTATACTTTGAGTGTACCTAATTTGTTGTATTCGAAGATAGATAAAAAGGTGAAAGGTGAGCAGGGCTTAGAACCTTTATGATTTTTTCGGTTTCGGTTCCATATCGGTTTTTGAAAAAAAAAAAAAACCGGTACCGGTTTCGGTTCTGAAACCGGTAAATACCGGTATTTTAAGGTAATTTTTTTTTTCAAAAATTAAAAAAAAAAATATCAAATTTAAGTATCACAACAATCACAACATACCTATTATCTAAAATGACAAAATAAAATTTTAGTAGCCTTATTGTGTAAAAGGTCTATATAGCTCTTAGATCCTTGATCAACTTACTCTGTAGCTTTAAGTCTGTGTCTTCATTCCTGCCCTTTTAAGTAATAAAAGTTTCAAACTTCTTAAAATTATACCATAAATTGTAAAATTTATATTGTTTTTTCTGTAAAAATGATATTTTTTGTGAATAGGTACTTAATTTAAATTTTTTTTTTTTTTAGTATAAATTAGAATGACAAAATTACTTTCCTACTAAAAAGTATTTTGATCAATTGACTTATTCTTATTTCATCTTTTAAGTTTAAAATTAATTAACAACAATCGAGTACTCAATTCAATAGTGTTATTCCGTTATTCGAATGTTTTCAATGATAATTCAAATAACAAGAAAAATAGGTAACGTTGTTCAATCATGCATGGTGCTATTTATAATTCGATAGCTTAAAATTATTCGTCATCAGTTAGTCACCCATTGGTCTTATTTTATTATTATATAATATATACCTAATACATATATAATATATAAATAAATAGGTGTAGGTATACTGTAAACCTACGATGATATTTATCATAGACGTGCGCAGACCTTTTTGGCAGGAGGGGCAGTTGTATGATTGTTAAATCATGTTTTCAAATTAACATTTATTAATCTTTATAATTTGACTTATGATACGCCTATGATATTAATTATTAGTTCATGATGTGACCATGCCATGTCACAATAATAATAATAATATGATAACAATTTATACGGATGCATATTTTGATCGTTTTAATAATCACTTTATTAGACAATAGACATCAATATCACCCAACGTCGTCATCCAAAAATAAAAGCTATTTATAAATTATAGAATGTAAGGAAATAAGCTTAACGACGGGTCTAGTGAATAACACCATGTCAATATATTATATTATTATATATATATTTTTAATTTGGTAACTGCTCATATTTTATCGTTTTCTGGAACTGTATGATTTTTAATTATAGAAATATAAAAATATAAATACACGTCATGTACATTTACAACATCAACCAAATCTAATGACTCAACTATTATTAAATATTATTTATTACCTAAATTTATAAAATAGTTAAATAAAATTGGAACCGAAAAAAACCGAAAAATTCTGTTTCAAAAAATATCGGTTCTGGTTCCAGTTTATGTACCTAAGAAAATCAAAAAAAGGGTTTCAGTAAGATTCTGGTTCCAATATTTGCAAAAGGTTCCGGTTAAAATACCGGTATTTTTAATTTCGGTTCCAAGCCCTGAAGGTGAATGCCAAAAATACGGCTGGCCTGACTTCAAAAAACAATAATACAATTCTAAGAATTACATAGTTCACTGTTTATTGGAAGTTCAAATATTACTTTGTTAATGACTAATACCATTGATTATCTAGTATAAGATGAAGTATAAATTAATCAATTTTCAAAGCAATTTTAAAGTATTTCGTCATTCGTCAACAATATTTTTCGATATTTCAGTAATGAATAAAACTAGAAAAAATTGTGGTGGGGTTAACCCCTAGGATACTCCCTAAATAGGCCACTGGTGGAAACAGACAAGCGATTTATCCGTGAATTGAATGAGGCTTGCTGATTAGACATAGGGATATCACATTACGATTGATGTAATGGGAATATGAAAATACGATTATAAAATTAATATTTTTCCATATAATATCATAATGAACACACGGTAAAGCTTATTTATATGTATAATGTCAATGTGTATATATGTAATTTTCCACCCATGATTTATCTCATAAAAATCGATTGTTTAACTTCTATACTCACACCGTGCATGTATACGCCAATATGCATCATAAAAAAATGTAGTTACTTAGTTTAATGAATTGTCACACTTCATTTTTAGTATAACCGTATAAGTACAAGATATTTTATGAAAATTGTTGACGAAAAAGAAATTGCAACTGATTTTATACATAATATAATAACTCGCGTAAATTATTTTTTGCGTTTTGCATGGAACTCGTGTATGGTAATAAATTGACCGTTTGCTGTTGTTGGACGTTAAACGTTGAAAAACAGTCGAAAAATGTTCATCAGCTGCAATTATTATCGATTCGACCGAGGCGTGCACTGATATGCATACTACACAATCTCTGTCTTTTAAGGTTGCCGTGCGGATGTGCTTTGTATCATTTGTACGTCCTATAAATATGAGTAAGCGTCCTACTATATGACTACTATGTCGGCGGCGGGGGAGCCTTTGCCCTTGATGAATTTTTTTTATAGAGGTATATTCTATCTATACGAGTATAATATGATGACAGTGTCCGTGTCATTTGAGTTCCCACGCACGTCGTTCGGTTGTATATCATTATTTTTTGCGGTTTCATAATTTATATTGACATACTGTAGGTACTATTCTATTATATAGTATATACTATAACGCGGTCGTTGTTTTTAAGTTCATCATACGACTCGATTGTGTTTGGTTCAAGATAAAAACTTATCAATAATACGAGCCTAGTACAATAATATTTTTATATTGTATGTTTTCGTTACCACATATAACCTAAAAATATTATTTATTATTTATTCATCCAAATGTATTGATGCCATATGCCCGTATTATGTAGTTCGTCTAAGTTTTCCGGTGGTTTTGGGATTATACTTGATCGTGTATAATAAATAACATTTTTCTAATACGAATTGTGTTAGTAGTATTCACATTACTTACAGCATCTTCTTCGAATTTTTCACGTGGATCATCACGAGTTTTGCGTTTTAATCATCATTGCCGAGTTCTACTCGATTTAAAATATTTTTTTCGTCCTTAACATAATAGTGATTTAAAAAGCTAAAAATTATTTCATTGCTTTCATTTAATTTAAACTAACTTTTACACATACCTAAATTTTGTACACGCGCTCATATTTGAATGTTATTATTTAAAAACTTCCGAAAATGAAATTTAAAACCGTCGATAACAAAGAGATTTTTATACTTCTCATTCAACACATTGTGTGCACTCGCTTTCGTAGGCGATTGTTTGAAGAAATTTACTATTTTTCGATAATCAGTTAGTTTTTCTTATTTCCATTTGACATGCAGATATTTCATTACCAATTCTTTACTAACGAACGTACCACATACTATCCGCGTACATATACATATGACCAGACTTTATGACTATATTATATTTATATGCTTATAACTTATAACTAAAACTCATATATACCAGGATGTCGTCAATTCATTTAGACGTACCACGCACGAAACTCGAATGATAAGACTCGGGGCGCAATTCGATGAGTAAACTTTGGTATTATCCAGTGACCAGCAAACGCTGCATCATAAATATCGAGAATTTGTGCACAATCCAACTTTTCTGACGTGTGGTATTGACGATGATCGGTTAAAGTGTGGTTACAGTGGTCAATACATTTTATAAAATATCAGCATAATAATGATTCAAGGGTACTTACTTCGCGGTTGATGGTAACCAATTTAGTATTGATATATTAAACTGTGAATATCGGCCAAGTATACATTGACATATAACACACGACGTGTCTGTGTTACCGACTTTGTTTCGTCTAGTTTTTGAGTAAATAATTTATATTATCATCGAAAAGTGAAAAAATCAATCGATCTTTTATTATTCAAACGAATACCATATATTATAATTTACAATATAATGTCGTAGAAAGAGTGTCTATTGAAAATATTGTATAGATTACCCGTCTGTTTTGTATAGGTTCTTTTATACTATTTATTTGTGTTATAAACTATGTTTTGAAAAAAATGGTCAACAAATATCTTATATAAATAAAATCGAATATCCAAAAATATACATTAGGTATGTATAACGTATATAACATTAAACATATTATATATACACCTACGCCGGACGTCCGCACATTCGAGTAAACAAATAAAATCGAATGTCTATAAAAACATTCATAAGCCGTATACCCTACGTTATATACTATGCTAATAATAATAATAATAGATACGTAACTGTTAACTGTATAAAATGTATTTTTATAACACACATTTCAAATGAATAGAATCAATGATCTGGTAATAAATGGTAATATAAATGTATATTCGCACCATCTGTTATAAAATATAGGTAATAATACATTATTGTAATATCTAAATAACTTATAAGTCATAACTTTGATAATTTTGAGCAGAGCATCGACTAGTACGTCTTTGTAGACTACTCGCAGTAAGTACGGACAAATATTGAGAAAATTAATATACTAAGCTATAGGTAGGTAAAAATATACTTTATTTTGATTAAGGTTTTGGATTTTCAATACATATTTTATGAATGTTTTGATTTATATATTGATAATCCAATAAAACACGCGAATAATACGATTTTTTGCTCCGCTTGTAATAAGTGTACGAGTATACGATCATCGATTTTAAGACTGTAGTCTTAAAGTTTTTATAAAAGTCAATACTTTTATCGAAGGGGGTAGAAAAACCTAAGTAGGTACATCATATTTATTTCACCAATATTAATTTTTTGAAACAATAATTTGATAGCGAAAAATATTACCTTGTTCGGTCCTCTCAGTAGTGTTGATTTTATTTCCGTGTCGTGACACCGCACAAAATTGATTATAAATTTTCAAAAAAAAAAAATAACAATCCTAGTTTTGGTTGTTTTATTTCTAAGCTATAAATCGGTTTTATTTCGAACTTTTTTTTTCTACAGCTTTTTAGAACAACTTAAGCGATCAGATATAATTATACTAATTCGCAGTGCAGCACTTGGCGTATTACAAATAATTTATCATCGAATGTACGATAATGTACTCTCTAATACGCATGCGCTGCGTATATTAAACATTGTTTGTACCATAGCGTTTGGAAGCGTTGTACTCTGAAACTTGATAGTCGAACACCGGGTATAGGGTACGCTCCGTCTAACACAATGTTTAATTTGCCAATGAGTACAAAGAGTTGAATATTACATATTATATTATAATGCCTTTAACGTGGTTCGTATGCAAGTCAACAGGTAAGCTCATTTTGTCATATTATTGCAACAACATTATTTTTCGAGTAGATAATAAAATGGTTTTGGTACATATTGTACTTACGTGATTAATTACGCATGTGTTGTACTCACGTATTTTTTTCAAAATATTATATTGATTTTTAAGCCACTTATAGGCATTTAAATTATTCGAATTTTTTACATTTTTTTTTATAATCATTGATAAAAAATATTTGACATATACAAAATACTTGAAAATTTAATAGAAGACTCCACAGAAGCAGTTATTATTGTCATTCAAAAATTATTAAAATCCATAGGCACAATATTTTTTATAAGCGTTTGAACAGCGAATATTGATATAAAATTACTTGTAAAATATAATATAATGTATAATATTCTAGACTGACAAATGACATCTGTTTTTGAAATTTGCTCTAACTCAAAAACAAAAAACCATAACAACTTGAAATTTTCACCAAATCTTTATATTGGCATTATCTATACATACTTAAGTTTTCAAAGTATTTTGGCATATTTTGACTTATTTATAGACAATTTAAATTTTTGATTTTTGTAAGTTATTTTTTTTTTAAATATCTATAAAATTTTTTTGGCCGTCCGAAAACTCTTGAAAATGTATTAAAGGATTAATTATAAGTTATATTAATTGTAACTAAAAAATATCGGAGATGGTTTCACTCAAATTATTTTTATGAGCCCATTAAGTTCAAATTTGTATAAAATATGTTAAAATCGCGATAATTTGCAAGTTATTTTGTAGCTGAAAATTCATAAAAAATTTTCTGTTAATAACTAAAGTTTAAAATTTTAACACTAGGTTATCCATAAGCTACTCTTCATAAATCTATAAAACAATTTCTACCGGACTTAAAGAAAAATTTTATGACTGTTTAAAATTTAAATTTTTACGAAATTGCATACTATTGCATTATAATTTAATTTAAATATAAAATACTATATTATTATTCACATATTTTAGACAAACATATTAACTCCGTTCAGAATCGTTATTCGTATACAATGATATCTATCATTGCATTCAAATTTAACAAATCCATTGTAATAATGATCTATCCTATATACGAGGTGCACTCCACCCCCAACTGTACAGCAAAGCTAGGTCCATCCGTTTTTTTTCTATTTTAACTTAATTTTTATAATAATTTTTTATTTACTCCTTAATTAAATATTTGATATAGGTTTTGCGTCTGTTTGTTAATTTGTTTCTAAGATATATAGAAATGTTATTACCATCACTATTTCTTTCCTTCTTTCCAGCTGTTAAAAGTCTTTTCTAGGGAAACTTATCATACTATGACATACGTATATATAAATATTGAATATACATTCACACATAAATTATATAATATTTATATAGCGGTATTATTTGTTTTAAAATATCAAATTTAATGGCATTGTTAATCTGCCTTTTTTATTTAATATGATGAAACCGATCAGTTTTTTACAAAATTTCATAAAACATGTACATTATAATAACACAAATATAACATTTTAATATTTTATTTGCTCTGACGTACATAATTAAATGTTTCTACGTCCACACTAAGTACTAATATAATACTCCTAGACAAACAATTCATTTTTATGACATTCGTTTCACTTCACGCATTTACAAATAATATACTGTATAATGAATAAATTAACAACTATAAAAATGCCTAAACTACCGGCACATTGGGTTTATCATATATTATTCGTTTATTATCATAGCGTTGTATACGTTCAAACGATATCGCGCCGCATAGATTATCCATGAATCTGACGCGCTTGTATACCATATTATTATACCGTACGTGTTTCGGATATTACGTTCGCCAATCATGCATTACATGAATTTCGAAGACCATTACTATTATAAAAGCGTTTTCGTCGTTATTTATTTATTTTATTTCTGAACAATTTTTAACACGTCGAAATGTCCTGACCCCGGTATATATTATACCCCGGGTCGATTTGGGTGCTGTGGTATTATTGTTCTCGCGTTATAATTGCCAATATTAGTCAACAATCGATTATTGATTCATCTATTCATCTATACAATACAATAATAATAATAATAATAATAATAATGAAATTATTCGTCATACGTCGTTTACGCGATAGTTCTAGTAGGGACACGTCACACGTGCGGGTACGTGCAATATTTATACTGCACCATGGTCTTAACAATGGGCCATTATTATATTATATTTTCGGTACAATTTTAGAATGAAAGTCATGACACGTTCGTTAAGTGGAGTTTCTTCGACGAAAACCGTCCTTCAATGGTAACATTATAGTTATCGGGCTTACACCGGCTGTACATCTGTATATATTATATTATGTTTTATACATATACTGGCATACATAGAGTTAATGTAAGATTACAGTTTCAATTTAGCAAAGTTTCAGACCAAGTGAGTAGTACATTTATATTCAAGACATACGCATCGCTATATTTTTAAATTTTGTGTGAAGTGAGGAATTTATTGATGTGTTTTTAATTTTATTTTTATTTTTGACTTTTGAACTTTTTCAACAGTTTTCCAAATAGTAGTTTTCTAAAAAAAAAAAAAAAAATGATTTTCAATAAATCAAATTTTTTTCAATAGAAAAACAACTCAAATAATCGTATAATTTTCAAAGTAGGTATATTAACTTTTGTTGTGCTTTTTATAGCTAAGTACTTGAATTTCTCCTAGTTTTTTCTTTTAAACTTTCTTTTGTATTATGCTGTTAAAATAGTTTATCTTATATCACAATTCAGTCATCCTTTGTATCTTACCCCTATTTTTAAATTACGTCGTATAATAAGCCGATTGACGTTGGTAACTATTTGCTTTTGAAATTCGTATACATACTCGTATATTGATTATTAGGTATTAATTGTTTAACAAAAATCTCTATAATTATAATTATATAAAATGATTATCAATATATGTTTTGGGTTTCTCTGAGTGATGTCAAACCAGAGCTTACAATGTCTTTAATTTCGTCAATCGTCATCGTGTTCAGTTCCACTATAACCCACATTATTTATAATTAATATGTCACGCATTATCTATGTTAGAAATTTATGTACAATAATAATATTATCTATCAAATCTGTAACCCGTATTTTAGTCAGTGTCATCAATACGCAGTAGACGCTCAAGGGAATACAATTTTTATTTTTTTTTTTTCAGTGGTGTTTGGATTCCACTGGAATTATTAAGGTCTCTATCGGTGCAAGATGATTATTTATTGGTAGATAATATTTGATCTCATGTTCCTACGATCGTTTATAGATTCGTTACATTAACACGGACTGAGCGTTCGGAGACAGCTGCTGCTAAATTTGAATATTTTTGAACGCAACCAATTGACCTATTGCAGCAGTGCACGCATGCTGCACTCATTCATTCCGGAAAAATGCTAGAGCAACCACGTGCGGCTTCACTATGGCTGCTACTGATTCTGATGTACGATGTAGTCTACTGGGTCAGTACTTTCAACCTGGAGACAAGATTACCGATCGTCAAAATCGGCAAGAATGATTCGTATTTCGGGTACTCTGTTGCCGGACACCAATCGTTAAACGATCTCGGCAATGTCAATCAGACCTGGTAAGTGCAGATATACAACTACTAATATTAGTCATCGCCATACGAAAAGTATTATTTGCAGTTTAAGTGTTTTCTGAAAAATACTTGCGTCTCAATAGCGTATTACCTATCCTCTAAGCATTCTAATTGTTATTCAGGATTTTAGTCGGCGCTCCATTAGGTGAAAACCTACAACCAGGAACAAACCGTTCTGGTGCGCTATGGAAATGTCCGCTGACTTTATCGAATGACGATTGTGAACAAGTCGTTACTGATGGAAAGCGCAGTAAGTATATAATATACTGTAATATTGGAACATTTATTTAATCATGTTTTAAGTAAAGGTTTCAAAATTAATGGTTTTTTTTTTTGAAGTTGTACTTCTATCTGAAAATTGAACAAGCTAATAATCTAAAAAGTAAAGATATGTATTCATCAAATGATAACCAGAGTATAATCATTTTGAAAAAAGCTAAAAACAAACGAAATACTATCATGATTCATGTGTACAGTGTGCTTATATACACTACTATACTCGTACAATCGTTCATAAAAACATTAAAATAGAAATAAAATAATTTATTATATTTTCATTAAATAATAACATCAATAATTAACATATTCATTCATTGGTTTTAACACTTTTCGAATTGACCGATTATGAATTTGATTATATATACATACTTTATTTTGCATTTATGATCCTTATTGAATTTTGAACTTGAAAAATATCTCATGATAATTTTGGTTAAGATTTCGGATTTTAATGAATTTTTTTTTTTTGTAACAGGATTTAATTATGGACCATATGATCCTAGTAAGTAAAATTATGTTAACTCATATACATTTTTTCTGCACTCAGTCTATGTATGTTTTGATAGTTGTGAGGTCGACAAGCCGTAATATTTTCAAACTATTAAAACCCCACGAAATATATAAATTATCATAAAACGTCCACATCAATATTGGTTATATGCAAGGCTCATAACTTTTAGCATTTGCATATCTTTTTTGAGAGGTTCTAGAGGTACCTTTGTGAGCTATAATAATTTGTTTCACATAACCAAGAAGCTACATACGAAATTTTATGTAGCATATTTTTGCATATTTCGGAGTATAAATGCTATTTTGCTTTTTTTTTTTGCTTATTTTTGGATTTTTGCATGATTTTTATCATTTATTTTTTTAAAATTTTTTTAGCAGCCTAAAACATTTTTTCTTAAAAATAAGTAATTATAGTCATATTAATTGTTCATATTAGTAATTCATTCGTGTTAATTAATTTTTCTTCTTATATAATAATATATAATAGAAGCTAAAATAATAAAATAATAATTTTTGTATAAAACGTTTTTTTTTTTGCATATTTTAGTATTTTTAGTGCATATTTAAGCGCTTATATCAACCTTTTTTAGAACTATAAGTTTTGAGCCCTGGTTATTTGTTATTATATAATTTTATATCTCGTGTACCTATAACAATACCATTAATATCATGCTTCATATACTTGAGTCAGTTAATAAGTATATATATAAATAATATATATCCATACGTACTTACCTACATAGAATTTGTTTTTCAAATATGTTTGTATTAATGTAGGAAAAATGTATTATTATATTCGAAAGCTATAGTATACTTTCGAAAAAAAAAATATTACTTGAAGATGCTTATCAACAGTGATGGTATGTTTACTTAATACCTAGTATCTATAGTTGGTGGCCGTAATAAACCATTAGCCGCATCCTGTACAAAGTATGTAGAGACATTAAATAAACAATTTAATGGTTTTCACATTGGAATTCGATAATATTCTTGATCTTTGTTATAATATTGTTGTTCGGCGAAATTAAATGTGCTATTTGCGCCTACTACCTATAAATTATTAGTTATAATTTATCGGAATCTAGCTAAAACTTTAATAAAACCCGATATTTTCAAGCCTCAACACCTGGAACTACTGCAAGGTTTTAAATTTTTTTAATAGTTTTTATTTTAATTTTAAAAATAGTAAAGAAAAAACGATTAATATTTGTAATATTATAATATTGTACTAAGGGTGAATGTTTTTCGTATAAACAAAAATATAAACAAAAAATTATTGAGTATAGCAGTGTAGCTAAAACGAATACTATGTGAACGTTAGAATATTTCGATTACAATGTTCATGATATAATAAAAATCATTGAAGGAGCTTGAAAAAATAGTTATTATTCACATTGAATTATTCGTGATAATTAATTAATCAAAACTATTGAGAAGTATCAAATAAATAAAATGTCAAGAATACCATTTTTAGTAATGTTTTGTATCGAAATAGCAGCCATGAACGTGTAGTGAAAGATTAGAAACTTTAAACACGAAAAATAGTAATACGCTCTACCATAAAACTAACAAATATACTATAGAACTACTATAGTTATATAGCATATATTAATTGCTATAGAATATTTATAGTTTATAGTTTATAGTCATATGTGTATTTTCGATCGGTAAGTAAAGTATAAGAAAATTACGGGTTTTCGTATACATCATACAACTGAATCAGTTTTCGTAGGTTCTTAGGCTTTAGAAAGTATTTTACAATGTAATAAAGTTATCATCATTCACGACGACACGATAATATAACTGAATTGGGGGTGTTGCACGTTTTTCACGGTATGCGTGTGATCTGAGTGATTTACATTAGATTGGTTTTGAATAGGTGTGGTGTAGGACAGTGTTTTCGATATTATTGATTTAATTGTTTGATGCCAGATACATTGTTGTATCTACTTATGCGTGATGCGTCGGTACTTAAAGTAAGCAATCCTTGTTAAATAATGATATAAACTGTCAACGTAAAGATTATCATAGAGGACGTTATTAGTTCGCTTTTATTACGGTTTTTCGTGCACGCTTACTAGTTACTAGTTATTGAGCTAGTCGGTAATCCTGCAGAATATAATTAAATACGTCCGTAATTTTTGATTATAATTTAGTGTTTTTTTTTTTAATTTAGCTATCAATAGTTCAAATCTATTTCCACCGCAGGAAGATGAGATCAAAAACGGTCAATGGTTAGGTGTAATGGTACGCAGTCAAAGACTTGGAGGAAAAGTTATGGTACTGATATCTTATATCTAATATTATGATTGTAAAGCAATAAAATTAAACTTCAGAGTTATACCACGTACAATGTACTTTTACCTATGTAAAACCTATGGAATAATAATATTCATCGTTTATTTAAATCCTGTTTCAATTTGGTAGTGTTTGAGTACCAAAAAAAAAAAAAAAACACCCTTTCATTTAGTATAATTTATTAACTGTAAATTTATTATGAAATTGAATATAAAATATAACGTATAACGTGTATTAAATATATTATACTTAAATAATTTAATTTGTAATCTGTGATTACATGGGAACAAGAAACTATTAAAACAAAATTTTTGCATAAAAATAAAAATTTTTAACAAATATTGAAAAAAAAAAATATTCATATTTCTTAAACCCTTGAATTCAACCTTTTAGATATGCGCACATAGATACATAAATCAAGATAAGGAGTATCAGTGGGGACAAGGTCTTTGTTATACTTTAACACAAAACTTAGATTTTGTTGAAGCATTGGTTCCGTGCAAAGGCCGAGAGACCGAAAAGTTTGTTATTTTTATTTGTACATAATATTTTGATGCGTTTATTGTAAATATATTTTTGAACATTTTTTAGAGGTCAAGCACAATTCGGTTATTGTCAAGCTGGCACAAGTGGTGTGTTATTGGAAGACGATACTGTCGTAATCGGTTCGCCTGGATCTTATAATTGGAAAGGAAATATTTTTATGATTAGTGTATCTGATGATTTTTTACACAAAGACAAAACTTGTTACTACAGTCCTGTTCGTGACGTTGAGGTTTCTCCTGTTGAAAGTCATAGTTATTTAGGTAATTTAATGTTATTCTGTATAGAATAACAATTCTATAAAATAATATTCAATATTAATATTAAAAAATAGTATTGTCCGTCCTTAAGTGTATTAAACCTAAATATTTATTTTCTTAGGTATGTCTACCACTGCTGCCTCTTTCTTAGGCGACCAAAAAATGGTTTATGCTGCTGGTGCACCGCGTGCTAATGAAACTGGCCAGGTTGTACTATTTACTAAAACAAGACCATCTGTAAATCTGATGGATGTAAAACTTGTGATTAGTGGGGAACAATTTGCTTCTAATTTTGGTTATGAATTAGCAACCGCTGACCTCAATGGAGACAAGTGTGTTGTAGATTTTTTTTATTATTTTTAGATTTAAATTTTTTATTTCACGTTCAATGTATTGATTTTATAGAATCAAGTAATTATTGCAATCACATATTTTTTAGTACACTTGCATTTAATAATTGTCTTTTATAATTGTTATATGGCTAAATATTATTTGAAATTGAATAAAATGTAAATATATGGAAAATAAGAATGTTTTTTTACTATCAATACAGGAAACCAGATTTAATAGTTGGTGCTCCGTTCTATTTTACCAAAGAATCAGGTGGTGCTGTTTATATATATATGAACAATGAAAACCATTGTCTTAATTGCATGCCACCTATTAAACTCGTAGGAAAACCAGAATCCAGGTTTGAAGTTATTATACATTTTTGTAAGAAATGATCTATTTTTATTATAAATATTATTTTCAGATTTGGATTTGCAATCACAAATTTAGGCGATTTAAACAAAGACGGATATGATGATATAGCCATTGGAGCTCCGTATGAAGGTAATGGAGTTATTTACGTTTATAAAGGTTCAGCTCTTGGAATAGTTATCGAACCTTCACAAGTGAGTCTAAATATTATCTGCATAATTTTAATTGTTAAGATAATGATTTGATGTTAAATGTCCATAGATCATTAGAGCGGAAGATTTGGTGGTAGATAATCTACAAATACGTACCTTAGGTTATTCGTTGAGTGGAAACGGGGTGGATTTAGATCAAAATGGTTACCCAGATTTAATTTCTGGTGCTTATGAAAGTGACATGGTAGTATTGATAAGAGCACGACCTATTGTAAACATAACTTCTACTGTTGGTCCTCCAGAAAAACTTCGCAATATCGATCCATTAAAAGCTAATTGCTTGGTGGATGGATCGTCAACAGTTACTTGGTAATGTTGTGAATGTTAGAAATTAATAATCATACATTTATGTATTACACAACCGTGTATCATTATTCAATTTTTGCATAGTTTTTCGTTTCAAACGTGTTGTGTGGTGTCACCCGTGATTCCGAACAATTCCACTAACGAATTGGCTGTTAAATTATATTATAAACTAGAAGCAGAAATATTTCAAAAAGATCGCAAGTTTTCGAGGATTTGGTTCGGGCCGGATCATAATTTGCAATCTCAAAGAATTGAGAATGATATTTCAAATGTTTACATCGGGAAAAAACTGTGTCAATCACACACTGCATATATCAAAGTACTAGTTGTGTAGTAACAAAACCTTTTATTGATTTGAAAATGCATAAGATTGAGCAAGTTGACTGATTTTTTCAACTCGTTTTATGTTATTCTAGAAACATTTGAGTATTAAGTATAAATAATTAATTTCCGGTTCTATTATTTTGTTAGTTAAATTAAAAAAAAATGTTACTCAACTTTTTTAATAATAAGTTATCGATAATTTTAATATATGATATATTTATAAACACATTTTTTACATTTTTTGTACATTTTTTGATCCCATACTAAAATCAAGAATAATAGGCATTAAACACTTCCATGACTATAACTTAATCTTTTTTTTACAAAACTAATTTGTAAAAAAAGACATAATTTTCTAATTTTTGAAATTTAAAATATAAAAAAAATAATTTTTAATCAATATAAAACACTATTCAGTAGTTTCATAGTATGCAAACAAATATAGTTCGTTAATTAACAGTTAACATTTGAGAAAAAATTAGCTTGTTTATAGTACTTAACTTAGTCAAAAATGACTTTACAGTTATTCTCGTTTATTTCCAATATTAGAAATGTATTATAATGTTATTGGTGTTACTTTATAGGAGAATACTATAGACATTCAGTCTCCAATAGCATTACGCATAACATATTCACTGAAGGAGAAGAACCTCCCTGATCTCAAACCTGGTAACATATACCATTCACTAGACAGCATACCACTATTGATTCAGAATGAAACCGAAACATTATTCTTTGCTTATTTTCAAAAAGAATGTGGCAATAACGATATATGTGAAAGTCAAGTTCAAGTCAACGCCGAATTTTTGTTACCTAAAATACATGGTAAGTTCCAATGTGTTTGCAATCCATGTATAGCGAATATTATATTAAGCAGTACATTATTAGTTGCAGTTTAATTTGTCGGTCCAATTATTTGTTGATAACGAAATCGGTTATTTTTGTTTTTTTTTTATTTAGACACTCAATATGAATTAGTCATCAAAGAGCATATCGCTTTACTTTTAAACATTACAGCAGAAAATCATGGAGAATCGGCATACGAAAGCAAAATATTTGTGCATTATCCATCTTCGTTAAGTTACATCACCGTGAAATTAGACGAAGTAAGATTAATATTTTGTAATACTGGAATCGATAAAATAATGATTATGTAATGTTTTTATAGACAAAACAAGCAAATTGTAACCCTCTCAATGATACCATGATTGAATGTGTTCTTGGTAATCCGTTTAAGAAAAATGCCATGTTTAAAATCCAATTGAAGTTCTATTTGAAAGAATTAGATGGTATCGGAAATCAATTGGATTTTGAAGTAGTTTCTAATACTACTTCCATTGAAGTCAAACGTCAAAAGCCTCTTAATTTACGGGTCAATGTAATCAAAAGAGTTGAGTTATCGTTGAAAGGGTAAGATAAGAAAAATTATTTTCAGTAATATTAATTTCAAAGTCAATTTATTTTAGGTTGCCTCGTCCAGAAAAGGTGTCGTACGGTAGTGGTGGTCTGGTGGAAAACTTTAAGTATTGCGATGAAATCGGCCCGAGAGTGATGCATACTTACCAGGTATTCAATAATGGTCCTTATTGGAAAGTGTCTAATCTCGAAGTACATATAAATTGGCCTTTTCGAATGGCCAATTACAACAATTCAGGGAAGTGGTTACTGTATTTGGACGAGGCACCTGTGGTCGAAGGTCAGCAGTGGACATGGGTCCAATAAAAAATCAATTGAAAATATTCAATAAATTATTATTATTATTTTCGTTAACTTCTATGTATTTCTAGCTCTCGATGGAGGTGAATGTATTATGTCACAAGAACACTTAAATCCATTGGGTCTATTGGTGCGTCCAGGAGGTCACGATGAGTTCCTACCGCACACAAATATTGCTACTATGAAAAAACAGATGGACTTAAAACCCTTTACTAACATCATTAAAAATAGTAGCACAGAGCATTACCAGGACAGAGTTCGCAGAGAGCTTATTGACGTAGTTGGTACTGAGTCGTATGTTAGAAATAATAAAAAACCTTTAAGAATTACCAAAATGGTACATGTAATTAGTGTAAGAGTATGTGCAGTGCAGTTAATATTTTGTTTTTATGGTTTTAGGACTGTTTGTTGGATAACGCTGAGTGCATCAAGATTCGATGCGTAATAAATAGTTTGCGAATAAATCAAGAGGCCACTATATTTATCAAAGCGAGGTGAGGATTTAATCATTTTTGTCAAGGAAATATTATTACGAATTATATAGTCTATTGAATGTTTTACTACGATATTGATTTAATGCATAGACTGTGGAATAATACATTGCTACAAACATTACCTAAATTCGATTCGGTTCAAATCGTATCACGTGCGAAAATATATTTACCCCCAGAACTATCATTGCAACAAAATCGTTCAAACTACATGGTGAAAGTAAGTGTTTAATTTATGATAATATTTTGTTTAGCAGTGAAATGACTGTAATTACGTAACGGTATTTGTTTTATTTTTAGTTATTCATTAGGTGTCATTTAGAAATAATATAAAAATTCGTTTGAATAATTTTTAACGTTATTAATTCACAGGTAGTAACAGATGCCCAATTAGAATTATTGGAGCAAAAAGAATTGCCTTGGTGGTGGATCGTGCTAGCGGTGTTGGCGGGTATTTTGTTGTTAATAGTGTTGATTTATTTACTGTGGAAATTTGGTTTTTTCAATAGACGACGACCCGACTTCATGCTCAATGGTACAGTCGAAGAAGAAGAATTCGATTTAATTAAAAAATAGTGCTTACGATATAATAGTGATTATAATATTGTTTTTGATTAACAAAAATTTCAATAAAATATTTTTAAAAGACTTTTTATGACTAAGATATTATTATAAGTACTTACAGTCTATAGATTAATACTATGAAGATAAATATATATATTTTTTTTTTTACATTTGTTCACATTACACGTTTCCTACTTATATATACGTCTCTTGATTCTACAATAAATTGTTTAAACATTTTTGTTGTACATGAAAAAGCATAATTATTCTGGTTTGATCTTCCCGAATATTCCCGTTGTGAGTAACAATATATTCCCAGCTTTTCGAAGTTAATATCATTTTAAAATAGTTTTTCTTGTAATTCAAATGTACATGATTTTCACAACTTAAGTACCGTAATCACTTTAATTACAACACTTCAGCAGTAATCGTGTTTTTGATATCGTTGAGCTGTGCGGAATTGAAAGACACTGTGACCGTCCGCGATCCATTTTTTTCCGGCGTAAACACTTCTTTGTGAGTGACATTCTTTTCGTTTGGCAAAACGTCTCTGAGGGAACGGAAAATATATGTTAAAACAGTTATTTACACAATATTAGAATCTCATCTATACGGCAGTGGATATGGTATACTGCGTAAAACTCGTAAAACGGAAAAGTTAACGCACATAGCAATGATGCGATATTTACCTGAACTTGATGACTCTGTGAATAGCTGGGCCTTCGACGCTAAACGTGCAGTCGGTCAGGATGACAGACAGCGGGTTGGTGAAAGAGAACGTCGCTTCGCATGGTTGGTTCAGTCGCGGCTGAGAGTTAAGCTGTAAAGAAAACGATAAGTCATGAAACGAGCTAGTGCTGCATTTCAAAGAGACGAATAATTGGGAAATCATCTATCGGCAGCATCGTCAAGACGTAAAACATGTATAATCATTTTAATAAAGTGAAAATGTTTGTGGGCATCCTGTTCGCAAGTAATCATTCTAAATGACTATTTCTATAAAAAGGAGGAAGAGAGGAATAATGAATATTGTCCCATTCTTTATGATATTTTTTAATTTTAAATGATTTCATGAAGTAAAAAATGTATAATCATTTTAATAAAGTGAAAATGTTTGTGGGCATCCTGTTCGCAAGTAATCATTTTAAATGACCATTTCTATAAAAAGGAGGAAGAGAGGAATAATGAATATTGTCCCATTCTTTATGATATTTTTAATTTTAAATGATTTCATGAAGTAAAAAAACACCGGAGGAGTAATGAAAATACATGGATTAGAAATAATCTTGATTCATTGTTAGATCACGTTCTCTATAGTTTCTGCTGAAATGATTGTCCTCCCCCCCCGTTTTCTTCTCGTACTGAGATAATATTAATAATAACATACAGTTTTTGGACATCTCATATGGGAAAATTGTATTATTTTCTGTACACTATTTCGATTTCTATTATACTTTTCCTTGAACCGAGTCGATTGACTGCTCGTTTTCTAGAATTTGACTTTTTGTTCTTTTGATTTTATACCATCATACTCACTTTGACGGAGAGCTGTGGTTTTTCCACGACGAAATCGTCGTCTTGACTCCACAACTGTTCAGTGGTCAGAACGTTGGCCACGGCCGTTATTCTGATCAAACTATGTGCCGACAGCTTGTCCATGTATTCCGACGCTTTCACGTACGTATGGATATTTTCTTCTAAAAATACAAATAGACGGAAATCAGAATGTATGTTATGTTGGCATATTCTTTTGACCACCCGATGTGGTTAAAGATTTAAATTATTTAATTAATGCACAACCGCGTCTATTTCGTGAATTTTTATTGGAAATAATATCTACAGCGAAATCGAATCGTGTAGGAAACAAGCTGTAATCTAAAACACGGCACCGAGCTTATTTGTAAATTTAATGTGCAGTCATTAAAGTCTACGGGAAGTGCTCGGGCTAATATCAATTGTTTGAAGTTTCTTACGAATCAAGGACCCTATAAATGCATAATCAATCAAAATATTGTGTTTGACTGTTTGCTGGTTACTTAATTTTGGATGTATAAAATATTTAAATTTTGACAAATTATTTCTAAAATGAATAAAAATAGTACATAATGTGTACAGTTTATACTAAAATTAAAAATCAAAACATACCATTGCATGTTGTAAATGGTACTGTCATAGATAAAAACAATGTTCTCAGCCGAAATTGTATACATAAGATAAAATGTACATGTGATGTTTATATTATACTGATACGATCGCGATACATAGTTTGTGATTTTTATTGAAAATTATAATCAACTAAGTAAACTAAAAGTCCTAGTTCGAAGCGATGGCGACTTACTCTGATTGGGTTTCAAGACGATTTCGGCTTGACTTCTTTTCAGCTTGTTGATGGTGGTGCCGGTATATATTATCGACGACGCGGACAACACGATGGAAATGGATCGCGACTCTTGTGACGTATTCTGCAGCATTAAAGGGCATGAAATCACGGTAATGATTAATGGTAATTATAATGGTTATATGTTAGGGATAACTATCGTGAAACTACAAAAAACATCGGCTTACGTATACGCTGATTGCGATCTTGAAGCTTTCGCCTAAAGTGATTTTTTCGATGTCGAACAACTTGAAGACGACGTCTTCGATTTGCGTATCCTCCAGGTCGTAGATCTCCCGGGCAATCGGCACCACCTTGATTGCATTTTTCACAGCCATTTTGTCTTCCGGCGAGTCTAAAAAAATTCGTGCTGGTTAAACGTCAGTAATTAAATAGTTGGTCCGCAAATGTCTCGCATGGTAATGGGTCGTCGTTATCACTTCATTATTCTCAAGAAATACAATATACGGATAATATTAATGTTCATCCTACACTTGGTCAACGTAACAGGTTGGACACCTTTGATTTTTATAATAGACGAATATACGTAATTTTTTTTTCAAAATTGGTAGCACCTACGTAGATTTTTACGTTTTCTTATACTGAAAACCTGTTTAATTGCAAACAATAACAGACACGTCTAACGGTTGCATCCACGTAGTCACGTAGATGCTAAAAATTGTATTAATATAATGGTGTTACCTGTTACCTGTATATTATAAAATCAATGGTAATAGGTTTTTTTTATTATTCTGTTTTTATGTGGGTTTTTGGATTGTAATTTTATTAGATCAGAGGAATTATTGGGTATCAAACATGTGGTTATAGTGTATAGAAACATAATACATGATCTATGTATGGTAATACTAATTGTCATTCGTACCATATGGGTTTTTATAGATATCGGTAATGTCTTCCATGTCTTCGATTTCGGGTAATACTTCTGATCCAATTTTTTTTGTCACGATCAACTTGCCGACGCTATAAATCAAACAAAATATACTGTATTATTACATATTTAACTGAATGTTCTATGATCATCGTTGAAACTGTATAATAATGTTAAACGATTTCGGGGTACAGTCACGTACCAAGGTGTATCCCAAGGAGGTAGAAACGAATCCGGAGATTTGCTCATTATTATTAAATGCTATATTAATTAATGCACTCCATCATGTTTTATCGAATCGCAACGCACTAACGATTCCACATGTAACGATCGGAATGTGCTTAAAATGTGTAGATATCGGATGAATAATCAAGCCTATGAATAATATAATCGGATTTGTGAGCGTATCGAAAAATTGTCAGACTGGGCTCGATCGACGTGCTTTTGTGCTCCAAATTAGCAAAATATTATACCTAATCGTAATTCGGCTTTATGGGAATTATAGCAAAGCAAACTTTTAAGAGAACAAAATCTAAAATCATAATTATTATTATTCAATTTGTTGCATGCCACTTATTATTATAAATGTATAAATGTATAACTTAAAATTGTCGAACAAACAAATAATATGCACCAAACCAATAATATCGCATTATTATCATATGCCTCTATTTTTGATTTCTAAATAAAGTTTATTCATATCCGAAAGGAAGAAATATTCACTGTCTGATTTTAGTTATGTATATTATACGTACATTTTATAATACAAGTAGAGCAGACTTACTGATGATAACTATACAGACAAAGCTATTTCTGTAACGACTGTAACGTGTAATTACATATTGTTATCATAATCCGTAATGCGCGTAATTCATGG
This sequence comes from Chaitophorus viminalis, assembly GCA_025469195.1. Classification (NCBI taxonomy): domain Eukaryota; kingdom Metazoa; phylum Arthropoda; class Insecta; order Hemiptera; family Aphididae; genus Chaitophorus; species Chaitophorus viminalis. Next base: position 15,651 of record JAIPRK010000347.1, on the reverse strand, counting down.
TATAATACACAAAACACACACACACATCATTATGATTCAGACTATAGTGGCATGGTGTTTGCATATGCATTGACATAATGTGTGTAAAATATACTAAATTATGTTTATATTAAATCATGCATGCGATTATGTCGTAAGAGATAATGGACGCAAGTGGCTGCTTTGACCCTTTAGCACTTAGATAATATTATCATACAACATTGCACACACACACACACACACACACACACACAGACATATATATAAGCATTTACTAGTTTGGTATGGTTTTCACTCTTGTCCAAAACCCGTCTTCGGATTCCTTGAAAACACACATGTCGGCTCGAACTTCCGTGTAAACAAAAGTTGTATCAAACCCGATGTTGACTTCACCCCGCCTGACAGCCTCGACGGGTGCCGGACCGCATCTGTACATGCCTACGAGGGAAAAACGAAAACAGTATTTACACGAGTTGATGGTGCGTGTTGCATACCATTTATACACAAAAAGGGATCAGAAAATATTTCATTTTATGGTTTAATGATGAATATGAAACAGAATGGCGTTTTGGGCTCTTGCGAGCTGTGTCAAAATTAAAATCTCCAAAGCCATAAATAATAAAATCAAAAGCAATAATATCGATCCACGTGAAAAATAAGCTTGAGATCCACTGATCTAATCTTTAGAATGATGTGATTGGATACCGTTTTTGAAGTTCTATGATAACTAGAGTAAGCGGGCTGCGTACTGTAGTTGTCCCGAATTTTGCTTTTTTTTCGAATTCATGGCAAAAGGTAAAGGTGAGAATTTTAAAAATCGCAGAACTCAGGGGATGGGCTAAGGCCGATTTCACAAACCGTGACCGTTACGAGGAAAACTTACTGTCGCTCGTCTCCTGCGGTGTTCCGTCGATGGACTGCCATCCTCCGTAACCGTGGGCCAGGTCGGGTCTGTCCATCCACACATCGTTCCACACGTGAAAGTTCCAACATGAGTCTTTTGTGTAGCTGCCCGGATGATTGTCGAGTTTCTCTCCCGTCGCGTCGATATACGTGTCGATGGTCAGACTGGCATTCGTGTCGTGGGCCGACATGTAATTGGTCACCGACCGGCACGGCAATCCCAGAGCCCTGCAAACTGTGAACCGAGCCGAAATAAGTTAGAACTCAGCCGGTTACGTATAATATCAATTTTTTATATGCGATTCAATTTTACTTTTTTTCACTTTTTAATAGATGACGGGAAAATATTATTAAATGAAAACAATGCGAGCCCGTCTAGAGTTGGCATTCAACGTTTCGTTGATGTTTTGAGAAAATAGTACTTTTGCAACATTTTTTATTGAATTTCTCATTTTCCTATACAACTTACTCGTCACGATCACTCCGGAAAACACCCAACATTGTCCGTATTTCACCGGCAACTGTGTGTTGTAGAATTCTTCGAAAATCGGCGTGCTACCTATCCACGCAAACGGACTGGTTCCGTCTTCAAATGAACCGTCCCATTTGCCTTCAATCAAACCGTTATCGTCCACGTTGTTGGTCTACAAACACAAACGAGTAATTAATTTTTTTATTGTCATAACAATTTTGCTTCGGCGTTTGCTGTATTTACGGTTTATGTTTACGGTACGGACACAACTTGAAGCTGTTAAACCGTGATAAACATAATAGATCGTAACGGTTATGACCCATAAAAGTAATATTTTGCTGAGCGCAGGTGTACGTGCCATTTATATAATAATTTACATCGTATACTATCCGTTTTTGTTTCATGTTACTATACAGGATATGAACTTACGATTGCCGATATGGATCTAGCCATTTTTACAGGATCAGCTCGGTCCTGGTGCGGGATAGACGATCGGTCCAGTAACATCATGATCGATGGCAAGACGACCGCTTCGAACTGACCGTAGAACCATTGGTATCCTTTAGGTTCTTTGAACGTGCCTTGCCAAACCTTACCGTTATCGTTAAGTACATACTCGTTCAACTGGTCTTCGTCATTCATGTAAACGCTGTCGCCTGGAAAACGAAACGGTTTAGAACGTCGAGTACACGTTAAAAGTGATTTAACCCGTTTGAATCATAATACTCGTCCATTCTTATGATCAAAAACGTGTTCAAGGTGCTCACGACTAAAACGTTCGAGAGAGAGGTGTCTTGTTAGTCGTAATGGTTAAAACTTTAATTTTTTTTTGAAAAAAAATAACCCTATAAATTACTTTTATTCCGCGTTTGTATTATATTTTATTATCTTAAACAACGATACCGACCAAAGGGAATGGGTAAAATAAGCTTATAGGAAAACTCACTCGAACACCAAGGGTTGAACAGCACGTAGACGGGCGTTTCGATTTGATGTTGATTGACTCCCGCTACGGCCTTCCTGGCTGTGTGTACGATTATCCTCCATACGGACACTGGCGCGTATGGCGGTATTTGTACCTGTAAAGCAAATCGTTATAGCCCTTCCGGTTGTCGACGACCTTATGGAATACTAACCTGCACGGTGATGGTCGATCCGGTGATGTTGCTGAACCGAGCATCCCATCTGTCCTCGACAAGTTCGGGTTTCTCTTTAACGATCAGCGCAGCGCTCGTACCCTTAACCGGAGCCGGGACAGGTCCTGCGCGAAACAGACATGAACGTACAGTGAAATCAAACACACTTTGTCGAACGGATGGGTTGTGAAAGTTAAAACTAATGAAGCTAAAAAACTAATTATAAGGAAAATTGAAAGTTTAATAAGAGGGAACGGGTAGGAGGGGTTGAAGGCCTGCAAAAAATGTCATTACATAGCGTCCGTGGGATTTTACACTGGTACATAATCAATTAACTGTAAGTCACCGACGGTTCAAAGTGCGCAAGAAAGTATGCCCTTATATATTTGTTGTTCTACAGTACGTACTCGTACATATAATAATTATTGACGATTATCGTAATTGAGACGTAAGGTGTGACGGTATCTGGACGCTTGAGACGTTTGAGAGGGTCTAGGGATGAAAGCCGAGAATTGTCACTTAAATTTTTCCTCTTTTCTCGGGTTCGTTATCTACTTGAGCTTATCGCCTTCGTAACGAAAAAAAGCAAAGCGTTTTTTCGCTTTTTGTTGAAGCATTTATAAGCAAGTTTAAACGTGCTACAAATCAAACGTCTGTAACACGTCTGTCGATTTTAAACACAGACTTATAGACAAATAAGCTTTTGTTTGATAAGGAAACTACTGATAAATTCATTTGAGTGTGGTATGTATATAGAAATGCACTTTACCCGTGGGCGTGTTTGAAAATATTATATTATGCACATCGAATTATCTGCATATACTGCGTACGAAATCATTGTTTACTTTGTGCTCTAATATTTTTACCTAGTCAATAACATGTATATTATAGTATCTATTTACTTTTCGTAAAATAAATTATACTTGCAAGATATTCGAATGTGTTGGATTTATAATCTCAGAGATTTTGGAAATGAGTACTTATTTTTTTATGAAATTTTTTTAAAAAAAATTGCCTTTTATATTAATTGTAGTAATAACATGTATATCGAACTGTGCAATGAAATCGCGGGTCATTCAATTCAAAAAGTTTTTAAAATATCATTCGGTCGAAGGGATCGCATCACCGTCACTCACCTGTTACGAAAACAATTCTGACGATATCATTAACCTTGTCCAGCGGTCTGTTAAATTTTATTCCCATATAAAACGGTTGGCCGCGACGAAGTATTGCCGTTGATCCGTCTTGTAACAGTTCAAAACGGTCCGCGTGATGTTCTAAAGCGTTTTCCAAAGGGTACAGATGAGTTGAAACCACCGTGAGAGCCATGATGAATTAATGTATATACGCACTGCTGTTCCTGCAATCAAAATAAAACCACATTGGTCAAGTGTTTGACGACACAAGAAGTATTCTTATAAAATACACATATTTAGAAGAAGCAATGCATATTCGCTGTAAAATTATAATCAAGTAAAATAAAAACTTAGATAAAACATATATTTATATAATAATTATCTCATAGTATTGAGAAAAAACTCTAAAATTTGTCAATTTTATATATATATATAATATATATATTAAGTGTTAGAAATATTTGGACTATTTCGGATTTCCTGTTTTTTTTTTTTTAGGAACAATATACTACCCAAATTATACCAACTAGTATAAATTATTAAAATAATATCGCAATAGTTATCGTTTCAATTATCTATATTATAAGTAAGTAGTTTTTTAATGTTTAATCAATGATATTGTATTTTCATTATCCAAATTAGTATTTCAGTGTTGCCCGTTTAGACATATGTATGTGATGTACATTTTCACGTTTTAGACGTAGTAAAACGCTAATTAAATAATACACAGCCATATTAGGTCAAATAAAATACGTGACACAGTCGAATGAAATATTTTAACATAATTAATATGAATTTTGATATTTTGCCAATAGTAAAAGTTGTATTTTAATGTAATCGGTGATTATCAAAAATAATTATCAATTGGGAATAGGTTTGTTATATGCAGCTTTAATAACTTATACCGTTAACGTTTTCAATACGTGTATAAAAAAAACGCATGTACAACGCTACACGTAGTTTATTTTGTTTCAAAATAATTTACGACTTTACGTGAATCGTGCGTGATGCGCTCGTTTGCACTGTGTTTTAAATACCGCATATTTTATATAAATTCCACATGCACACGTGGATTCATATACGTAGTAATGTAGTATTCATATGTATGGAGTATAGTAGTTCTTGGGGTTTGGATTCTTTTCTAAAACCCAATAATTCTGTATGGTTTATATTTGCATTTTAAATCATTTCTAAAGTACATTGATGATTTATAACGTTTTTTCGCATTGTTTATATTTTTGGTATTTATAATTTCTTTTATGCTTGCCCAAAGTAATCGTTTTGCCTGTTACAAATGAACTATGAAATCATGCATGGTGATTTTTTGGACATTTATTTATTTTTATTTTTATGTAGGAACTATTATAGGTGCATTATAAAATATTAGTATTTGTATTATAACGTGGACTAATAACATTTATACCATGGTCGGTGAACTTTTTTGTTTGTAACGTGCGACGAATTAGCATCCGAACTATACGGTTTGGGAGAATATTTTCCGATCGAATATAGAAATATAGAACTTGATTATAAGTTCTATATTATAGAACTTATGCTAGATTATTCTAGCACTCGCAAAAATTTATTTAAAAATGGCAATAACATACCGGTGTGTACAACGTTATATTTTAATAAAGTATGATCTCGAATCGTTCAAACAGATCGAAAGTATTATATATTATAATAAATAAAACTATATATACACTATGTGGTGGTGAAGAAGTCTTACAAATGTGGTCGGACCATTCCAAAACTAGAGGTCTCGACCTTGATCTTAATGGATTTTTACACTGTCTTGTGTAGTTTATCATGCGGTCTCCTGGCACAATATTTGGGAAGAGTAGTCGACCTCAGTTTAACAGTATGGACTTTGGCGCCACAAACAATGCGTACCTACAACCCATGTCGATTGACGAGTAGACGGATATGTTCGGATTGCAGTCAAGGTGATGAGTGCCGACGACATGGTGCCTGTAGAATCTATAAGCACAACCGTAGTATAAACACGAGTCATAAAATACGTGCAAGCGACTGCAACAGTCAACAGTTGTACTCGGGGCGCGAGTAGACGACACCGCGACCACTTGTCCTAACGGAATCACGTATATTTATCACAGGACGAATAGGACACGTATCCTGTCGCTGCAGTTAGAAGACAGACTTGCTATTACAATATTATATGTTACCGGCGATAATAAATCAGACCGCATTCCGAGATAAAATTGAACAAAACGCGACAAAAGTTTATGTGTGTACACAAACACAGTATATAATCCATACACGTGTTATTGTGTTAGTCTAGTTTAAAACTATGTGGCAGCCGATAAAAATATTGAATATACACGAGTTGAAGACGATCGATGTTTACACTTTCAAGTCGTTGTTCGATTTCGATTTTTCTGAAGAAAATAACAGTCGAACAAATTTTGATCGGGTATGTGAGGAATATAATTATTTTACACTGTAAATAATATTGAAATCAGAATATTTTTGTTCACATTGCCAAATCAGCGCCAGGTAGTTTGTCATAAACTTATACTTTTATCTAGGGAATAGCAGGAGCAGGATGTCGGACGAGAAGAACAACGTTCAAAATTGTGCTAAAACCGCAAGGTGGAAAAAAAAATTAAACGATAAACCGACAATGATCGTAGGATCGAGATGAGAATTATATGTTGGTAACGAATAACAATCGCTTATTGAACCGATCGAATATATTATTTATTGGTGTATTGTTTTATACAAGAACTATGCCACTGTATATATATAATATTAATATATAATTAAAATTTAATTTTCCGTTTGGACTTTTTGTCTCATGATTAGCTTTAATAAGCAATAAACTCGATTATATATTAATATTATGTATGAAAATTATATGCGAATCGGTATTTGCTGATTTGCAAAGAGAAAAACTGTAAACAAAAACAACAGATATCATAATCGAGATCGATAAACTTTTCTATTGTGGCATGGTGTAGCGGAACGATCTGCTACAGTCACTCTCACTGTGGTCAATCACTACCTAGTGCAGCCAGCTGTCGGATGGGTGACCAGTTGACCACACATTGACTATGCCTACACACATATCTAAATCTAAGTGTTTGCCCTTACAATTACTCATACTTAAATAAAACTTACAAAAAATCCACTTAGAGAGCTAATGGTCACAGTTGCCATAAATAATATACAAATTAAAAAAATACACTCGTTTAATACGAGTGCATAACTAGCCAACAAAGGCAATTATAATCTTAAAAAAAAAAGTATCGACACAAAAAATAATGCTTAGTGTGGTATAATTATAGGTATTTGTTTATGTATGTATCGTGTTAAATCTAAAATCGTGATTCGTGTTATTGCGAAACCCATTTATGTGACTAGCTCTAGAACTGGCAGAGAAGGGGGGTCAAGATAGCTTTGTTATGATATTAAATATTTAAATTTTAAGTGTAAATCTATAAATAATATTCAATGGGAGGCCGGAGGAAAATGCAGTATAATTTATTATGCATATCGCTTGTGAAACAACTCATTTTTTAACGTAAACAATTATTATTTTCTCGATTTGTAATTATTTATAAACAATTTTTATTTATAATTTCATAAAAGGATTTATTTCTGTATCAATTATCAAAGTTTTTATTGTAATTTTCATTCAGCACGTGTTAATTTGAATTGAATGGCAAATAAATAGAAATAATAGTTATTGGAGTTTGTAGGAGGCGAAATTTCTTTAAGTGGAATAATTTCGGGGGACGCTAATTTTTTGTTCACCAATATTTGCAATTAATTTTCAAAATATTTACTCCAGTTAGATTAGGTCGTGCAGTTGACTGAATTATGGAGGATGATGTCCACTTCATGGGAATTTAATCATATCACAGACAGGTGCAGTTTGTTAATGATTTCGATTCAGGCGTCTCACGCGTGGGTCTGGTGATAATAAAAATAATATTCTACTTATCGGTCATCGCGTGCTAGATACACCGTCAAATGAAAATCGAAGAAAAACGAATTATATATTATCAAAACGATAAATGAAAAACGAGTTCGAACGCGGAATAGTAATATTATTGCGCAAGAAACGGGTGCGCATGCGTGTACGGGAATTCATGTGATTTGCATAATTACTACAAAGGTCAACCTACACGCGTTCCTCCTTATTATAAATGAGGTGGGAAAAAAACCCATACATGTATATTTTATATCCTTACGAAATGTAATAATAATAATAATAGTAATAACAGTTCTTAATAATAATAATAATAGTGTACAGGTGAAGGTTGAGTGAGAGAGAAAAAAAACCGGTCCATCAAGGAATTCGCCTAAACTATCGACAACGCGAAGTTTTGTTATGCGATGATGTTCTGCAATACGTTTTTTCCTCAAACCGTACACGACGACTGCCACGCGATTACGTTGGCGGTGATATATACATTATGTACCTATATTATTGTTATAAACTCGAGATGTAGGCGTGCGCTCTTTTAGCCGATCAAAGGACGGACGGTGTGCTTCGTTTATGACTGTTTTAACAATATCATAATACTACATTGGTAAATATTATTGTTGTAGAATACATAATACAAATAATAATATTGCGGTGCGGCTGTTTTCCATTTTAAACGGTTTTTTTTCTTCATCAGCACCGGGTTATGGAAAACGGACCGTTTCGACTGTGAAACGAAAAATCGCGCGTAGAGTTGCAGTAGCAATTGCTGTCGTCTGCAAGTAGTTCAAGGATCGAACCGGGTAGGCGCGCGTTCGCAGTATGGGTGACCGGACGATTTGGCTACAACGCGGCACGTGCGTGTACGCTGCCAACAACTCCGTGAATCGCGTACGCGGCCTTAAAGCGTGAAAACGTGCGCAATGTGTGTACGTATGATACACGGATAGTTTAAATACGGTGTCGGCGAGTCAACTCGTGCATTCCATGAAATCCACTACACCCCTGTAATTACTCGCCCAGTTGCCCCTTGTCCACCAGATTACCGATCAGGACTTAAAATAAAAATAGAACATCTCCTTTACTTTGTTCGTTTTGAAAAATCACACCCATATACTATTATGATCATTTCAACGAGCTTAATTACGCGACGATATATACCTGGCAGCTGTACCTTCATTAGTATAAGGTTCGAACACTTTTTGTCCTGTGTATACTGTTTGGTGATAAAAGTGCAGCGATTAGGCGGTTCGATAAATTCAGAGCTAAACTGCTATCGAATATAAATTAGTAGTCATACGGAAAACATTCTTACAAATGGTCTGATAATATACGATATTGCAGCTCTTTGGTATCAATCTATGTGCAGTTCACCGCGGTCTCATATAGTCATATAATATACAAGAGAGATTATTAATGAAGAAAAAACAAACGTTCGTTTTAGATAGGAAAATGGAAAATAGCTGCGGGCCCACGTATCTTTTTTTACGTAAATATTATGAGTACTATTTCTGCGATAGGAAAGGGGTTAATCACATTTTTCAAATATATTAATTTAAAGGTTTATTCATGTAAATTATGCCTCGACACCCCATACCGCTTTTCTAGGTCTCCGGAAAGCGCCGGCTCTGTTTTAAACTTTGCCAAAACGTATTTAATTTAAGAAAGTAATGCTTGTGAACACTTGTGGTTTTTACCTAAGCACCGAGGGTAGGCTAGAATATACTGGGTACGAAAATAATTTTGGTAAACTAGTAAATTGTGAGGACTGTACGAAATGTGTGAGCTCGGCAAAGATTAATCGAAATCGATACCGGTAAAATTCGCATACTCTTACGTCGACTACATATTGTTTATTTTCATCATAATTTTTATTTATCACTATACTTTTTCATTCACCCGCTTCTCAACCACATTATATATTTACGTTTATCCATATGTCCAGTATGAGGTTCACTATATAGATGACACACACCTCTAAATATTAATAATTTATATTTAAATATATATTTATTAAGTATAATTTATCAATAATTTCAAGTCATGCTAAAGCAAACAAATTCCTTCATAATATATTATTAATAGGTCCTAAATTGGTTCCGCTATTGTTGCCGATTCGTACTCCAGAAAAATTACAGATAAAACCGCGGTGAATTTCAATTATTGAAAATCGAGGATAGAACGAAAACGGATTCTTTCATTGCCGGTCTGACTCCAAAATGTTCGGGCTCCGGGTACAGTAATTTTTAACGAGTCCCGCAAACTGTATTTTGACTTAAAACAAATAATAACTGCGTATTTTTATAATAGAAATCATACAATTTGATCAAAATATTTTACTAAAAAAGTAAAATAAGACTACCATTTTCTCATAATTATTTTGTCGAAAAAATTGTATTTACCAATATATACTTACGTTGTCTCATATTTCCTTTTGACTATTATGGAACCCAAATATTGAAAAATATTCAAGATCACCGGGTAGCCAGATGGGCTAGACCGACACTGGATAGTTAAATAGATAAATAAATAATAAAAATGATGCTCGTAAAATACTAATATGGCTCATGACCTAACCTAATTCGGCCGTACATGTTTTATTTTATTTGTGAACATATACATAACATTTTTTAATTGATACATTTTATCAATGTTAAACCACATTATATTATGTTTAATTAATGTATTTTATTATTACACGGACTTTTCAATGATAACATTATATTTGTTCACGATTAAACATACATGCTTCGTCTATATGTAATTGTATTTGATACATATGTTTAAGACAGCCAACAGAAATTAATATATACACTTTTGATGTGGATTTCAAAAAATCAGCACGCGTCAGAAATGACTGATATTATTATGATATTTCATTTAGATTGGATTTTCAAATCGAATATAATTAATACTTGAAGTTACAGTGTACGATATAATTTAACTAAAAATATATCGAAATATCGTGCTTAATCAATCAATAACCATACACTGAAATATAACTAAAAAAAATACATTTTTTTATTTAAAAAAATAGTCGAACTTGTATAAGTATTATCTAAATCGTTACATTTATAATAATGATTTTGTATGATGATTTAGATGTGCAGCAGATAAATGTTTAATTTTAGTTTGTAGTTCCTAATAACTATACTATCGTAATACGTTTTATAATTATGTTAGCCGAAGTAATTCTTTGTTCGTTAATCACTCGTTAATTGCAGAAAACCGTAGTAAAGTTGAATGATTTATAAAAAATTGAGAAGCTATATATGCGACAAGCTGTGTAGAACCATACTTAAAACTGATATTTTCCAAGAAATAAGCCAAGTACATGATTTTAGCTGTCGAGAACATGGAAAATTATTACGATATTGAATCAGTAAAGCTCAAAGTTCACCGGGTAATGAAATAGATTATAACAACAATATGAAATTGAAAAAAAAAACCGTAAAATAGTAACTATATGTACACAATAATATGTTATTGAGGTCGTTTATTTTTAGTTCAACTCTCGTCAGAACCACGGTTTGTATTTGTTTTTGAAAATGAACTCGATGATTATAGAGAAGTGTGCAGTATTAAAAGTTTTTCAGTGAATAATTATCGCTTTCCTACAGCGCGTTGTTTACAAGCAGATCGTTGTACTCGCGTGTATGGCAATTCTAAGTTATCATAATATACGATGACCGTTCGAATAAATTGACGCGCGGCATGTTCATGTTCTTCGTCCGTATTATCGTTTTCGTTTTGACGAACAATAAGCCGATTTACACGTGGGAGTAGAACGACTAACTGTCGAAGAACTCGGAAAACTGTCGGGTCCGAATACTATTGGACTACATACATAAAGCAATATGAATGTTAGGTTTCATTTGTAGAAACAGCCGAGAATTTAATGACCCACTCTGTTGGAAAACTTTGTATTATGCATTGGTTCGTCCAATTTTAGAATATGGCTCTATATTATGGAATCTACATTAATTAACTTTAATTGAAAAAATTGAAAAAGTTCAAAATAATTTCTTACGAAAACTTAGTTATAAATTTAAAAACCCAGTAGATTCTGAATTTTCATCAAGAGAAAAATTAGGTATGTATCATTGGCTCAAAGAAGACAATATTTAGATGCTTTGTTTATAATTTATTAAATAATAATATTGAAGATGCCGTTTTACTGGAAGCCATACTGAAAATTAATGTTCCAACCTTTAATTCTAGAAATGATGATCTATTTTATTTAAGTCATCACACTCAAAACTACAGTTATTATGGACCTATCAATAGAATGTTAATGAATTGTAATGAAGTGAAAAATTTTGATTTTTTCTTTGATAATATGTATAAACTAAAAGAATTGCTGTTATAATTAATAGATTGTAAACTTTAACATTTGTAAAATTCTATACTATTGCCTTCGGGGCATCAAAATATAAAATAATATATATATATATATATATATTTGGAGAGAGAGAAAATAGAAGACAAAAAAAAAATGTTTACCTGAAGACGTGCAGTGATCCGTGCAAATTATAGTGGATGAGCGCGTGCGGAATGCTGGTGTAGAACAACAGACGATGTTATTATTACAGGTAGTTGGTGCGCGTGTGACGTGTGCGTCGTGTGTGTGTGTGCGTTATTACAGGTCGAGACTGTCGGACTGTTATGAGACGGACACGGCATGGGATTCGGTATTTATCAGGATAACCTAGTTCTAGCCGAGTTCATTCCTACTCCTTCCGGAGCGCGACACGGCTGGCTGCTGCAGCACGGCGAAAAAAAACTCCATCATCGTCGGGTCGGCCACTCGGACGACCTCCAAAAACGGACCGCGTGTATAATGTACGAGTATTCCCCAGGCAATGACGTTTCGTGCGAACCAACACAACCGATTACGCATCAGCAGTGATGTTTCCAGTTATTTGGTCGCTTATCATCATTATTCATAACACACGCATTTATCGTTGACTATTATATTGCACCATTGTTATACAATTCGCGCGCACGTGCGTTCGACATCGCGATGTGGGCGGTGTGTTTTTTTTGTCGCGGAAATCCGTACGGTTTTAAGGTCACTGTCGGGGTTTTTTACACGATTGTGTGTGTTTTTTTTTTTTTTGTCTCATTTTTTTTCACTCGTCACCACCATTGCACGCGCTCAAAGTTTTCCCGCATCGCGGGCGCGTGTTAACCTAATCTCTATTGCATACTGTTACAGTGTTACTGTACAAAATAGCTAATTTTTACCTTATTAGCTGACCAAAACATTTTATGTAATCTGTAAATTACCTCTGTACCCGACTGAATGATATGTCAGTTGATGTCTCGAAATCTAACCAAGTATTTCGTGTACACTTCAGCTTGGTAAATATAATGTATCAATGACAATATAGATGATTTATAGATTTTATATTTTTCATTGACTAGGTACTATTATATTGTTTTATGTTTTTAAGTGGGTACTCATATTTTATGGTTTTTGGTCCAAACCCAAAATACCAACGAACAAAAAGAATAACGTACATTTTATGCCCTATTGACTGGATCTGCATTTAAATATAGGTACTCAATTAAACAAAAATATAGTGTATAGAATATTAATCATCACTTATTTAATGTCAAAAATTGGACGTCATTCTTAAATTAATAAAGCTCGTCTAGTATCTAGTCAATACTATCTCGTATATTTATGTAATATAGATATTACCTACTTTTGTAAGAGTTAAGAGTTTACCAATATTCTCAAAACACTGTCGAAAAATACACTGTACGTTATATGGTTTCCGCGTATATTTTTCAGCATTTCTTCAACCGCAATCGAGCTGAATGTTTAACATTTTGCAGGTTAGGTACTATATTTTTGCGGATTTCCAACAGTGAAAAGTCTCGTCGAAACGCGTCACAAATTTTTTCCTTAAAACATTTCAACATAACGTTATTATTATTATAATCATTTCTCTTGTTTAGATTTTAATTGTTAAAAGTTTTATTTGTATCAAATAAAACAATTTGTAAGTAATAAAACTCTTGGGCCTCCATATAAGTTTCGATCTAGTGAGGCCCATTAATCTTTTTTGACACAAAATAAAATTAAAATAATAGATTACATATTATTAGAATATTATACAACTGATATATTATTGAAGTTGTTCACTATTTTCCTATACTCGTAATTCCACGTCGCGCGTCGTGTATTACACCTTTTAACGTCAACGATTTAGTTACTTTTTTGTTTAACTGTACAATATTTTATTGCTAATATTCACATGCATTTTCGTTTTTAAATGTAATTAATTTTTTTTTTTAACCTTGTCTCATGCAATTAAAAATACTACAGCGATAAAATTAACATATTGCAACGGACATAAAAAACGATAGAAATACGCTACACAGATTTGTGACAGTTATTACCTATCATAAGTTGAAAATTAAATATTTTTCTTGATACATCACTGAAAGCCCCCTATAGGTTTGAGTTTATTTTATTTCGTTGCCAAATTTATTGTGTTTAGCTTCTTCGATCCTTCGGGGATGTGTAAAGAAATAACAAATTTAGAACTTTCAAATGCATAGAACAATAAACATAGCCTTATATATATTTGCGTATTACGTCTCGTTTAGTACTACATTTGTTTGTATCTACTTTCATTTGGTATAAAGGAAAAATAGAGACTTGGCCAACTTCAAACGAAAATTATTCTTGTTAAAGTTGTGTTTTTCTGGGGGAAATAACCATTTTTTTTTTTTTTTTTTAAGAATATGGTAGCTAAAAGATAATAATGATAAATGTATAAAATAAAACAATGGTAAATATCGGAGATTAAATTTAGAATTTATCGACGCCAAATTATTGTTGAAATAATATTTATTGGGAGAAATATTTTTATCTAGTTGTTAATTGATAAATTTATTGATTTTTTTATCCGTGGTAGAAAAAGTGATTTCGAAACATTCAAACATATAAATATAAATTCGGAGAATAATAGGGTAAAACATGAATTTTAGAAAAAACCTGCTACCAATAATAGGAATACAGATACAGGGATCAAAAAGAATTCATTTAAAATAATATATAATAATTTAGATTCTCAACGGAGTGACGGGAAATACATTAGTTTTACGATGTTGAGGGTTATTGTTTTACATACATTTATAAAGTCTTTTTCTGACTAAAGAATTAATTGAAAAGTTTCAAACAGACTTTCATCGATATGGTCACGTATTTATATACACAATATGCAAAGTACCTACCTACATATAGTGTTTATTAAAAAAAAAAAAAAATGTAGGTATTAGAAAAAATATACAATCCGTAATAATAAATTGTTACAATAAGCATATGGACGTATATTATGTATATAATACCACGAAGGCAAGAGGAGAGATATAGTATAACTCAGTTATAAAAAAGATTATTTTTAAAAACGTTCAGGTGCTACCTGGAAATAGGCACGGATCTATTACATTTCATCCGAGGTTTCCTAGTGGTAAGCGGAAAGCGCAATTTCAAAAAGAACTAAACCCAAACATTGTTTCATTTTGTTTAGAACACAGTTTTTTTTTATTTGCTTTAGCGCAGTAAAAAGTTAAAATGCATTCCACGGGTCTTCTGCAGACGGTATTAAACGATCTAGAAAAACTTACTAATCTTATTTTTCTGAAAACTGATAATACTAAATATTATTATGTACCTTTATTAAATTAATTTTTCTTCAATGTTTTTAATTTTTAAATAGTCATCCTATAATGTGGTTGAAAAATATAATAGGTGTATAGTTTGAAAAAACTAAATAATCGTTCAGCAAAAGAGGAAATTAATTAATTCCGATACTCACCAACAGGAAAATGTCGGCAATATTAAAGAACATTAACATTGGAAACATTTCTTAGAATATTTCAAACTTTTTTAATACTTTTTGAAAAAATCGAAAAAAAAACGATAAAACAATTAC
This sequence comes from Chaitophorus viminalis, assembly GCA_025469195.1. NCBI lineage: Eukaryota > Metazoa > Arthropoda > Insecta > Hemiptera > Aphididae > Chaitophorus > Chaitophorus viminalis. The sequence continues at coordinate 121 of JAIPRK010000347.1, read as the reverse complement.
GAAAAAACGGGAAATTTTACGCAAAATCACGATTTTACAAACTACATTTTTTTAAAATGTTCTAACTCAAAAACGAAAAACCGCAACTACTTGAAATTTTCACCAAATCTTTATATTGGTG
>JAIPRK010000346.1:24245-237263 GCA_025469195.1 Chaitophorus viminalis | reverse complement strand
TTCAGTACCTACTAATACATTTTTTCGATATACATATCTTAAAATTTTTTTTACATATTTTAATAAATTTAACTACATATTTATGTACATATTTTGATTTTTTTAATACAATAAAGTCCGTTCCCTAGTTATAATCAATGATATTACTGCCCATTGTCTTTTATTTTATTATGAATCAATAGTAGGTCTGAAATCATTTTCGTTTTGAGCTTCGAACAGTTCGAACAAATGGTATACAAATTATAAAATGAATTCATCTATAAAAATTTGTAAAAAAAAGAGAGATTTTCCATTTGAGAAAAAAAAATCCAAATTAATAGGTTCACAGAGTTTATTTCAAAGTCGATGGACAAGGTAATATATATATTTTATTTTTATTTTTTATATTTATTTGTTTCGAAATCACGTATTCTTGGTGTATACTCTGAATGGAGATGATTTGTTAGTTTAGATTAGTTAAATATAATATATTACGTTATTATTAAATTGTTATTAAATTGCTGTTCAAACGCTCATATAAAATAATTGTTTATATGCGTTTTAATGATTGTTAAATGACTGTAAAAATAACTTCTGTGGAATCTTCCATTAAATTTGCTAGTATTTTATACCAATCAAATTTTAGATTCTGAACAGAGTGATGGAATCTATTAGTTTTACAATGATGTGTGTTTTTTTTTTTTGGTGTCTGACGACACCTTTTTTGGCAGTAAAAATGCTTCGATTTTCTTAAACAGCAACTTTTCTGAAAGGAAAGTGAAAGTAGATGGTACTTGGGCGCGTCAAAAATCCAACTATTTCAATACTTTTTAAAAAAATCGAAAAAAACGATAAAAAAATCACAAATAAACGGGAAATTTTACGCAAAATCACGTTTTTACAAACTACATATTTTTAAAATGCTCTAACTCAAAAACGAAAAACCGCAACAACTTGAAATTTTCATCAAATCTTTATACTGGTGTTCTCTATACATGGTTAAGTTTTCAAAGTATTTTGACATATTTTGACTTATTTATAGACAATTTAAATTTTCGATTTTTGTAAATTTTTTTTTTTTTTTTTAACACCTATAAAATTTAATTGGCTGTCCGAAAACTCCCGAAAATTTAATACAAAGTTTATAATAAGCTTAACTTATCTTCACTAGAAAATATCGGTGATCGTTTCACTCAAATTTTTTTTATAAGCTCATAAAGCTCAAATTTGTATAAAATTTGTCAAAATCACGATAATTTGCAAGTTATTTTATAGATAAAAATTCATAAAATTTTTTCTGTTTATACTTAAGGTTCAAAATTTTGACACTAGTTTGTCCATAAGCTAATCTTCAGAAATATTTAAAAAAATTTCTACCGGACTTTAAGAAAAAAATTTTATGACCGTTTGAAATTTAAATTTTTACGAAATTGCATACTATTGCATTATATTTTAATTTAAATATAAAATACTATATTATTATACACCCATTTTAGACCAAAATATCATCTCCGTTCAGAATTGTTATTCGTATACATTGTACCTATGATTGCATTCAAATTTAACGAATCCATTTTAATGACCTATCCAATGAATGAAGTGCACTCCACCCCCAACTGTACAGCAGAGCGAGGCCCATCCGGTCCTTTTTATAACAATATTATTATACATTTATACTTGTAATATAATAATGATATACATAAAAAATGTTCACCTCAATGGGTATATAAAATAATATATTTTATTGTATACAATAATATAATATTATTTAAGTGAAAATTGATATTATTAGAAATAATAGTTAAAATTATTTTTACCTCATTTAAAACAATTTTTAAAAGTTATTATCATATTCAGATTTTTGGTGTGGTGTAAATTACAAAAATTAAATGTCAATTAATTGTGAATGGCTTTTACATAATATACATCCTTTTAATTTGTCCAGAGAGCACAATGATCAAATTTCTTCGAGTGCATAAATTTCAGTACCACCTGTTGAAATAGTATCAAATTGAAATTGTTCAAATTGAAAATAGTACATCTATATGTCATGTTGAAAAAAGGTTGAAAGTTTCTTATTCATTATCTCAAGATGATGTTGACTTAGCCCAACCATTAGCTACGTTTAACAAAAATGACATCAATTCTGACCTTGACAACCACCAACTAGAAATAAGTATTTCACCTATCAAGACCCATGTTGAGCATAATATAATCGGATGGCGAATTTTAGATCTAGCATATGTATGTCAACAAATTAGTAATACCTTGTAAAACTGTGGAACCTAAATCTATTAATATTAAGTTAACAAACAATTTTATATTACACGTCATTCCGAACCATATTTTAACCAAGACTTTTATATCTATTTATTTCTAACTTCTATAATTTGAAATCAAAAATATTGAAGTCCGTAAATTCGGCTCGATTTCACTATTTCAGTGGGGATAACACAAGCCAGTAAGCCACTAAGCTAATTAGCAAATTCGATCGGCTATACGGGTAGTATATACGGGTTAGTGGTGGGCATATCCGGATTTATCAAATCCGAATTTAGTGAATCCGGATTTGACAGGTTATCCGAAGTATCCGGATTATTCAATTCAATTTTGCTGTTCGATATCTCATTTTTAAATTCTAATTATATTTAAATTCATTAACATACATTTTTGAACGGGTATATTATATTTCTGATGCATTCAACTACCAGTGTTGTTTTGTGCTTAGCAATAAAAATAATTAATTAATCTGAATAATCCGAATAATCCGGATACTTCGGAAAATCCGGATATGAATTTAATTCAGATCTGGATTTGTCTATTCAGATATTCGGATTTGATGTCCATCCCTAATACGGGTAGTGGCATTTCGGCAGGCCGATCAGCAAAGCCGAGAATTCAGTGTGCAGTGGGGACGTATGTATTCGAAATATTTTCAGTTACAGTTATTTTGTTTTTACGACCACAGCGAACGTACAGGACAGTTACCAAATACCAGGTAGACCACGGTTGACGCGCGGTTAAAGTATCGCGAGGGCGTAATGTCTTTGGATGGTTTACACCACGATTTAAGATATACAAATTACAAAACTTGAAAAACGGAATTTCGTTTTATAAATATAGCTATAATAACAAAACATGCGATTTTGGATTCAGTAGTATAGACGTGAGAAATTACAGGCTTCATGCACGATATGGTTAGAGGTTATCTAATGATTGGTGGTCAATGGTCATTGATAACGATTTTTAACAGCAACAACCGACCACGGCTAAAGATAATAGCTAAACAGCTTTAATCGTGTATTGTCATTTGTGTAACCGACGTACAGAAAGTATTGTATGCTAAATTGCAATCGGTATTCGGTATTGAATATTTTTCGGTAAATTATTATTATACATATTTAAATAGTCAAATAGCCAATATTACTTCAACAACTAAATACCAAGATTAGAATGTGAATTAGGTACTTATTGAATTTGAACATTGGAATTCAGTAATCCGATGTTTTGGGACAGAGAATTGAAAATGTAGGCATACGAGTACATATATACTTTCTGATTCTGCGAACACGGAGCGGAGACCATTTGTAATTAGTCGTCCGATTGATAAGTTTTTGGCTGTCCATTTTATACTTTCAATAATTGTAAGTAATTTAAAATCTTAGCATTATTGATTCAAACGGTATTTGTTTTGAATTTTATTTATTGACTTTTTGTTATAGTCAACACGTAATTTTAACTTATTAAAACAATCGACTGATACTATAAAAAAAATCCTATCTTTGAAAAAACTTGAAAAAATATTGAATTTGTGATGCATTGATCACCATGTGAAAGCAATCTTTGAATTTATAAGTTTATAAACAACTACCTTTACAATAAAAGATTTATCATGTTACTGGATTTTCATTAATTTAATTAATATTTAAGGTTCTAATAAATTAAATAGGTTTATAATTAAATGTGGTCCATTATTTTAAAAAATAAATCCAAATTATCTTAAATTAAAAAAAACTAAGTAAAAAATGTTAGTTTAAGTTATTATAATAAACTAATATTTTGATTCTTACAGTAAAAAATAATATAATAATGAATAGTGACGAAGAAGAGTCTGGAGATGATTTCGAGTTAATGGACCATGAACAATTAAATTTCGAACTTACTAATTATGACGATTCAAATAGTGTGGAATCCATGGAGTATGATGATTTTGATGTTGATGACGATGATTCTAGATCCTTAAGTTCAGAGATAGGTAGGTGTCATGTGTAAGAATTATTTAACATTTATGTTCTTTACTCCAAGTAAAGTTTTACTTGAGGCATAATATTCATAATATCGGTAAGAATTTGAAATTAATGCCACAAACTATAAGTATACTTTTAGTCTGTGCTAAATACATTCTTGTTCTAATATTTTGTACCCATACAGTCTATAATCTATATTGCTTCTTCCTTCTTTTGAAATGTAACAATCATACATTTAATAGTATTCAGGTCTATTTAAAAATATTACATTAAATCAATGATCTATTAAATTAATAGATGAAATATTAAATAATAGTTTTCAATAGCAATTGACTTTTTGTAAATTATTCATTGAATCTGTTTGAATTTGTATGCCAATCGTTTAGTTTATTGTCATATATATGAAATCTGTATTTAATGTTTTTAATGAACCTTAAAAAAATATTGCATTTAAACTCGTGGGAATAATATATTAGCATACTACTTTCTCTACTATTACTAGCATAGTACTTCCTCTGTCTCAAGTTTGAATTATTTTGTTCTTTTATTGTATTTAATGATATATAATATTTCCATCTTAATTTGCCAATATAGTTATAAAAATTTTATTTTTCTTTATATCAAAGATGTCCGTGATATAGTATCAGGTACTCCTACAAGAGCAGATATTGTTCAAGTAAGTTTTTTTTAATATTATTATTTATTATTTAATAACAATTAATGTAATGACACATTATATATTTTTTATGTAACATCAGCTAATCCTATTTGATTCAATGTATAATATTTATTTTTTAGTATTACATAGATACATATTATATAAAGAAAAGAAAAAAATTATTGTAACTAGGTTATTAAAAAACTTAAATAGGGATCATGTTACTAAATATGCCTTTATTGATAATTAATAATCAAAAAATTAACCGTAAGCCTGCCGAAATATTTGACTAAAAACTAAATAATTAAATAATTACTTATTAGGATTTAGGTCTACCAGAACAAACCATTAGAATACCACGAAGGTCTCATTACAGTGATGAATCATCTGGTGATGATATACCATTACAACATTATAATCCAAGTTTAGATCCAATTAGACATTTAAGAGTAAGTTTTTATTATTATTTTATAGGCTGTCTCTAACGATATATTAGTGATATATATAAATTTCATGATATATTAGTCAATATACATATGTTTATAATATAGGGATATTACACTCTTAAGCCCTACTGGTATTTAAATATCACTTAGACATTAAATAAATAATTAATTATTTAAATATTGTTTTACAATTTCATATTTATTTAAGAGGATTGTATTCCATGATCTTCTGTTTCTGTCTATCACACACGCAACATGGAAATTTAGACGTTTTCTATTTCCAATGTACCGGTTGATTAATGCAATAAGAATTTTAAAAACTGATTTGAATTTGTTGTTAAGTCTACTTTAGATCGATTTTCCGACTTTTTTTAAATTTTGCACTCAACACTCCCAAAAATGAACTTTTATTGATTTTTATGTTTCCAATTTATTTAGTTCTATTTTTGTGAAATTTTGAGGGAAAAAATGAAAAAAGTGGGAAAGTCGATTTAAGTAGACTTAATGACTAATTTAAATTAGTTTTCAAAATTCTTATCGCATTAATTTATTGAAATAGAAAATGTCTAAATTCCTATGTTTTGCGTGTGATAGAGACAAAATATCATGGCTTCAAAATCCTTTTTAACATCGATATTTCAACATTTTTGTATTAGATATCAATATCAAAATGTCTATATTTTTGAGATCCCTATAATATTTTATGAATTTTATTATATTTAATTTAGTCCAAATTTTACAGTATTCTGTGTGGATTATTTATATAGAAAAATATATGAAGTATGATTACTAAGTTATTTAAAAAATGAGATATGATGTTATCAAATATGCATTAATTATTAATTAATAACCAAATAGTCAATCCCATTGTTTAAATAAAACTTTATTTACCAAAATATCATTTTATATTATTAGAGCCAAAGCGTACTTGATGCTGCACGTAATCTACAGTCTATGGAGCCTGACATATCCCAACAACCTTCATGTTCTACATCAGCTCAAAACATTACAGAACCTCAAACAAGTTCTGCTTCTGCAAACACTAATGGTGATAAAATAAAAAAATTTCCTTTAACTATTTTTTCTACCTTTCTATTTATTTTTAATTATTAAGATTAAATACTTAAGTATACATTTTTTCATAGATTCTGGAAATCCAGAAGAACCATTTTCCTGTCCAATATGTTTAGATGGACTAACTAGTTCTGGTAATCATAGACCAGCATGTTTAAAATGTGGTCATATTTTTGGAGAGCATTGTATAGAAAGATGGATTAAGGTTAGTATTTGAAGAATAGTTTATCTATGAATTTTGTTCTATATTTGTATTAATATTTTTAGACTGGATGCAGTAGAGATGGAAAGAGATGTCCAACCTGCAACACTAAAGCTTCTGTAAAAGATATTAGAATTTTATACGCTAAAAGTCTTGTAGTAGTTGACACTGCTCAGATAACAGATCTTCAAAATAAACTGGAAATAGTGAGGACACTAAATTTTAGTTATTATTGATATAACAATATTTTTGTTCTCTTAATTCTTGGTCTAAAATTCTTTCTTAATTAAATTTTAAATCAATCCAAATTAACTTTTCGTATTCATCTAGGAATTTAAAAAAAACAATGCATTGGCTATTGAATCGCGTACCTTATTTGAAAGAACTGAACATTTAACTAATGAAGTTGAAAAGTTGCGAAATATAATAAGTTTAGGTGAACCGCTAAAAAATGCTCCTACTTCAAAACGATCACTCATTAAAAACATAAAATTATGCAAAACTTCAAACTGCAGGGTAATGGCTTATAATAAAATGAATATGATGTTGGTAAGTACTTTTGCCTTTTGTATTAGTATTATTTTTTTTTTACTAATTTTGTTTATCAGGTAGTGTCTCATACCCCTGAGACAACATTATTCAATAAACAAGTAATCAGAAAAATAAATACTACATTAATGGTCCCAGCTGATGAAAATATTTATGTACACACTAAACAAATACGTGATATGGCGTTTCATCCAGTTGAACATCATGTATTAGCCTCTGTTGGTTTAGATAAATGCATCAATCTAATTGATTTAACGTCCAATACAGTGGTTTCTTCTATTAATGGTAATATAATTTTAATTTTTTTATTTTCTTTTTATTCAAATATTCTTTAAATTACATTTTCAGTTGAAGAACCTTTGTGGTCATGTTGTTGGGCTGGTGATAATTCCAACATGTTGGTAGCAGGTGGTCAAACTGGTTCCTTGTACTATATCGACAAAAGGTTTATGAAGGTGTTACACTCAGAGCAAATACGTAGCCCTGCTTGTGTTTCACTTGTTTCAATCCCTCCTTCAAGTACTCGAATATTTCCTAAAGGTGGTTTTCTGAAAACTCGAATGGACTTGTTGTCTATGTTTGAATCGTCACTTACCCCTAATTTTTACAAAGAGACTGAATTGCCATTAAAAGGTTTTTGGAGTTCTGCTTCTTATGACACACGCTATAACCATATACTGTTGTCAGCTAAACCCTGTGGTAACAACAGTAATACCCGGCATATTGTATCTAAAATGTCATCTTTAAGTGAAGATTGCACTTCATTACAGCCAGTGGTCACCTTTTATGGTTAGTGTACATCAAAGTTCATAGATAATACATAAATAGATAAAATCAACCCAAATTTTTGGTTCTCAAATAATAAGAAACTGAGTCAATTTTTTCTCTTTAATGATAAATATTTTATTTTCTTTAAAAATTTAAATTTTACTGTGGTAATACTTTTAAATTAAAATTAATGAAATCAATAAACTATTATTCAATTTAACTCTTTATTGACCAAACTTAGATGGAAAATTATTTTTCTATTTTTTTTTAACATTTCTTATCAAAACACGAATTGATAATTCACCTGAGTTGACCCCTATTCTGAGGATATTGCCTCACATGAGATTAGTTTATCCATTCATTTATTATATTTGCCAAGGTTAATAAATTGTTATTTTTTTTTTGTTAATTTTTAGTAGCTTATAATTATTATTTTTCCATCATTAATAATTTGGGTATAATACAGCTTATAATTATATTATTAATGTTTTCAGGTGGGGATAAAGCTACACATCTAACCCGCTCATGTATAGTGCCAGCCAAAGAACCTTGTGATGATACATTAGTAGCATATTTCGATGAAAAATCAAACAGTATACAATTATGCAGCTTAAATTCTAATTCTTCTGCTCACAAGTTTTATGTTCAAGAACCATTTTTAGATTTATGCTATTTAGATGGAGTGGTCATGAATAGTAGACGGGTGATAGCTGCTTTGTCAGCTAAATCCATTAGTATATACTGTGTGTGAAAAACGGTGATATAATTTTTTATGTCTGATTTTTGTATATTTTTTGATACTATTTTTATTTTTTATAAATAAAGTTGTGACAACCTCTGTCCGTGTAAATTAAAACTGTATAATATTGTTCCATGTGAATTCCAATGTTTTAATCTCTTATTTATTTTTATTTGGAATTACACAATAAAGACTGAAAATGGTTAGCTTAAACAATTATTTATATAATTAATTTTAGTATATTTCTGTATGATACTTGTTATTTACTTTTATCGTTTACATTAAATTGTTTGTTTAATTTCATTACACTTAAAGTTTTATACAAAAAATAAATTAACATGTAATGTTGATTTTTCTTTAAGTATTGAAGTCTTAATTTATACATATTAAATAAAACGGGTAATAATTGTACAGACTGTAAAATAAAACTTAATGATTATTTTAAATATTATTTAGTTTATTTTAGTATTTTTATGGCATGAATTAAAGATGCACAATTGGAGCTACCCATGCTAAAAATAAGGTTAAATTAATAAAGTGTTGTGTTTATCATGATTGTTTGAAATCTATGGACACTCACTCAGGTCTTTATAATTCCACTGTATCTAAATATTTTCAGTCATTTTTACATAAATTATCTTATAGTTATAAATAAATAAATATTTATAACCTACTTATCTTTTTACGATTTAAAAAACTTTAACAGTCAACTCTATACACATATAATTACTATTTATTGCTTCTTTGTAGTGCTGTCAAATTTTGATCCAGTTTTAAATCGAGTCAAACTACAAATCACCATAAAGTTTTGATACAGCAAACAATAATTTTAATTCTTTCCTGAAGTAAGGCAACAAAGACAAATAATATTACTTGGTATTGTTATAATTTTAATAGAAGATTTAACATGAATTATAAATCGCCATATAATCTTAAATAGTAAATATTAGGTTTTAATTAATGTTTTGTTTTATACCACTTACCTAACCGCAGTGAAATAAATCAGTAACTCAGAGTGCATATTTTTTTAAATTGATTAATTGGCTAACAACAAGGACGTCAGTTCATCTTAAGGCCTTAAGGGGAAGTACATTATCTGTGTTTGTCGGTTTTTTACAATATTTTAATATCAAGTTATGAGTATGTGAAATATTACTATTTAAAAAAACATAGCTTGCTAAAAAATCAAAATATCGTAGTAACACAGACAATGTTATTCCAATGCGTTTGATTATAGGTCAGTTTACGCTAATATTAAAGCTAACAACACAAAATTAGTTCTATTGAACGCAGATTTGCCATGTTGTACGTACATAAGATGGAGACAACACATGCGGTTGTGATGTCCATATTATAATTTTCCTTCATTAATTAATTAATTTTACTAATATGGGACGTGCCCAATTACATTGATTAATAATTAACATAAAACAAGTAAAAATACTTTCTAAAAATATTTATAATAATCTTCAAATACAAAAAAAAAAATTAAAACAAAATCCTGTTTAAAATGTTCATCAGTCATATTGGTACTTTTTTTCGTAATAAACACAATTCGAATACAAATGTGTTGAACAAATCAAAACTCATTATTTTCCAAGTTTATAGTATATTTTATAGTAGGTAATATTTAATAACATAACTTATAACTAATAAGTAGGGAACGGACCAATAAAAAAATCAAAATATGTAAAAAAAAAATTAATAATGTGTATATCAAAAAAATGTATTAGTAGGTACTGAAAATTACAAAAAAAAATATTTTATAAATAAAAGTACCTATTACAAACTTTTAAATGTCTCGTTAGGAAACTCTTTTAAATAAAAATTCGCTTTTGATTTCGATTTCACAACTTTTGGCATTTTAAAATTATAAACTAGACGTCGACTATTACACGATATTACGTTTTAAATGCATAGAAACTACGAATGCTACTAAAGAGTAAAGACGATTGTCGAGTACCTACATACTCGACAATGTAGGTACCACTTCCTTATTTTATATTTATATCGTCAGGCATTAACAAGAGGTACTGAACTAGTACGTAAATGCCATTTAGATAACGATAATGTTTAATGTCGTCAAAAATTGAAAATCACCAAAATAAGTACTTATTTACCAAATTTGTAAAAATATGTATTTATACTAAAATATGTAAAATAAAATTGGGCTTATTTTAATAAGAATGATCTGAACCGTGCACATTTTTTATCACATTAAAAATATTTCATTCCAATAAAAATATGTGTTTACAATAAAATCCGTTCCCTACTAATAAGTAATAAACTAATAACCATTTTGAATGCCCGTCTAACTATTGTAGTCTCTACACTTCAATTGGAGTTATTAATAACTATCTCCGTCTTTCGTATAACACAAAATTACGAAAATTAATATAATATTGTTCTATAGTCAGTATGATCCATATGTATATCTATAAAATTAGTATAGCTAGACGATTAATCGTTTTATAGGAAAGAACACTATAACTGAGTTTAACGGACGTTATACCCGCAATGTGTTGTCTCCGTCTTACAAACGTAGAACAAGGCAAATCTGTGTGGATGGAATTCTTGTCTCGCGGTTCTATACGCAAACAGTACCTTAAAAATGACGGTTTATCAGGTATCATGCTAATTCAAAAATTGTCATTAAAACATTTAAAACCAATACACGATAGAGTTGGCCGGCTTACAAAATATAGTCAACGGATGAATAGGTACTGACGAAATAGGTAGCTGGAATAACGAAATAACCCGAAAATAATAAACTTATTTATAATAATAGTAATAATAATTTTAAGGCACATAATGCTATGAATATTAATTCATAAGAAAAACTACAAGAAAAAAAAATATTCAATAAAATTGTATCAAGTAGTAAAAAAAAGTATTTAAAATACCGTTCAAATACTTTATAACACTGGATTTTAGAGTATCTAAACCATTTGCATTATTTGACCAGTTAACACCAGGTAGGTTAAAATCACTAGAAACAACAAACCATCAGGGTAGGTCATTATTAGTAATCACTCATTACTATATTCTCAAAGTTTGAAGAAATTATAACAAAACTACATAATAAATTATATTTGATCAAAAATGGTTGTTCAAGGGCACAGCAGATATGAGTTTTTATAGATTTCATTGAAATATCGTTACGAATAGCTAAAAGAACAACATTACCTCTATTATGAACACTAGTTATACTGGATTTGTCACATCTAAAAACCTTTAAATCAAATAAACCTTAAAATGAATGTATATCACTATATAAGGAATAATCTAAAATTGAAAAAAAAAAAACAATTTTAAATATGAACATTGAAAAAGATATATTATATAACACAAATAATAATTTGTAAATAAAATCAAAATAAAATATTCTATTATAAGAGTATATTTTAAAATTTTGTAATAAGTAACATCTTAATTTAAGAATTTGATATGTATGCGTTTACCTTAACCATGTTTAGAATTAATTCAAAATAACAAATTATGAATAAAAACATAAATACAATTATTATAACACTTAAATAAAATATACATTTTATGGTTAAAAGAAAAACATTTTTTTTTGTATAAAAATTCTTATAAAATTTGTTTAATTAATATTTACAACTAAATGTATGTTATTCTAACTCCAGATCTAATATCTAACACTAAAATAAATAAAAATAATAAAATAAAATATGAATTCAACAAACATTTAGAAATAGATATTAGAATAAGATAAACACAGTCATATAAATAAAAGTCTATGAAACCAAATAGTTTAGGGCCAAACTAAGTACGCAATTTTTGGAGTCAAAATTCCCATAATCACACTTGATATCAAATTGACACTGTGATTATCTAATATTCTTCTCCCAGATATGTGCATGACGTCTTTACCTGGCTGTTCTACAATTACTCCAGTCTTTCGATTTAAACCTGAATTTAAAAAATAAGAATAAACAAATGAGCGATGTATCTAAATTAATTACCTACTAATAATCTATGTATTATTATAATTCGAAAACAATGATTTGATACAAAAATTAAATTATTACTCCAACTGGATATTTTTGTTAAAAACAGTTGTAAATATATTATATATATTCAATAAACTACTAATATCAAATTAATTAACTTGTAACTAGTAGAGATTGTTAAATAAAATGTAATTACCACTATATTGTAAGGTAGCACCTAAGACAGAATCAACAATACTGCCAACAAGTCCAGCTAAACCACCAGCAATTATTATTGGCCACTGTACAGGACTTTGAGCTAACATATCAGCGTCAATCATGTAGATGAGCATTACATAATTTGCCAATCCGACAGCAATACCACCCAATAAACTGACAACCAATCCAGTAGCAGTTACACCACCATTTGTACCTGGGCGATACATTCTACAAATAATATTTCCATTGTGCTTTTCGCAAATACTAATTACAATTAAATGATGCAAGTCATACATTTGGTATATTTGAATATGTTAAGTAACTAAATCTAAAAAAATACCTTTGGGAACTGGTTTACCGGTGGTTATTAATACAGGTAATCCACTATCCAAGACTGTCGCCAATTCTGATGCCCATGTGTCACCGTTACAACTGGCAAAAGCACCTGAAAGAAAAATAAAATAAATTTACATAAGATAACATAAATATAACATCTTACCTAGTATACCAAGGGATAACCAAGATGGTCGATAATAGCGGTTGAAATCAATAGGTAATTCCCCACATCCAACATCCAGAATGTACAAGAGTGCTAGTTGAGTAGCCATGCCTCCATTGCATAAAACTTGAATCCAGTTTCTTTGTCCACCTAAAAATTCATTATTGAAATATTAAATAATAAAAAGAACGGATGGGTCTCGCTCTGCTGAACAGTTGGGGGTGGAGTGCACCTTGTTCATAGGATAGGTCATTACAACGGATTTGTTAAATTTGAATACAATCATAGATATCATTGTATACGAATAACGATTCTGAACGGAGTTAATATGTTTGTCTAAAATGGGTATATAATATAATATTTTATATTTAAATTGAAATATAATGCAATAGTATGCAATTTCGTAAAAATTTTCGTTTCAAATAGTCATAAAATTTTTTCCTTTAAGTCTGGTAGAATTTTTTTTATATATTTTTGAAGATTAGCTTATGGACAACCTAGTGTTAAAATTGTATAAACAGAAATTTTTTTTATGAATTTTCAACTACAAAATAACTTGCAAATCATCGCGATTTCAACATATTTTATACAAATTTGAACTTTATAAGCTTATAAAAAAAATTCGAGTTAAACGATCTTCAATATTTTTTAGTTACGATAAGTATAACTCATAATAAATATTGTATTAAATTTTTAAGAGTTTTCGGACAGCCAAATAAAATTTATAGATATTTAAAAAAAAAAACTTACAAAAATCGAAAATTTAAATTGTCAATAAATAAGTCAAAATACTTTGAAAACTTAACCATGTTTAGAAAAAGCCAATATAAAGATTTGGTGAAAATTTCAAGCGTTTGTGGTTTTTCGTTTTTGAGTTAGAGCATTTTAAAAAAATGTGTTTTGTTAAAACGCAGTTTTGCGTAAAATTTTCCACTTTTTCGTAACTTTTTTATCGTTTTTGTCGACGCTTTGAAAAAGTATTGAAAAAGTTGCATTTTTGACTCGCCCAAGTACCATCTTCAATCACTTTCCTTTCAGAAAAGTTGCTGTTGAAGAAAATCAAAGCATTTTTACTACCAAAAATCGTGTCCTCAGACACAAAAAAAAAATAAAAAAAAAAAAAGCATACATCATTGTAAAACCAATAGATTCCATCACTCCGTTCAGAATCTAAATTTGAAAATGTTATTGATGTACCTTCTTTAAAGTCAGATTCTAATTGCTTTTTGGTTTTGCTCCGAAATTTTGTTGCTCTTGAAGATGTTACAAAGAATGTAAGTAAACAAGCAAAGAACCCATAGTTGCTTAACGTCAACACAAAACCAACAAATACACCTGAATAAAAAAATACACGTAAATCATTTATTTGATAGCAAATTTATAGCCTTATAAATGCAACATATTAAAATGCAGTTCTAGACCTTAAAAAAGAATACTCACCTAATAATGCTCCACTTAGGTTTAGACTACGTTTAGTATAACCCCAGAAAGCCATAAATAATGGAAGGAAAGTAGATATAAACCAACGGAAGGGTGGAAGTCCTTCTAAAAATGTTATCAAACAATAAAATTCATGTTTCTTTATAAGTATAAAAATCTACATAATATAATACAAATGTATGATTAAAAGTTCAAACTAAAAATAAAACCATTATTTATATTTTGAAATTAAATCAGTTGATGTAGACTAAGAAAAGTAGTAATAAAACAATTATTTTTCAACTAATGTATAATAAAACGTTAATATTTATAAGCTTACCATCTAGTTCATTTTCATTATCACCATACAATTTTCTGAACAGAATATTGGTAATCCATAAGATCATTGACAAAGGAATGGAAATCATTGTTAAGGCAACAGATATGGTTGGCTTTGAAATATTCATATCTTCACAATCATTTTTGATTTTGGCCATGGTAACAAACGAAAAAATTGTTTTTGGTAACACTAAAGCAGAAAACTATATAAATATGGGGCTTATACAAAACATAATAAATCAATTAGTATTAAAATTAATTTAATTAGAAAATTTAAAATGCTAGTAAAAAGTAAACAACATGATGTATATCATAATTATTTAACAAGAATAATAATAGTATATTAATAGTTAAATCCAATCAACATATTAAATTATAAAACATAATAATCATATTATATATTAAAATTATTTAATAGCTAGAGTCTAGAACACTTTAAATATTATCAAAACAATAACAACAAGGTGTTTTATAGCATGATTATGTAACAAGAATATAATAAAACCTAACATTAATTATTCACTCCAATCAATTAATTTTATTGTAATGATCAACCAAGACGAAGGATAATTTAAGATAATAATTATAATTTAAATACAAAAAATGTTTAATTATTTTTAATGTGAAAACCCATTTCATAAAATAAACTAGGTTCTTCCCTGAAAAATAGAATATTGCTAGTTAAAATTAAAATTATTATTTAGATTTAAAGTTTTGTAGTATTATGATTGATATTAATAAAAATGAACAAATTCTTAGTTAGGATAATACAAAATATTATAACAAAAATAGTTTCTTATTTAGAAATTTTTAAATTACTACTGTTACTAAACGGTTAACAATCACAATCTTGAATTAGTCCCTATTATTATCTATTATAAAAATTTATTTAAACATTCATGACTAAATATAAGTATGAACATATGAGTAACAAATAATACAGTTGTACAGAAAAATACAATTCAGAATTATTACACACCATACCATAGGTACCATAAAATAAATTATCATACGCTACATTAAAATATGTTTCATGGATTACATGTAATTATATCATTAATTAGACCACTTTAATTTAAATATAATACTATACTTGATGATATGTTATGTATTTCAATTATTAAATTATTCAGAAAATAAACAATAATTATTTTTCACAGTAACTTTGGTATTTGATCTATAAATATTTTATAAACAATAAACTCGTTGTATTTAACAATATTATTTTAGACAATGTACCACTAATTATAATTTTAAAATTTTAAAAATATTTGAATAATATTCATAGACCACCACACAAACATGCTCAGTGGGGCTCATTATTCTGTTGAAATATATTAATAATAGTAATTATTATATTATAACACTTGATAAGTTAACCTTTATTATAAATTTTCAACTTAACCTATGAGTTCATTACTGATCGACAATAATTTAACTATAAATCTTAAAATAATTATTGTTATAACATTATTAAACTATACTTTTCCCAGTTAATTTAAAAAATAATTATCATGATATAAAGTAAAAATAAAATAAAATTTAAATGTTACGCTTTTATAATACTTATTATAGATTAATAAATACTTATACCTACTACTTCTACTACAATGTACATGATATATGATACATTCATACGACAATGAATATTAATATGGTTACTTGATATCAGTAGTGTTCCCAAAAATTATAGGTATTCTTTAAAAACAAACAGTTTGGGGGAAAAAAAAACATTTATTCAAGAAAGGTTTCCTCATAGTCTCATAAGAATAAGAGCTACAAAGGTTTACAGTAATTTATAGTTTAATTAATTGATTTTAGTTAATTTTTTTTTATTTTTTTCACAGAATGGTCGAGATTTTCTTTAAAAAATACAATATGGGGTTTTGAGTTTTGCATACAATTAGTAAGCAAGTACTATATATCTATACACAAACAGTACAGCTCAACAATGAACGTTGCTTTTATAAAATCCTTTCTTTGATTCACTGAACGTCTGTAAGATATATAGCCATCAACAGGGATTGAGGAAGAAACCCTTCCTTTTGGTTACAGACCATAAATGTGCATTTATATTAATACATTTTATATACTTATCTTAAGATTCCTCTTTCCCTTATATTATGCTGTCGTTTATTTCATATATATAAATATAGTGTATAATAATTAATAATTGTTATGAGTATTACTACAATACTAAATTACAATTTAAAAAGAACGGAAGTGTTTTTATACATATTACTATAATTTGTAATAAAAATATTGAATAAGTGAATATTTGAAATTAAATTTATTTGCATTGATAATTACCAACCATATAAACAGTTTTGAAAAAATATGACTTGTATAATTTCAAAAAATTGATGAGAACTGTTACTGGCTAAACTAGTATCCATACTAGGTAAAAATAGCACTATTGTTTTGAAGAAAATTAACTTTTTTATAATAGAATATCCGGGTTACACATTTTCCTGAACTAGCATTCAACTTGTAGGTATTTAAATACTTGTAAGTACCTACCCTTATGAATCATTCATAAGTATAACCATATAACTTAATATTCTAGTGTCGATTTAACTTAGTTATACTAAGTTATTATACTAATTCATTTGCCAACCGTTGATGAATATTATCGCCGACAAATAAGTCGGTTATTATTTTATTATTAATTTTTTCCTAAATCAATCATGTTTGACACTTCACATAAGATTTTTTCACCAATTAAGTGTAAACATAAAAACGATTGTTAAAAACAAAAACCCGATTAAAAATATAAAACAATATTTGAGTTACCTGAATTTGATGGTGAGCGAAAAGGTCGAAAGATAAATGAATAGTTTAAAGCGAGTAAATGCTTAGAGTGCACATCTCGGCGTGGCCATAAATTATAAAACGGTGGCGCCAAAGGCGACGGCAAACGGCGCAGAGGTTGTCTGGTTCACTGGCCAAGTACTTGTGGACTGTGGTGAGATTACCGTAAACCGACGTTGTTCGTCCATCCAGAGCTATTAATTTCAAACGTTTCGCGATACGCGCGATCCCAGCAGCAGCGCTGCAGTGCTACACGTCGTCATCGTCGTCGTACCCGTGACAGCTAGCAGCTACGTTTATCAATTATCAGTAGCTCATCGCGAACGCGCGACGTAAGTAATTGTTGATAACGGCCGTTATCCGGGCAGTGTCCACGGAAAAACAGCTGTTTGGTGGCCGCGAGATAACTCTGTTTATTTTCGTAATGCCAAATTTGGAGTGTTTTGAAGCACCGAGTGGCGAGTGCTATGATGTGTGTTGTTGTTGCGTCGTGTGCGTAGGATTAGTCGTCGCCAGCATCCGCCTCTCGATCTAGGCCGTCGCCGTTCGTTTCCGTTCACTCGCTCCCATCGTTCCTCGTGCACTCTTCGACAACGATTACGACGAAATGGAAGACATATTTCAATGGTGCCGTGAAGGCGTAGCTATGCAAGTCCGGGTTTGGCTCGACGATACCGAACACGACATGAATCAAGGGTGAGTATCGCG
Source organism: Chaitophorus viminalis (assembly GCA_025469195.1). Classification (NCBI taxonomy): domain Eukaryota; kingdom Metazoa; phylum Arthropoda; class Insecta; order Hemiptera; family Aphididae; genus Chaitophorus; species Chaitophorus viminalis. The sequence goes on along the minus strand of JAIPRK010000346.1, from coordinate 218,653 downwards.
ATTTGTCTACCCCCAAATCTATTTACAACTCCCCAACCTTACACATCACCTGTATAACCATGTCTGTTACGGAAAATCCGCAACATTTCCGACTAACGCGCATTACTCGTTTTCTGTAGCGATGACCATGGGTTCAGCCCGTTGCATTGGGCGGCCAAGGAAGGCCATCTGAAAGTAGTTGAGATGCTAGTGCAGAGAGGCGCCCGTATTAACTCCACGAACCGAGGCGATGACACGCCTTTACATTTGGCAGCGGCACACGGCCATCACGAGATTGTGCATTTGGTGAGTGTTTGGTGTTTATTGTCATCACATGACGTTTTTATCAGTTCCATTCGATTGCAAATATTAATTTGTGTTTTAGTTGTTGAAAAATCGTGCTGACATTAATTTCACAAATGAACATGGCAATACTCCTTTGCACTATGCTTGTTTTTGGGGTTATGAAGCAATTGCCGAAGAACTCATTGAAAATGGGGCATTAGCTGCTGTGGCCAACAAAGATGGTGATACTCCTTTAGACAAAGGAAAAGGACCAATTGTAAAACACCTTAAAGGTATTTCGTTTGTTATTTCATTTCTTTTTGTTCTTATCAACATTTATTTATAAAAATAAACATTTTGTTTTAGATTTGGCTTTACAGTCTGGACAAGATCTGACTAAAATAATTTTTAAAGATCAAAGTTGGTTGGGTTTGAAAACAAGAAGCCGTAAGTTACATGTACTTTAAATAATTAAGTTAGTTAGACTTTATAGTTGATACTGATATTGATAAATAACATCAATTTTAAGCAAAATAATAATTACATGATATAACATTACATAATACATATATTTATTATGTACAGATTTGTTTGTATTTTTTATATCATTATTAATTTATTGAAAGTTAAAACATATTTAATAGATTGTTTAGGTTTATATAATTAATAATTTATCAATTTGTTTTTTAATTGGATTATTGAAATCAGTTAATTAAACATTTTATTCGAGTACTCTTCTAAATACAACCAGTATAATATCTTAGTAAAAAATTGAATAGTGTGTAATTATATATCTATTTACTGTACATGCCATTTTTCTATATTTTGTTAGACTTTGTATTTGTAAACCACCATATATTTCTTAATTTATCATTGATACAATTTGTGGTAATGCTAAAGAATTTTCTTTACAAAAATGCCTGATACAATGCATAGAATACATATGATATCTATATAATTCAATATCAACATTTTGCAATACTCAAATTTAATCTGTTATTTGGTACATTATTCAGGAGATGCTACATTATCACGCCATAAGGGAATTAATTTGAGTGATCTTTATTTACATACTAAAATGGCTACTTCACCCAGTGGAGAAACATGGCGTGGACATTGGCAGAAAAATGATATTGTTGCCAAAGTGTTAGCTGTTCGACAATGTACTCCTCGAATCTCAAGGGATTTCAATGAAGAATTCCCAAAGCTTAGGTGACTTAGTGATACCATTTATAACTATTTTTGCTGAATCTAATAATGTTATTGTCTGGACTGTAGAATATTCTCGCACCCAAATGTACTTCCAGTGATAGGGTGTTGCAACTCTCCTCCAAATTTGGTGGTTATTAGTCAGTATATGCCATGGGGATCACTCTATAATTTATTGCATGAAGGAGCTAGAGTTACCGTGGATACTGCTTTAGCACTTAGACTTGCTGTAGATGTTGCCAGAGCCATGGCATTTTTGCATAGTCTGGAAAGGATTATACCACAGTTTCATCTGAACAGTCATCATATTATGGTAGGATAATTAATCATTTGTTTTGTTTCAATGTATGCTATATCAATATGCTATTCAATGTATGTATATCAAATATTATTTATTTATAGATTGACGAAGACCTTACAGCCAAGATAAACATGGCAGACGCTAAATTTTCATTCCAAGAAAAAGCAAGAGTTTATTATCCAGGATGGATGGCTCCAGAGGGTAAATACAAAATATTATTAATTATGAATTATGAATTTTACTTTTTTTTTTGTTTTTGTTTTATTAGCTTTTAGAAGAATTATTACTTGAATGTTTCTCATCATTACTCATTAGTTTATGGAATTGATGTATTTTTTATTATAATAATATAACATTTTTTCCTGAATACTACCTTATTAATAAAATATTTTGAAACCAATTGCACATATAATTTATAGTTATGATTTATTTTTATGGAATAATTCTAGCTTTACAAAAAAAGCAAAGCGATACAAACTCAGAAGCATGTGACATGTGGAGCTTTGCAATTCTTTTATGGGAATTAGCTACCAGGGAAGTTCCATTTTCTCACTTGTCGCCAATGGAAATAGGAATGAAGGTATGGTTTTTGCTGTTTATATTATATGCAAATATATGTAAATGTTTTAAAACAAATGGGTTATATTTTAGGTGGCTTTGGAAGGCTTAAGAGTGACTATTCCATTGAACACATCTCAACATCTTACCAAACTGATTAAGATATGCATGAATGAGGATCCAGGCAAGAGGCCAACTTTCGACATGGTACTTCCGATTTTGGATAAAATGAAAAGATAATACAAAATAACAATATTTTAAATTACTATAAGTGGAAGAAAAACATCTTAATAGAATAAAGATAGATTCCTGCTTTTTTGTAAAAATACTAATTTTTACATTGCAACTGTATCAAATATTTAATACACAGGGTTTCCCACCAGAGTAATTAAAAATAGTGGGCTCATTTGTTCAAATCAATTAATACTTTCTATTTTGAGAATATGATAAATCCATCTATACAAAAACAGTGAAGATCTGATTGATTCCTTATTTACAGCCTCTTCCCAGTTTTGGTACAAATCAATACATTATGTTTTATAATGAGAAGGGAAACAATATATTTTATTCACTGTAAAAATCAATCATACTGATAACATTTGAATCTGTAGCTTAGCATCACAAAAATCTTGTTTCAACAAATGTTCATATTATACACATAGAATAAAAATGATCATCTCAAAATATTTGATAAAATACTACTCTTCCTGGATTTTTTTTATGTTCCCATTTACTGTGTATAGTGTATACTATATAATATTATGTACTTAAAATTTTGTTAAAATCTACATAAACTATATTTGAAATATGAATATGAATTATGAATTAATTTTTATAAAAACCATTAAAATCAATACATTATGATTAAAAATGTTAACTATTTCAATATTGGGATTTTACAGTATTAAATATTTTTGGACTACTATTTATATATTCCAGTGTGAGCTTCTTATAATGCAGACTAATAAGACTTTGACGTTAACTATTTATTAACACTAGATAATTAGTAATTAAATATTATTATATTTTATAAATAATTTATAAGTACACCACCATGTAGTTTTGTTTTTTTGTTGAACATACACATTTTATATTGATATTGGTTGTTTGTTTTTGAGTTTAATAATACAGTTTTCAAGTGAATAAATAATGGTTTTGATACATTATAATTATTAACTTATCCTTGGGGTATAATAAGTTCATTTTATACATGAAATTTATTTTAGTTATCTTTTATAGATGCAGTCAAATCAAAACTTTAGTTGATAAACTTTTGTTCTGAAATACATTATTTTAGTTAGTGCCATTAGTAGTTGGTTGTTAGCCACATTAAAATTATATGCCTGATACATATATTAGTTATTATTTATTACCATTATTCATCAGTGACTTTAAATTAAAAATTAAATTAATATTTAAAGTTTAAATAATTATAGATCTCTTAATAGTTATATTATAGTTCAAAACAATTTCAATAAAATAAAGAGAAAATATAGTACTTATATTAATATATATAATGCAGAAAAAAAATAACACGAGAGCAAGATGGTGGTGTAGCTTTAAATAAAGTTAACGAGAGCTTACATTTTCTATACTTAATTGGATAATTACTTTTTTTTAATTATATAGTTTAATAAATGTTAGTTTTGATAATTGTTGAATTGTATAACTATTATTGTATTAGACTTATATTTTAACCTATGTGTATTCAAGATAATATTAATAATATTTGCTTCGAACGTGTGTTATGAATTTATAATGTTACACTGCGTAAATAGCAGTATTGTCGTTTTCTAATATTATGAAATATTTAAATTATTTTTGTGAACAGTGTAATTTTTATCATTATGCAACTCGTGCCTTATCGCAGTTATTGTTTAAATAATATTATTATGCCATTGCTACCTATATATAATACCTGATATAATAACGATTGTAAACGAATAAAGACAAATAAAACATGCATCATTACTAATCAAAAATATATTGTTTTTATATTTATACCCACATGACCTTTGATTGCTTGCAACTCTTAGGGAATACAAAATGTGTGTGTGTGTGTGTGTGTGTGTGTGTGTGTGCAAATACGAATGCTCTATCAACACCCCAGGGGATAATTTAATGTAGAAATTGCGTATTTTCAATAATTAACGATTAAAGTGCTCTGTCACCGGGCAGGTTGATAGGGGGTAATGGATATACACAGAGGTGAACCGATTATTATTTATTTATAAGCGTATTGTATTAATCTGGTGTGTACGAGGGCGTCGCGCGTTCAATCATTCCATATTATTCGAGTGCGCGTGTGAGTTCAAGTGTGTACCTACGCAAGGCGAGCAGTTGGAAAAAAAAAATGTACTCAAGAAAAAATGAAAACGAGCAGCTAAACAACTTGCTGAGTGAATATTTCAAAACGGTGCGTTTAATATTTTGTAAATACACAACTGAAAAATGGAAATAAAAAAAAAAATTATCGCGGAAACGGGGTTTGCAATACACCTATATATTATTATAATATATTATTCGTCGGTAATTACGGTTGTACACCTTTGGGCCAGAGGTTCCCAACCAGGGTGCCGCGAAATTATTTGAAATATATTTTTATAAGAAAAAACGATTTCATGAAAAATCTGTGAATAATAAAACGGACTATAATGTAAAAGCAAATAATAAATAAATAAATAATAATTAAAAATAAAAATATATACAATGTAATATGTGCATGCATAATATACATTGTATATAGTATCATAGTATACAGCTATATACACCTTACTACTTTTGTTTCTTTTGTTTGTACTTATGCACTGATTGATAAAACCGAAGTGGTCTATAGACTATAATATAGTATAGAGTATAGGGCCTAGGGTGCGTCCGGATTTCAGAAAATGACTAAGGGGGCCGTGAGTCAAAAAATGTTGGGAACCTCTGCTTTGGGCTATATTATTATGAAGGCTTATAATTAAAGTTTCATACCTATAAACCTATTGCATAAATGTTAATATAGGAAACAATGGAAACGCTCAAACGCGTGTGAAATATATTTTAGACGCCTATACGAATTGGATTAGGGACTTTTTCAACCGCGGAAAGTGGTCGTAATAACAGTTTGATTTTAAAATGACAACATTTTCAATTACTTCTTCTGATCCCTTTTCGTCCACGTGCAGTACAACTCCAAAAGTTTCGTGTACATTAAACGCCTGGTGGTATAGTTTTCGATAAAGTTGCTAAAGAGAAACCGAAGATAAACAATCGGAGAAAAGTTATAGGCAACAGTGCAACACAACCGCGCGTTCATTTTGGACCGAGTCCCGACCGTTTTTGGGGAGTACCTAAATCAAACTGAGAATTATTATTTCCGAACGCGGGGTTAGATAACGCGGAATATTTAAATGCTCATCACGACAAAAGCGCTAAATATCTGGAACTATATAGCAGAACGCGGATTAACTCAAAGTCTCTGCATATACATGACTACACGAATGGCAACGGATGGGTTGCGAGCTTTGTCGAAGGGTATACAGTTCTCGTAACCATTCGAAAGTGTTGGGCGAGTAAGTCGAATAACTCGAACGGCGGTCCGCGTTGTGTCGGTTTTTCGAAACATATCGAAGAAAATATACGGTACACACGAGCACGAACAATTTGTGCGAATGCTCGTTTGCGATCGCCTTGTTCGTCGAACAAATTAATGTTGTCGTCGCTGCACGCACCATAAATGATACTCCATGCATTATGCGTACGCGTATAGTTGATACGAATAAGCGTATACAGTTACCTGATTGTTTAAAATCAACCACGCATAAATTCATTATTGCCTCGCGTTGTACTGTATAATGATATTTGTCAAACAATTATTTGCATTTTAAACGAAGGCCATGTACAACAGCGTCAACAGCATGTCTGTCCTCGGACCGAGGTTGAAAACCAATGTTGATGTTTTTTAACCCCTCTATAAAAGTCCATTTGATTATTAGGCACGATTTATTTTAAAATTACCAAGGAATGTATTCGAAAAAAGTTTAAAAATGAAAAAAACAAACGTTTACGTGGGATTTTCGTTGTTGTTGATTTAAACCCGTTCGTTAATTAATTATTTAATAATTCACGCTTGAGTAGAGTTTATTCATGCTTTCATCTGATCTTCGCATCGTTTTGATGTTTAAAATACAATTATTTCTTTGAAATTATAATTTAAATAATTACAAAAACCTGATGTTTTTTTTTATTTTGTACAAAAATGTAATTATACTATACAAAGCATTACTATTAGGAAACTAACCTTTGATGGTTTTTACTCATCATGTAATAATGCATAGTCGGATTAAGTTTATTTTACGAGATTTTAATTTTCTTGTTATCTATTTTAAGAACGGTAGGTAATATATAGATAGGTACTTCGTGGTTAACTTTTATACTTAAAATAATAATACTCAAGAGTTAATAATGACATTTTATGGTTTGTAGAAAAGAAACAAATCGACATCATCATGAAATAATCGTGGTTTATGGTGTATAGAAGATAGCTAGAATTAAATTTGCGTTGTAATTATAATAATTATTATTTCATAGATAAGCCCTGCGATCTAGAGTACTCAGACCATTTAACAGGAACGAACTGTTTTTAATTTAAAATTATTTGAAAGATTGTCGTTGTTTAAGCTTTATATATTACCTATTGTTGTAGCATACTTTTTATTCTTATATGAAACGATACGGAAGCTATGATTGTTTATTCTGTTCTAAGCTTTTTGCAATATTAATAATAATAAAGATCTTATATTCTTTTTCTTTTTCTTATTATTATTATTAATTATTATTTGCATGTTATGCAGTGTTGGTAGGTATCCTAACAGCTGAAATACGTTTTCTGTAATATTATGAATACTATTACACTGCACCAGTGACTATTTTAAAACAATAATTTGTTATATTTTATGTACATGTAAAAACATTATTATTGACTATAATGTGCGTTCGTTTATGCAATATTTAGAGATCATTTTTTCCGTACCAAAATGCCATCAAAGATGAAGAATCTCCGGCGTATCGAGAAAACAATTTCGTGCACCAAAAATACAACAAATCCAAACCCAAAATGTTTGAGTTCACAACTTATTGCTCTATGACTAGCTTGCACGGCTTCTGTCACTTTGTGGAAAACAATTTCAACAATGTTGGAAAGTAAGTGATATAATAACAATTAATGAACACATGCGTGTACAATACCACTTCAACGAAAATTATTACGAACATATGCATATTATTATCGAACATATACGTATACACAAGCGTGTATTTATGATCCTAAAACGGAACGGTTATAAGTTGTCTCATACTATTTCCAGCTTTTCAGGTCGATCAAAATTAAAAATATACATTTTTATTAGCATTCAGTCTTCAAATAGGTTTTCATTTTTTAAAGCCATTGGCACGGTGGCATAGTGTCATTGGTATAGTGGTATAAACCAGCGGTTCTCAACCTTTTTGAGTTTGCGACCCCCTATAATGTCACCAAGATGTCTAACGACCCTTTGGTAATGTAGGCATTAAAAAATTGAATAGACTGTTATTAATGTATTTATTTGTGTATATATTTTACAAAAAAAGGTATATTATGTCATTTGAATATTTTTTTTAATTTAATGACTCTTTTGCTGTTGTTGATTTGAAATAATTTTGTCAATCCTTGGCTCAACAGATTTGGATAGACTTATTCTCATTGTTGGCGATATATCCAGCCGATTTCTCGATTTAGTTTTAATTGTAGTCATCGTAGAAAATCCTGTTTCGCATAAGTATGTCGTTGAAAATGGAATTAACTTTTTTAAAGCTTCCTCTGTTAATGCAGGATACTCAGATTGAATTTTGATCCAAAATTTACTTATGTTTTTATGACTATTAAAAATCTGTTCCAACCCTTTATCTGAATACAACTCAATTAATTTTTCTTCATTTAATAATGATAATTTATTTTTTTCTGATTTAATAAATGACTTAATAACCCATAAATTGTTTGAACGAATATCTTTCATTGGATCAAAATATTTAAGAAATTTTTTTTTTAGTTTTAATAAATGAATTGCAATAACATTTTGTATTTCATTTATTTCATTTTCATTTATTATTTTTTCTTCCACCATATTAAAAAAAAAAAATGGGACCATATCAAACGTAAGCTTTTGTACTCTTTTTTTTTTCCCAAAGTTCGATTTTGTTAAGAAATGCTTTTATTTTATTGTTTGATGTAAAAATATTAGTATATGGCCCTTGTAAACTCAAATTTAGGTCGTTGAGAATAGAAAATATATCTGAAAAATAAGCAAGATTTGCTAACCATAAATTATTTTCAAAATAATCACCCAAGGATGATTTTTTATCTTTCAAAAATATTTCCACTTTGGTTGTAAGATCAAATAAACGAGTTAAACATTTTCCTTGTGATAACCATCTGACATGTGTATGTAATAGTAAACTAGTGTAATCTGAACCCATTTCGTCACATATGAGTTTAAAAATACCCGTATTTACTGCACTAGATCGAATAAAGTTTATAATTTTAATGAATGTATTTAAAACATTAAATAAATTTTCACCCATATCTTTAGTGGCCAATTGCTGTCGGTGAATGAAACAATGAGTTGAAATTAAATCCTTATGAGCTATCTGTTTAATTTGTGCTACAAGACCATTAAACTTTCCCATCATGGCTGCAGCACCGTCAGTACATATACCAATACACTTGGAAATAGATAGATCATTTTTGTCGAAGTACACTAAAATAGCTTTGAAAATTTCCTCAGATGTACAAAACGTTGGTACATTTAAACAATATAAAAACTCTTTATTTATGTCATTCAAATCGGTATCTACATATCTAATATAAATTAATAATATTGCTTCATTATTAATGTTTGTTGATTCATCGATTTGAATCCCATAAAATATAGATTTTTTTTATTTTTCGAATAAGTTGATATTCAATGTCAACAGCCATAATATTTATTCTTCTGCTGACAGTATCATTGGACATTAGTATACTTTTTATTTTAGTTGCATATTCACTACCAAACAACTCAGTACAAATATATATCATGCAATAGGTTCAATAGTTTTTCACCGATTATATATGCTTTTTTAGATTTAGCTGCCAAATATGTACATTTTAAGTATTTTTTACCTTCAGTAGTAAAAGATTTGATAATTTTTTTATTTTCTTTAAGCTCATGTAATTTTCTTAAAAAAAATCTTTATTTCGATTATTATAATGAACATGATTTGTTTCAAGATGTCGCAAGAGTTTATTAGGTTTTAGAGATGCATTGGCCAACACCACACTACATATAATACATTGAGGCAAATCTATATTATTTTCACGTAAATAAGTAAGCCCGTATTCGACGTAACTTTCATCGTAGTTCAAAATTTTTGTAGTTAGTTTTACCTTTTTAAGTAGTGGCCTTAATTCATTTTCACTAACATCTGAATCAGGACCGTTCACAATTGCTAAAGATGAATTTGATGTTGAGGGTTGTTTAAAAAAATTTGACAAAGATGTTTGTTTACTCATTTTTTAATAATTAGGTATTGAATAAACGTACAACATGTACAAATAGTGAATAAATTATAATAATAATACTTTACCAGCTGGTGTACGAGTACGACATAGGTACAACTGACGAAACACCGATAAAATACTCAGACCATCGCGTAATGATTACGCCATAATCGATTATATTGTTGTCTTATATGTAATTAGCCTTCAATTGTATTATAAATAAATAGTACGTTTTTATCGACTATAGGATTATCCAAACAAGAATAAATATATATATATATATATTATAACACTTACTATTAATTATAAGATTCTAAGTCAACATTTTTTTTTCCCACATGAATTGGCGACCCTAAAAATATTGTTGACGATCCCCCGGTTGAGAATCGCTGGTATAAACCATTGTGTCCGAGTAGTTTAGCCGCTGTATTTAAGATACTGTACACAACATTTATTTTCTACGAAATCTATTTTTCAATACTAGATTTTTTGCGAGAGCTATCTTAGGATATGACCTAGAAGATGTATTTTTAATTTCAAGGTGTCTTATGATATGCCTATTAAAACCGCATAAATGCAACCTTTTAAATAGTTTTTATTTCTGCAGATCGTGTACGTAATTATAAATAAAACCATTTTTGGATAATAACGTTTTAAATCGCGAATATTAAAAGTCCAATTAAAACAATAAGCCATGAAAAAGTGTATCAAACGGCGGCAGGTCACATAAATATTTTGTTTTGTTTTGTTTTCTGGAAATTATATGTCATAGATCATAAATCAAAGTCCTAATCACAATACGATACTTATTCGAACTCGGGTAAAGACTATAGGTAATAAGATGCCATGGTAAATTGGTAAATGTATTATTCGATCTTACTGAAGTAATATAATGTTCTCATCAATTTTATCAAGAGTATACTGAACGCCAACGAGTCTCTCAATATGCCAATTTTTATGATTATACGGTGATGGTAGAGGGTGTAAAAATAAATATGTAAATAGATGGGTGTAAATGTAAAAAAAAAAAAATTAAATAGTATTGAGCTGATCGTCTGAAGTAAAAAATTAATAACCACTACGAAATGTATTTAAACAATTTTTAAATCAATTACATTTTATATTTCTTTACAAACTTTTTAAAAGTATACTCAGTATACCCGTAAATTTTCAAAATAATATTGAGAATATACGGCGTACATGTAGAATACCGTATACCCTATGGGAACATCACTCTATACGAGTAGAATTAAATTATGACAATAATATGAATTACGATGATGATATGGTATCTTAGTGTGTTCAATATTTTAATACAGTACATTATGACGTAAGTGATTTGAAAAAAATGTTGATGTATAAAGTGTAAATATCAACGGATTAGTTTTGTAAAGTAATATTCGATATTATATGAATCCATTATAGGTATTACACTATGCAAATTCCGTTGACAACATTTAATGCGAATATTGCGTATACTCTATACGTATATTGTACATACTTGGCACTTGCTCCGGTTTTTCGAAGTTTCGAATATCTCTGTGAATTTATTATCAGGAATAATTTTTCTGTCGAATCGTTGGGTACTACATTATATTATAAAATAATATGACGTCAAACTGTTTTAAAACCAACTACCATGTATTAAAACATCGATCTACACTGCAAGAAAATTATTACTGGTCGCCGTACGAGCTATCTATATAGAGGTATAATACATTTATTTTTGGTTCGGAAGAATTTCGTTAAGCGCTACAAAAGTTTCTTCTAATATATAACATAATTTGATTGGAGATTCGAACGCCCATTATGTGCGCATATGCTATATACACTGTACACATGTTACATGTATATTATACATAGCCACATAGGTAAATTGCATGTACTGCACTTCAGCATGACGTATACAATGTATAATTGTAAATGCACATACTACATATACGCGCGTGAGCTTTATGTCTTTCGCGGGCGCGGGTTTGTTAAAAAGTTCAAATATTGTTGTAATATAGATTTATTTTGTTTTTCAAGAAATGTATTGTGCTAGTATAGGTACATAGTAATAATATGTATAGGTACAACATACGAAATGCGTTCGAACAATGACGCTGCGGTAAACGCGAATAATAAAAAAAAAAAATGTGTACACAGTACGAAAAAAATATCCCCAATTATATTATAATATGTAGGTCAAACGAGCGCGCGAGAATTTACACAGACGAAATGAACGCGAATATATTATACTTCTGCCCCATTTCCTCGCATTGGTAATGAGAGTTTATATATATACGTATACATTGCATTGTATCAGTGTGGCAGTGTGCTTAATACGCAATAATAGTCGTTCGTATATATTATTAAAATACTTTTCGGCCTTTGGGTACACACTATATATATTACTCGCTATATGTATATTCTCCACCGCATTATTACGGATGTAGTAGCAGTATTGGACTAACGCGGAATGCAGATCCGCTTTCACAGATTGGGTCCCCCTCCCACCACTAGTTTTTCCTCGGGCCCCGTCAACTATGCAATAACTTATGGTTATACTGTAGGTATTTCCAACCTAAAAAATCTCTTTCGTCATTGTGGGTCAAAACAATAACCAACATTTTAAAATAAATGTTTCCTGTTGCTCAAATTAGTTGCACGTCTGTATTTAAAGTAAATAGTTATAGAGATCCTATATAAAGATTTTTGACGAGGCTTTTTAGAGCCAGTCTGACACTGCGTAGTTGTGTGAGTTTTTGAAATTTTGATCGATTTGTATTATTTTTCCAGAACACACGTGATGTACAAATTAACACACCTATCCACCTATTACGCATTGAATTCACGTATATACCTATTGTTGCCGAACTCTCAACCGTTTTTATTTCACGAATTGCATTCACCATAGTAGGCATAACATTTTGTACGTTTATACGAGCACTATAATAAGAACGTGTGTGGATACTATACCCAGTCGACTCGTCAGAGTGTCTGTGCGCCTAAACACCATTTCGTTTTAAAATATCGCTCTGATAACGTATAATAATATAATACGCGCATTGTTAAAAATCGTGTAAAAAACAATCTTCCGAAAACACGAGTTAATGATTCGAGAAAACTAGGATTATTTATTTATTTATTAACATTTCCCACCCAAAACAGTCCAAAACATCGTTAAAATATACCGTGAATGCAATGTGTTGTTTCGATAAGAAAAATAAAAACTGTGAACATGACCGTGGATAAAAAATTCGATTATTTCTGAACATATTTTCATCTTTGGCTGTTGTCCGCTTCGTACAGCGGCGATGTTTTTTTAATATTTTCATCGTCCAACGGGTATTATTATACAATATACAATATATAATACTGTTATAACCAGGATCGAAAATTTATCGATAGAAAATATCGATTTCGACCGGTAAAACAAGAAGATGCGAATATTAATAATAATTAATAAAGTAATTAATAATAATAATAATAATGTGTGAGTACTATAATAATGCTATTCTTATGACTTCACATAATCGCATATTTTAAACGGTTTCAGAATCTTTTGGGCAATCTGCTTGGTGGTCATATACATACTGTGCGGTTACTCGGTCTATATGTTAATTGTTTCGTACTTTACAATGCGGCCAATCATTTCGTTGGATAGTACTGTGTCCTGGATCTGGACGATTCCTTTTCCTGCGGTCACTATGTGCAGCGCGAACAAAATGCGTCTTTCCACTTACAATTATTCGGACGCTAACAGCGACCAGTACGGTTTTTATTTCGCGTGATTACTGCCTGTGTAATATCATAGTTTGTGTAATCTGTATGCTAACATTATTGTCAGATCGATCAGGAACGTGATGCACAATATTTGTGAGAAAATGCCCACCACGAAACAATTGAAAGATTCCGATGACTATCTCCACGGATCGTTTGTTTCGCAAGTTTTGAAGGAAAGTACTTATATATAATACTACTATAAATTATTATTGTAAATCTTTCTATTTAATCGAGTACCAGGTGGTACCTGCTTGCGCAATGCTTCCGCCGGGATATTATTGCATATACTCGTATATCCAACCTTGCATGTAACTATTTGTCGATTCCCCATTCGCAATAGAACAAAAATTCAATTTTATAGAAAGTTTTAGATTTATATTATTATGTACAAAACAGATCGATTGTAAGACACAACTATACTTATATTATGTGCACTTGTTTTTATAAATTTCTAATTCATGATGCTGTTATCCAATTTTCAGTTGTCTATATAATATAATATGGTTTACTTGTTTATATCAGGTATCTGATTTATTTTAACAAAAAGCTACACTTCTAAAATTAATTGTTTTAAGTTTTTAATTTTTATTATATTTATATGGTTATTTTTTGTTTTAAAATTATTTTGGTACACTTCAACATACCCAATATTATTTTATTATTATGCATCTATAGGTATATGATCGATAATATTATTTCAGGTCGAATAGGTCGATGTTGTAATAACATAATACGGATGACGGTGATGAGGAGGCATTATTATTCCTCGATATCTATACTGCTTGCACAGTTTTATAGGTTTTATTTCAATATTGAAATGAGCTCTGTTGAGTTTAAAACTAGCTCTTTAGGTAATAAAACGCATTAGAACCACGATGATAACGTATTTTTATTAAATTTTCGCGCTTACACGACATAAAAATAAAAATATTGATCCCGGCGGCGTGGCACGATGCTATTATATTTTTATTTTTATAATTATTATTATTAATAACTGTAATAATGCAGTATTTTATAATTATATAACTACGGTGCTTATATGTATTGAATATTAATGTGTTGACGCAGAACTTGTCTTTTCCGTGCTCAGAGGTGATCAATTTCTTTAGCTGGATGCAAGTGTCGGACAACGACGTGTGCAGCGTTTGGGTTCAAGAGACGTTTACTTCTTACGGCTTGTGTTATTCGTTCAACATGATGCCAATGGGAGATTTATTGAATGGCGTGGAGTAATATGATATGATAACACATTATACGAGTAATATACGGGGCTTTGTGGGGAGGGTAAATTGGCGTGACTATATAGTGATTATATAGTTATTATTTATTTTGATCAACAATTCTCCAGCTCCGCTAATTTATTTGTATAAATAAAATAATTTGATCAAATAACTATATTATATAGATGCCATTTAAATAAATGACTAAAATGAGAAAAAATTACGTCTTAATGTTAATACATGTAATATCGATTTCAATAAACCGTAAATTAAAATGTAAAAATAAGCTTTTTCGGAACTAAAAGAATATGTTAATATCAATGGGATGGGTTATTTAGTATACAGGTACCCCAATGTATGCTTACATTATTATTTTAAATCGAAATCAGGATTTTTTTATTTAGCAAGATTTTAGCTTAAAACTTATAAATGTATAATAGTACGGCACGTTTTACAGTGAATGGTCGCAGGAGGGCGGTTATGGTTGGAAAAATTATCAGAGTGGTTGGCAGCCAGACTCCGGATATAGCGACGATGCACTGAGTAATCATTTGCCCCTTAGGACGCTTAGCAACACCGAATATTATAGTGCCAAAATGAAGCTAAATCTTCACGTCGAAGATTTCAACAGGGAATGTTCTCACGGACTGGATGTATTTTACGTAAATATACACATATATATATATATATAAATATCCTTTTCGCATTCCTATATTGTAACATGATGGCTTTCTGTAACACGGGGAGGTTTTTTGTTTTTCATTTTAGATATTGATCCACAGCCCGGCTGAATGGCCGGATCGGTCGCATCCAACGTTAATAGCCAGCATAAACACGCTGGAGACGTTATCCGTTAATCCAACTGTTATTACCACATCCAAAGATTTGATTTCATCGGATCCCGATAAGAGAAACTGTTACTTTCAAAACGAGAGGAAATTGAGGTTTTTCAAAATCTACACGGAAAAAAACTGCATTTTAGAGTGCCGAAGCGATAATATACTGTCCAAGTGCGGTTGCGTACCTTTCTATCACCTGAGTACGACGCATATTTTAATTACATTCGATTAATACGTTTTAAAAAAGATCACAGCTGTAGTGCTGTACACGTATTAATTCAGAAATGTTTCTGTTATTATTTATGTTCTTAACGCATCTACACAGGAATGAAAAACACGCCAGTGTGTGGACCCGCTAAAATGTCTTGTTGGACAGCTGCGTCACGTGGGTCTTTTTTTACAATAAAATATTGTGTTTATGTTATGTTGTGACTGTTCGTTAATTTTTAGAAATTTCATCGAACAGATGCGGCTGCTTGCCCGGTTGCACTGAGTTGTATTTCAAGTTATCACCTACGAAAGCAAATTTTAACCAATCGAACGAACAAGCAGAGAATGAAAACACATCGTAAGAACTAGTTTGAAATATGTATATCTTATATTCTAGGAAGTAAACCAACCGTTGTCGGGCATTTAACTATATGAACGATAATCTAGGATTTTCGGGAAATAATTTTAAAAAAAAAAAAAAAAAAATACACAGTTCCAAAGATTTCATAATGAAATTTTTCAGTTTTCCATTTTAATTATTATATATAACGATATAACATAGGTACAAACTAATATAGGTGTAATATGAACCATATTATAGTTGTAATCATTAATAGTACTATCGTAATGTTTATAAATATTACACTCCCTTTATTCTTATTTTGCTTATTTTAATTATCCTCTTCATTGTGTTGGCTCACCGTATACTACCGAATCAATATTATGTAACATATATTTCTTTTTTTTTTTAAACACTTTTCACATAATATAAACCTTTTTTTCATTAGGTAATAAAGTTTTATAAAATCTTTTACAACTCACAGCTTATTATATTTTAATAGTTTATAATAATCTATTAATGCATTTTTTTTTGCATCGTCCTCCGACTGGTTTTATTATTTAATTATATATACTATTGTAATACACGTAAATAATACTACTGCGAATCAGTAAATTTGGAAAAAAGTTATTTAATAATATACAAGTGCGTCATAAAATTATACTTCACAGTATATTACGGTAATAATAATGGAAAACAAACATTTACTAATTTAAATTGGTGTAATAATTTATAATTATCATCGTCCAGCCTTTTTTAAATTATAATTTATTCTCTGAAGGATATTTTGTATATTATAGTATATAGGGTTATAAGTTTCATAACTACACACAATCTTATAGTTGTTTTAAAAATTCTAATTTTTCTTTTGGAAACTTCAAAGTTTATAATAAAGTAATAATATCTTTTTAATAGACATATATATATATATATATACATTTATACATTTATACTACGTTCTACGTATAAGTAGATTTATTGTTTTATAATTTTCTTGATTTAAATTTGTAACACTCAATTCAACAAACTATGTATTCTTGGATAAATTTATTTTTACTCAACACGAATTGGAATTCGATTAATATTAAATAGGTATTATGTTTTTGTTTAGTTTTCGTAGCTACAGATGATCTCATATTTTATGCTCCAATTAATATATATGGTTCATTATTATATATCTATCATTATTGATAACTACAAGTGCATATCTGTTTAATTTGTTATTTGAGTCACGATCACTTAATCCTCAAAAACTTATATTTTACATTCCTTAAGATACATCGTAATATTAATTTATAGCTAAATAACTGACCAAATTTTTGACGACTTGGATAATTTTACTTTTTTCTCCATGTTTTGCCGTTATGACTCGACTTCCGTATGCAATATATTTTTAATTTCAAACTGAAAATAAAATGTACTTTTATTCCAATTATTAATTAACGACTGTTTAATCAACCACTCGTTGGTCGAGGTCAATTTTAAAGTACGGGTGTTTGGAATCATAGAGGTCGAAAGTCGTATTAAATCGTAAGGTCGGCAAAGGCGTTTTATTGAAATATATTGCTTAAAGGTACCTACGAAAGGTCGAAAAATTACTGAAACCTTGCCACCACTAGTTAAAAGCTCCACCTTGAATATTTTATACGATCATCCGTAAATTTTACTATTTATTTCAGTTTAGTTTGACCTGTCTCATTTTTCAGATTTAAACCTACTCGCATAAGTGCATGACAACACATTTACAATATCTGTATTTGCACCCCCTTAGGCGATTGATTAGGGACACTGCACGGGTTAATATCAAAATATTACCATCTGATGGAACTGGACAGCTATATAATTCTCGTTGTATTTTCTAAGGTTTACTCGTTCTATAAAGCTTCATGTAAATATCAACATACCTATAATGTTGTGCTAATATTAATGCTTTTATATGAACTGAAGTCACATTATTCTTGTAAAGAGTAACGTGAAATGTCTATTGGTAATTAAATATTAAGTTCCATTTATATTTATTTTAACTTTATAATATAATTTTATAATTTTATCTTTATTTAAATAGAATACGTATTTGTAAACTATTACAGGTTTTTGAGTTCGGTACTACTGAGTATTAGTTATCGGCATAGAAATTACATAGGGTTCCACCGAATCATGACTTCCACATTCAGTCAATTCGCTGGTAGTATATTATTATAATTGCTGTTTTGAACAATATTCATACTTCCATTTCATAATTTGTATTGATTTTGTTTCACATGATTTAGGAAACGTCGGTGGTATAATGGGATTATGTTTGGGATTTAGCTTTTTGAGCTTGGCTGAAATTATTTATTTTTTAACACTGAGACCACTAGTAAATTTTCGTAACGAGAAGAAAAAAATGAAAAAAGTTGAGCCGGTACGCATTTTTGAGAAAACCCCGATTTCGTATATCGATTAAAGATATAATAAACGATAATGATCAAGTACGTACAAATTTATTTGCTACTAATTTAACATTTATACTAATAAATTAAATAAGAAATGGTTTAAAAATTAATTAAAAACATTTAAGAAAACAACAAAATTGACAGTTGATGGTGACACAATAGATTTATAGTCCAATTTGTCAATTTAAAAATATCCAAACAATAAATATTTTAATTAATTGTTGTACTATTTACACATAAATAAACTCATCCTAATAACGTTCACTTTCCTGACGGTAACTTTTACAACCTTTCATTTAATTTTATAGCTTACATAAATTGGACTTCTTTATGGTACTTTATTAATTTATTATATGGGGAGCAAATTTCTTTCAAACCAAAGGTATATTATTTCGTTACTTTTTTTTTTTTAAAACTTTAATTTAGAAAACGTATAAGTAGGTATTTTATTCCCATATAACACATATGTGACATTACCTCAGTATTTTATTAAAATCATTTAATTACATTACATTATTTTCATCTCTTTTCGACTATTATAACAATAGTTGTTCCTTCAAAGATATTTTTTTTATTTCGATTGAAAAAAATGCGATAATAGTTCCATAAGGTACTGAGGTAGAAAAAATAAAAATAACAAACAGTTATTTAAATGAGGTTTCTAATTTTTTTACAACGCACAGACTTGTGTACAATTTGCCATATTTTAGAAATTAGTTTTTATATTCCATTATAAATGTATTTTAATGTAAAATTGTACATTTTAAATCATTCATATTACACAGTTTAATTTGTTTACTTACTATTGTGCTTCATATCAACACTTTATTTTTTATTTTTTATAAACTATTAGTGTAAGACTATGACATCTCAACAATTATTACATGCACTTTATTTTAATATATAGGTACATAGTAATATTTGAAATTTATGTTGTATAGTAAGATAGGGGTAAAATAATTAAAAATGATATGAATCTTTCTGAAACTTAATCGACATAGTTAATACGTAATAATATATATATATATTTATCATGTTAATTATAATATTGTCTGTGTAGTATACGTACATGAATTATAAAAATCAAGTCCTATTGAGTAAACGTCATAGTAAAAATCTAACAAGATACAATACCTACTCATTAGTTGAGTTGAGTTGAAAAAACATCTTATGTTCACGCTAATCACAAGTTTTCCTTTTCTTTAAATTAAATTTTAATTAAAAACTGGTAAATGTAATTAGGTATATAGTTAGCTCCGGGGGTCTGAGAATAGCTTAATCCTTTATTTTCACAAAAAAAAAAAATTAGCCACTGTTTTGTAGCATATACGAACTTACGTTTAAAACAACAATCTGTACTATTCATTTCAGCAAAATTATTTTTAATAGTACTAAATACAAACTTTAACGAGTAGCATATTATGTGACACAATAATTGTTTTTTTTTTTTGAAAATGTTCACAGGATAAGCTTCAACCAAAGAAGATATTGATAACAAGTAGCACAGATGTTTACACATATTTTCTCAAATGCCTTTTTAAGTCAATCTACTCACATGTATAGTCTATAATGTTTCTATTTAAAACTATAAATGCGTATAATAATATATTGCAATTTAAACATATAACTCACAGGAATTTATACTATTTATTATTTTATTGAAAATCTTACACAATATTATGTTGTAATTGTCCGCACAAAACATATTAAAAAAAATTTATAATATTACATCTCACGTTTTTATGCTTTTGAAATAAATCGACCACATACATTTAGTCAATCTTAAAAACCTGATTACACATGTAAAATTGGTCAATACTATCGGCATTATCATATTATGTTTGTTATTGTTAATTAATAGTTTATACCTATGTCTCGTTAAAATTGCATCTGTACTGTCATTCATCAAAATGTATTGAATTATTGATGATCAATGATTGCTTTAGATGAATTATTTTGTCGGCCGTGCCCAAATTAAAAACTATATCTCCAAAGGGATTGAACATAAAAAAATTGACTTACATAATCATGGCTTTGGACGGAGAATGTGGGCAATTACAGTAAGTTTAGTCCAGCCAGCTGAAACGAGTATCAACTATCAGTGGCAGACGGCATTTGAAAAACCGTTCGTAATTTGTGTACTTCAACATCAGATGAACAATTTTTTTTCTGAAATAATTGATCGTCAAAATACATATATATATAATGTGGGAAGTCGTTGATGTTATCGTTGTTTTTATGTGCTGTAGAAGATAATCCTTAGTTTCATAATGGTCAACAGCTCTTTTTAAATCTCTCGGGTAAAACTTGGTCTCAGTTGAAGTTTAGCGTTCAAGTGATTTATCTATACACGAAACCTGCAGTGTGTCGATTAAAGGCCTATTGCTTGATCAATATCGTGCGGCATGTCCTCAACGTTTAAAAGAAAACAACATTAACTTCTCTTGCTGTATCATTTATTAAGGATTCACTATGCTGTATTTAATTCCACTCGTGGAAACCCCGATTAGTGATAATGGGTCGTGGCGATTAATTAAACATGACCTAGTTGAAGGCCAAGTTATGTATAGGTACCTAGTTATATTTACGTCCATCTGCAATTAATTGTGAGATTATCGGCACTATTTTTTTTTTCGGTAAATATTTATAAATTTCTTATTACATGATTTAGTCACGGTTTACTCTTCTGCATAGACATCCGAGTAAATATCTAAAATAAAATATTACAGTGAAAGATGCAATCACTCGATTGTGTTGTACTTTAAATAACAACTAATAAAATGTAAAAATCAATTAAAAGAAACCCATATCGATTGTATAAATTATTTAAATGTCACTTCAAATAGGTGAAAATGTCAGACGAATTACTGTTTTTGAACGAGCATTTCGAAAGTTTTTTCATTTCGTTTTGTACTATTTTCTACTGGAATAACGTAATACATATTATGTGATCAGCGTTTAGATTTAACAAATACCTATATTATATATATGAAATAAAAAAATATTCGCAACAGTTATCAATGTCGAAAAGTGTACCATCGCAGAATGTTAAGACGATGAAACCTCTGTCAACGTTATAATTGAAGAAACGAACTGTATATGACTGTATACGTTATGCTAACGATGATACTCGCCACGCAGTGTGGAAATAATATTGAGAAAAATCCTTCCGAATAACATGAGATTTAACGGCAAACGCATACTTCGTTGCGCGACATGGGAATAATATATAGAAGTCCGTAAATAATATATTGTGTGAAGTGAATTTCGAAAAACGATGAAATTCTTTCCGTCAAATTCGAAGAAATTTAATTATTTTCGAGTTGTTCGGAGCTACAGAAAACGATGAACGTGTCCCGAAACAATTCGGACGGTATACTATATAATACGCGGAGAAAGCGAGCAGCAAACTATGCTGCCGATAGTGCACGCAACCTGGCACCGAAGTTTTGAAAATAAATCGTAAGTAATGTATGTGTGGGTGTGTGATGTGTGTATGTTTGTGTGTATATTTTCAGTGACGCAACCTACCCAAATTTCTGTGGCACCTGCCCGGTATACCCCGAAAATACGAAAATAAGTATGTATACAGCGCAGCGTGCACGTTTCGACAGTAACAGTTCAACAGTCACATGCCCACATCTTCTCCGATATGACGTGCATGCATTAATCACTGTGTGGCTGACGTTAGCGAAATGAGCTCTTTACGCGATTCGCCTCGTATTTATATTTATATTACACTGCACGTATCCGCCGTTACCGGAAACGGACTGTAGTCGCATCGTGTGCACTGTGCATGTTATTATTATTATAATATAATGTATGGTTTTTCCGAGTGAGGAGTAGGAGTATTCATGGCGATATGGTGTAGGGTGGTACCCGGCCGGTAGTAAGTTATATGTTTGGGCAATTTCGCAAAGCTTGCAATAACCGCAGAGGTTGTTGCGGTTCTACGTGTCTGCAGATTTTTTTTGGAGGGTTTAAAAAAAAAAGACGAAGAAAACTGAAATAAATCAAACAATGTTCGAATGTAAAAACGGGAAGTGTATATACATTTATATATATACATTTGCTTTTACGCGTATAGTTTTATTGTTTTGAGACTATATTATTACACTCATCCCGCTTCGCTCATCTCCGAAATATTGTTTTTCCGTATAGCACGCGTGTTTATTTCTCGTTCAATTTAGGAATTTATTATTTTCCTACGGGCCATTGTGTTTGATAAATTATTAGTGCCCATGTCTTCCGTAAATCAACATAAATGTTTAAATATCAATATTGTATTATAATATACTACATCGTTAACATTTACCCAGCAATATTTTGTCTGATAAAAACAAAAAAAGCTTTGAAATTTGATTTACTGACGATTTCATGAGTTTTCCGTAGTTATTTATAATGTTGTTTTGAAAGCTACTGGGATTTTGGATAATGGACTTCTAGAGCCTACCACTACAACGTATGCCATCTGTGTATACTTTTAAATCGATAAAGAAAACTTATCAAACTTCCGAGGCATCATTTACTATGTATTAAAAAAAAAACACACACACACGATCATATTTATTAAATAGTATGTATTATCATAACTGCAGGGCCACTATCATGTCCTCTCCTTCCATCACTTAACTTAGACATTTTGAATGATATCTACATTTAAAATTCCTAAGTGAACTGATAAATAAAGTGGTTGTAAGTTAAAATAAAACTTAAGTTTAAATATTTAACATCTCTCTTTATGTCAGCTATCTTATAAGCATCTGTTATTAAAAGTAATGAAGCTATCAGTTCGATTCCATTAATGGTATTAATCATATAATATGTATACGTATAACAATCGAAATATAAATAAACAATAAATAAGCCGCATGATATATAATCGAATAAACATTATTGTTAATGTTAAGGTAAATGTTAGGTAAACATAAAACTTGAATAAAATTTAGTTTTGTTCCGTATACGTGTCAGTTATTTACTTAATATATGCAACAATATTGTAACGTTACTTGATCAAGCGTTCCAACGTTTGGTCTGAATACGAGTAACAATATGGGATATACTTCTTTATATATAATATATATGAACTATATAGATAAGATACTTAACAAATGAATCTCGTAGAAAACGAATATAATTGTAATAAATATAAAATAGGTAACATGTTTGTTATACTTTGTTTTTGTTAGCTCTCACGCGGAGTATACGCAAGGGAAAAAAGGGAAACGAATTTTGAGATTTTGACGTACGCGAAAAACGTGAACACTGCAATATCTACAATATTAAGGAATACAAAAAATAAGAAATAGCTTTTATTTCAAAAATATGTATTCCTGCGCGTCACATAGGCGTATTGTGCCGTCGTACGAATTATTGCATTATATATTTTAAACACGGCGATCGGATTTCTCTGAACGCCGAAAACGCTTACATTCGAACCGTCTGGTCTTTGCAACTAGCATTGACAAGTAATTGACAAGCGAAACGAGATTTATCAGAAAACCACTGCGAAAGGGTCACTTCTGGCTGACCCACTATAATCGTATAGATGTGAAAAAAAAGATATTTTTTGTCTTGTCTACGACGTGTTATTTTCTAGGGGATTTTCACTCGGCAGACACAACTATTATAAATGTAATTATTATCATTTTGTCTGAAGTGGTGCTGTTATGGTTCTGAGTCTGGAATAAGCAATAAATAATCGTAATAACAGTTGTTTCATTGCACAAAAAATACGAAACAGTTTTTACTATTATTATTATTATTATTATTTATGCTACATCGAAAAGACGAAAATAGTGCTACTATTACTACCTACATTTAAACGAGTAATATTTAATATATTAAAAAGAATTATCTGAGAAATTTGAAGAAATATAAAAACGATTGAAAATATTTTACTTATAATTTATATTACAGATTTAATCTTTAAACATTAAAAAAAAAAAAAAAAACTGTGAAGAGCTCATCGGCTTATATAAGTTTCCTGGTTCCCGAAGGTTTTGATTTAAATTGTAGATAAAGAGATATTATTAATATCGAAAACAAAATTATATAAGTCCGTTATACAGACTTGAATGTTTAAATAAAAATTTATTTAGATTAAATATTAAAAATTTGACGAAATAACTATAATTTTTAATAAGTTCATAATAATTATAATAAATTACTTTAAAATGGTTTTTACACTATAAAGTTTATTTTTTTATTATAATTATTTTAATAATAAAAATCTGATGTACTTAAATTATTGGTTATTATGGAAACCTATATCTACTATTAAAATTATTATATTTTTGTCAATATTTTAAATTTTAAGTCTTAAAATAAGAAAAAAAAGTACAGGGATTCCTCGATACCTGAAGGTTTTAGTAAAATAGTTGTATTTAATATCAAGAAGAGACTTAATTTTAAATTTTAATCAGAGTAAATGAAATATAAACATAAAAATGTAGGGTACTTATTATTTACTTAAATCAAATATTTAAAATTAAATGTAAGATTATAGATTAATGTTTTTATAAAAATTATTCACTTTAAAGAGATTACATACAAATAAGTAGTTAAAAAAACAAAAATTTAGTAGGAAATATAAAATTGATATTAAATATTTCAAGAAACAGAAAAAAGTATACATTTTTAGTTTGCAATGCAATTAATGGTTTATTAAGTTATACATATATGATGGTAACACCTGCAAAAAAAAAAAACAATATTATAAAAGTTATGAGTAGGGAATATCCACTTTATAATGTCCAGATGTTTTTATCTGAATAAGTGTTTTTTAATATTATACTGTCTGTGGTAAATTAAAACCAACTTACCGTTAACACAAGGTGGTTAAATAAATTGACTCACTTTACAATGTATATTTTATTATATTTTCCCAGTAAATATAAAATTATAGTGAGTAAAGAATTATCTAAAATTTGGAATTTGGTTTTGATCCAAAATTGTATAAAGAAAATTATTTTAAGGACATTTCTATTTTATTTATTTTTAACTAAACATTAATAAATCTGGTATTTATGAAAATACAGATATGAACAAACAATAAAAAATTAATAAATAAAAAATAAATGCTTTGAGTAACTATTGTATCAACGGATGCTCATCCTTATATAAGATGAAAATAATTTCACATCCCTAATAGACCACAAAAAAAAAAAAAAAAAACACGTCACCAGTTTGATATAATTTAATAATGATTGTTTAACCTACAAATGAAATATGGAGTCCGTATACTGGCTGTATACTGTAAAACTATTTGTAAGAATACACCACCCTCATGTGATAATACTATTATTAGATAAAAAATTTAATTTAATAAACAAATTGCATAGAAAAATAATTTAAATAAATAAAAATATGATATATATATATTATCTTCCTCTTGTTATGTTAAGATAATCTTTATTTGATTAGGAAATGTATAGGATGCACCTCAATCATTAATACTTTATTCATGAACAATTAATCAGTGAGTGGTTATTATAACTCAATGATGATAATATAGGGCTCGAATTAAGTACCATAAAAACCATTTGTTGCCGACTATATCCGCGTTTAAAATTTGCGGGTGTATCACTGTGAGAGATTGGTCAGGTAATATTCTGATGTTGGTAAACACTGAATGAACACACTTTAATAAAAGTAAAATAGTGGACTGTATTTTAAACATAAAAAAAAAAAATACATATAACAACAATTCTCGGGCCGATGCCGGTAGAAAACGCAACATACGCGATTAATAAATAATCGAACGTACGGCTGAAAGAGTTGCAACAATAACTGTTGAATTGCAATAAAGGACTGTGTGGAATCCGGCGCATTTTATATCCGTACTGCACGGTAGCACGAAAATTCTAGAAATCACTCTGTTGAGCCGCCCTCAAACCGGTTTTTCCTAGAAAACACGCGCCGCCGCGCGCTCGGTCGTAGAACGGCGGTGTCCGCGTACTACTCCGATAATATTCGAGTCGTTCACGAATATTCTACGAAACAAACTATTTCGAACACCATTGGTAAATGATTTGAGAAAATTGACAAAAGTATTTCTAAAGAATGAATTTTCCTGCATTTTTTAATAGTCTAAAAAAAAAAAAAAATACCGTAAAAGAAGAACCTACGGCGTTCATGTACCACAATTGCCTATACAAAACGCCGCGTAATCGGATTCACTTTGTTTAATTATTTTGTTCAAGAATAAAACCTGTATAAAATATCCCTTTGTATACTCATCTGATTCATACGATTCAATACCGGTTTTTCCTTTGATTCCTATTCATTCGTTTTGCACATCATCAGTGGATAACGGTAATGTAGTATATTATACCTACTAAGCCGAAAAAAATATTTACCCATAGAATGAGCGTTATAACTTATAAGTAATAGGTACCTTATAATAGAGCTGTAACACGTTCAGACCGAGTTGAACAGAAACGGTTACATCAGTCCACCATTACTCATATATTTTTATTATACATATAGAGTTCCATGACTCCATGAAGATGTTAAGTAATTGCTATATGCTATATATATTTTATTTTTTTTGTAGCTTTCATAGCCCATTGAGGGCCTTCGCTGCTTCCACAATTTCTTGCCACTTCTCTCTATTTTTATTTCCTGCTAGTTCTGTTTCTGGTTTTTTTTTTTTTTTTTTGTAGCTTGTATAGCCCATTGAGGGGGCCTTCGCTGCTTCCACAATTTCTTGCTACTTCTCTCTATTTTCACTTCCTGATAGTTCTGTTTCTGGGTTTTTTTTTTGTAGCTTGTATTGTAGCATTGAGGGCTTTCGCTGCTTCCACAATTTCTTGCCACTTCTCTCTATTTTCACTTCCTGCTGGTTCTGTTTCTGGTGCAATCTTTGCTTGATCTTTTTTATTATATATATATGCTATATTATATAATATAATATGATTGGAGTCAGCGCTGGATAGGTACGAAAATATATTTAAAATTTATAATAGTATGCCTAACGAGTAACGATGATTAATATATATTGCACTACTCGTTAATGCACTCTACACTTATATAAACTAAATCACATAGAATGTATCTAAATGCAACTACGTCCTGGACAAGCAATGATTAATAATTATGTATAATTAATCGATTTTGGATCCAAGTAATAAGTAAATATAAATAATTTAATAAAACATTTATTTCTTACTTCTATATTATTAGAATAAAAAAATAAAAATAAAAAATATAAACCTTCAAAATTAAATTAGGCATGCCATTAACGAATATATATGTATTTGGTTTGAAGTAGGTATGTATATAATACCTACTTCGATGCATTTAGAACATGAAAAGCCTCATCCACGCCGTGTGTACATTCTAGGTCAGCCATGCTTATCCAAAGGCAACCACTTTTCAAAGTGGTTTGTACAATGTCACTTGTTGTTTTGCTCGTCGATTAATTAATTTATCTACACACGTGCATTATTATAATAGAGATGTATACATAATCAAAGATCAAATAGTTGAACACTATATATGTTAGTAGTTACCTTTCACTATACATTGCGGTTCATAATCACTAGAGCGTATCGAATTGAATAGCATATTATAATACATACTGCACCTATTCATATCGTTGGTTCGTTTATGATATTAAAACAAATTCGATCAATTAAAAAGTAATAATTGCATATATTATGTTAGAAAAGTATATATTTATTTATGTTTCTAGAACGCATTTCATTATTTATAAAATTTTAGTTGATTTATCGTTCAATTTTTCATGCATTATTAATTAATTTTGCAAACGATAATTATTTTTGAATGTTGGATATTTGATGATTCAGTATTATAGTATATGAAAGAAATGTTTACTATGTTACACCGACATTGAGTGACATGGTAGAATATCAATATAAAAAAAACTACGATAAAATATTTATCAATTTATATATATAATAATACAAATTGTATTATATACTGAGAAAAATGAGAGTAATTTTTAGCCATTGTAGGACATGTGTTCACTATCGTACCTACTTATATTTATGCTCGATTTGAACGATAAATTATACATCATGTACTTGAATTTTGATGTATGGGACCGTAAGAAATCACGGTTATTTGTTATTATAAAAAATGAAATTTGTTTTGTTTTTATCATATGTATAAATAATAGTATTATGCAAAACATTTCGGTACGTGCTCGTATATACATCGACATTTTAAGATGAAAACTTGTATAGTACTTAATTTACATTGTAACGACAATGGGTACTTGGCAAAACTTTTGGTCATATTTGTAGTATTTATGGTACTACGAAATGCCCACTGTAACCAGCAGACCCAAAACACTGGAATGAACAACAATATTATCACACATATTATGCATAGTATATTATACTTATATATAAACCTTCTGACATGAACAGGAGTTTTGAACATCTATTTGGCATCATAGAAGATAATTAAACCATTAAAAATAAAACATACGACATACAATAAACGTAGGTGTCTATTATACTATTAATAACGTATATTTACGTGCTCGTATTATTAAAACACAAATTTCAAAAAGAGGAGAGTGATCCGAACCCTTAGGCCCCCGAAACACAAATATATTTTTGTTAAATAATTAGTGAATGTAATTTAAATATTGGGTAAATGTATTCTAGTTGTATATATTATTATAATTTATAATATAACTAATAAAATAACGTATAAAACAGATGCACGTATAATTTATAAATGTTAAGGCATTCTCCCGTATTTTAGATCTTATTACATTATAGTCGATTTTATGTAGCACAAAATGCCATGGACACTTTACTGCAACACAATGTATTATAAATTTACTTTTATTAATATTACATAATACGTTACCAGTTTACTACTACTATTTTTACGAAACACGCAATAGCACTTCGGTAGTTGATCGGAAGCGAATCGCTAAGGAATAGTCGCGTTGAACAATATAACATTTTTTTTTTTCTATTACAAAAAAGTGAACTATATATGTTTTGTCAGAGGATATTTATCATACTCAAGTGTATATATTTTTTATTAGCCATTGAAGATGTAATAATTTTTGTTTATTTTTATTATTATTACTATAATTTATTCTTGAGACCTACATTAGAACGTATATGCTTGATATAAGACGCATAAAAAACTTCCGACAAAATGCACATAAAGTGCTGTTATTTGAAAAACAAAAATTTGATCTACGACCGTTTTCCGAGTTGCAACCGATGAAACACTAGAAAACGAATATACATTTGAAAACGGAGACATTATGTCAAACAAAAGTGTACCTATAAACTATAGATCAATCGTGTCCTGATGTTTTGTGAAATTTTACATACATTCAATACATTTCTTTATTTATCTAAAAATTATCACGCAAAAAATTGCGTGTTATCGAGGTTTGTACGTAGGTACAGTTATACCATGCCACGTACATGTCGTTGCTGCTGTTATAGTTGTCCATAATTCACAAGTTTTTTGTAAAGTCTTGTCCATTTTAGTCCGTCCGACAAGGACGAACATTGATTTTTTGACGTATCCACGTTGTCGGGTCCGACAAACAAATCACAAAACGCACTTGCCATTTCATACGTGATACCGTCATTATCGTCATCGATTTCGCCATTGTCTTCGCGCGCGATCTCGATTTTCGAGTCTTCTTGACAACCATCTTCCGAATTTTTTCCCGAGACCTCGAGTTCCTGCATTTCAAACAGTCCGTTGACGTAGTCGGTAATCTCTTTTGTCCTCTGTCTGACCCACGGTGAACGATTTTCTGTGTTTTCTGACCAGTGAAATCTGTGTTCGAACGTACGGTACTTGGTGCTTTTGTTAAACGATTCAGGTGACGAACATGTTCGTACTTCCTGTAACATTCAGACTGAATGATTCAGTAAAATACACCATGGTTACGTAGCATTATTATTATAAATATTATTTTCTTTCTTGATCTATAAAAATATGATTGATCGATAAAAATAAATTCCCATGTCCATATTAGTTTTTAATTTATTATTTCGAAATTTTATAATATATAATACCTTGGTACGAAGTGTACAACGCGCTGAAAAATAAATTTACAACTTGACAGAAGATCGATAGTTACATAAATAATAATGGATAGTAAATAAATATACCGAAATATTGTTACTTGTAAATTAAAACGTCCAAGTCCTTTTGTAGTACAAAAAATAAAAAATAAACAATTATTCGATTTAGACAATTATATCTATTCGACTTCGAATATTGCTCAATGCTCTCTCACCTGGTAAAACGGTTCAGTTTCGACACTTGAAGACGTGTCATTTGTTTCATTGGAGAACAACCGGCTTGAATAAAACGACCGATGATCTCTAAACAATGTAGTCGATTTTCTTAACCTGACTTTGGGCGGACCGCGGTCTTCGGAGCTCGGGTACGCCGATTGCAATGAAATCGAATTCGATGATGGCGTATCTTCCGGTTGAAAACCGACAGTTGACGCGTAACTGAATAACGGTGACCCTTTTTCGCTGAATGATTTCTCACCCGACTGACGTCCATCACTCTCGGATCTCGTGGAACTCCAATCGGATGTTTGTTCTGCAGTGAATCGGTCAACAATGCTGGTTTTACCGTTGTTTCTCGAAACTTTGGTTAATACGTGTTTCATGAACCTCTTTTCAGTCCATTTTGGCGTATAAATAATAACTGGGGGTTCGACGGGTGCAGCGGTCGAACTTTGGGTTCGGTCAGTGGCCACGGAAACGTTTTCGGGCGATTTGTCTAGGGATTTCGTTGTAATTGACATTCCGGCCGAATCAACGTATTATTGATGTATTATTATTGTCACGCAACAGCTGGTTCTATATATTTGTGTTTCCAATGAAATTGTAACCTATATCAACACGACGCATACGATGCATGCATAGCATAGCAACTACAGTTGTATTATAATGCAGAATTTATATAATATCTTATAGGTACCGAAACCCCATCAAAGTGTTAATACGTTCAACCTAGTTCTACGATAAGTGCATTGGCATTAGAAACGTTTTATCCGCTGCACACCTTTGCAATACCTACGTACATCATTTTTTTTCGATACGATATTATTATATTATAGCATGAAAAATAGTTGCACAAACAGCTGAAATGATTGAATGCATATTCTATAAATATAATATTATAGAATCTGATCGTGTTTACTTCGTTTATTATTACGATTACTATATTACGAATTCTTAACATAAATAATGTATATTATAATACCCTTTAACCTTAAGGCCTTGTAGGGGGTGAAAGTAAATAAGAGACGATTAACATTATAATATAATTACATTTATTCCACATAAATATGTGCATTTTTGTATAGGTACATCATAGGCGTGTTTATGGGGGTGGCTGGGTGGACACTCCCCCACCCTGCGGATTGTGCCAAACAAAAAATTATGCCAGGAGAAAAAATTATTTGTTTATTAAAAACAATAAAAAGGTTGTCGTTATTTATGTAAAAAAAAAAAATCGTTTTTCTAATATCTATATAAAACATTTATAACAAAAAAAAAAAAAAGGTGTTGCTGATTTAAAAATGTTTTGTGCTTCCCCGGATACCATGGTCTGGACACGTCTATGAGGTGCATCGTATATGTTCATAGGTATGCAGTTGCAGCTTGCAACCGACAGTCTGCAAAATAATGCCTAATAATACATTGTAATGTGTAAGATTAGCAATATCCGAACGATTTTTGTTAGAATTTAAGAAAAAAAAAAATATATATATATTTATATTATATAAAATGTTTTAGTTATAATTTTTAATGTTATTTATGATTTATTTATCCTTCATAGTACATTTCAAAAATTTATTTTGTTTTTGAAATGTATAGGTAAATTATGTATATTAATCTAAAACTAAACAACTAATAAATTAGATACCTATAATTTCTATGGTATTTAATTATTATAGAGTATTATTCTCAATGAAATATAAATCGTATCTTTTTATAAAAATTCAAGATTATTGTGTAACCATTGTGTATGCCGTGTAGTTAGACATGTTCATACTGTTCATAAGTCATACACTGTGGTCTGCGGTTATAGTCTTTGATTTCACTTGTTTCGTTTACAAAGTTCTATCTTTATCATAATTGAAAGTAATGTGTACAATATGTGAAATGTTATCCGATTACAGATATTAACTCGCATATCGATGGATTAGGTATTGGAGTTTTTTTTTTTTATGTAAGTTTTTTCGAAGAAAATAATATTGAATACAACAATTGATAACAATAACAACAACATGTTTACTGTATTGAAATATTATGATTGAATATTATTAGAAAAGATACCTACCCTGAGTATTTTCTAATTATTTTGAAAGTATGTTTTTACTTTTTTTACAAGGTGTAAAAGTGTGTTTAAAATTTAAAAATCAACCTAATTTTAAAAGTACTGGTCCAATTGGTGACTGTTTTATGTAGCAAACCACAGACAAATTAACGTAATAATTATTTGCGTAAGCAAAATAGTCTTCCCATTCAAATAAAAAATTTCCATATTTATTATATTATATAGTCTTTTAGTAAACATACGGTGACTATAATAATCGACAAAAACTTCATGCCCACTGGAAAAGAGGCTGTGTTTTTTGGGACCTAAACATTTTCTACCACAACTTCGAATAAAAAAAAGTGCTTAAGTACTACTTCGATTTCACCACACGTTGTAATTAAATATCGATATTCTCCTCTATCCAATATAAATGATAACACTGACATGGACCTCGCCAGGATGATCAAAAGATACCATCTATATACAATTTAACAGATTTTGAAAATTTCTATAATTACTTATCCATGTTAATCATCGACGAGTTTACCATTAACCAAACGAAAAACTCGCTAAAATTAAACATATTGATAATTATCTAACAGATCTATTACAAAAAAATCAAATGATTGGAAAATTATCACAGGTATCAATTATCGTCGTCGGACAAACAATTATCCATAATTAAAAGACATTTCCCAGTCTCAATTACAAAAATCTATATTTAAAATGTTTAAGCACTATCAAATCTGGATTTTAACGTTACATCCGCTACTCATTTACAAAATCATTTTAAGTGTATCATTATTACCATCGTAATAATTCTACTGCATAATAAATCCAGGAAAATATATCCCTTAAAATATAGACTATTACATTACATTGTAAACTTGTAACTTGTAGAAGGGCAATAATTTAAAACGTGTTATTGCCAAAAATTTGAAATTTTGATATTATTGTGTAGAAAAACACGGGGAATTCCAATCTACCATAAATTTAAATTTATATCGATTATTTATATAAAAAATTAATTTAATTTAAAACGTGATATTGTCACTTTTTATATCAATTCAAAACGTACTATTGCCTTGTGCTAATAAAAACTAAGTCGTATAGCCCATGTTATCCATTTAGAATCACGTTTCATATCATAACAAAACGATGTATTACCACTATTACTATTTTATAATATACAATATTATAAACTATTAATATACTATTATTAGTAATAAATGTAATTAATAAAAATTAATTAGAAATTAACAATGATTAATTAATTCAAATAATACAATTTATAAAAAAAAAAAAAACTGTAATTTCATATTGTTAATGATTTGGGTTATCAATCTGATGTGTATTATTATTGTGTAGATTATTATTATAATTTATCAAACTGAAAAGAAATAGTGTCAATATGATGCAAAATTAATCGATTCCAAAATTTACAGTAACGGATACGTTTTAAAGCAGACAAATAATGATTTACAACCTGATATTTGCAACTAACTTTTCTAACCCTAAAAATTGTGACTTAAACACTTGGTTAGTGTGTTTGTGGATCAAACGGAGTGTAATTTATATTTCTTCACTTCTTGGAAACACTTGAGGCTTATATTTTCATTTTTTTTGTTTGAATTTGTTTTCAGATTCTTGTTCTGTATAAAACAAGAATTAGTTTATTGAAGTGACATTGTTGAATTATATGATTACTAGGAATTAGTATTTGAAAGAATTAACCATATATTTAGAAGACATACCTAAATCTCCCCTTACTAAGTTTTCGATCCAATTGAGAAATGTCTGCGTAAAGAAGAAATAATAGTCTCTCCAAACTAAATATATTACGATATCTTCAAAAAATATACAACTGTGCATTATTCTAATAAACATTATCATACAAAAAATATTGTAAAAACCTTCATAAAACGAAATGTGACTAAAACAACATAACAAAAAGTTTTTACATACTATAAAGGAATAAAAATGGTTAGGGTATCATCAAACTATAACGGTAACCCGACAACAACTTATCCTATTGCTGTACTTAGAAAAAGAAAAAGTCTGACTGCATTAGATATAAAAATACTATCACCAAAAGTCTGCAGCAATGTTTTTAAACCAAAAGAACCCAACCAAAATGGAGATGAAAATGATGATATACTTGTATACAATAAAGACGCTACTTTTTAACAATGTTGATTCAGTTATTTTTAAGGATGTATAAAGATAGTTATATATATATTTTTTTTTATCCAGTTATACAGAGTTATTACAAAAATATTGAATTATTAATTGATTATTTTAAATGACTTATGTAGTTTGAAATTTAATTTTTGGATTTTTAAACCATTAATAAAAAATTATTACAGAAAATCTTGAAAACTAAATTCATTATTTTAGAGAAGTTATAAATTGGGAATATAAATTTAAAAATAAAAGTCTTAAGGAAAAAAGTGTTATAATATTAATGTACATTAATTTTCTACATTGTTAAAATAATGTTTTGAGATAACAATATGATGTATGACAGTTTAATTTTAATTTTTTTTCAAAATTGTACAATGTATTTTATTATATTCAATTGCATGAGATCAAATCAAAATATATTATAAAATTAAAAAAATATATTATATTATAATATATTATATATATAATATAAAATATTATATTAAATTGTTAATCGTTCCAGTTAATGGACTAAATAGTTAGCGCCAGAATTTAGTATCGATTTATTAAACTATCGGTGGCTGCAGTGGACGTATATACTTTGAGTTTCGCACATCCAATACCTGATGGTTTCTCAATCAGAGTAGTCGGGATCGCCTCACAAATCTGAAGGACTACGTTATGTAAATTTTATCAACAATAATAAAAATTAAAATCGAACACTTCAAATGCCTATAAATAGCTTAAAAATTAGTAAAATATTTTGAAAAGAAAATGCCAATCAAACCTACTGGTACAAGTTTTAAGTTTCTAAGTATTGTACTCTTTAAATAAGAACAAATATTGAAAATCATTTGAAACGTGAGAGTTTTTCTTGCAAGGCAAGTTTTTGATCAAATACCAGTAACAGATCGCGAGCAGGTCCCTCAAAAATTAAGTGTAAGTTTTTTAGCAGCTATAAAACGTTCAATAATAATAGTAGAATAAATGCGGCCTTTAAAGATATTTTCATACGTAGCCAATTGACATTAAAAATAAAGCGTAGCCAGTGAACATCAAAAATTAAGCTACGTGAATATTGTACTTACTATAGTAAGTTTTTCTTCTCGTTAGTACCTCTAGTCTCTATATTCATTACAAAATTGGATTAATAACAAACTAGAAATACAGTTGACCGTACCAACATTTACAATATTTATAATTTTATTTATGTAACGTATGCACATATATTAATGTGTGGTTTGTACCTCAATAAATCTATATTACAAAAACATTTGTTAAATTAGTACTTATTATAGGATTATCAAAAAATATTGTTATCCAGTGTCACTCAGTGTCGTCACACGCAAACAAATTATACAGAATAATAAATAACTGGGTTTTATAAATATATCCCTACATATAGTTATAGGCAATTATCTATCAGATGTCAAGTATATATTTTGTTTATGATTTTGATTAAGGCTGTTTTCAGTTATTGATGTGGCAGGTACTCATTATCAAATTCATACCTTTGCTTATACTTACCTATCAATAAATTACACAGTTTTTACTGGTAAATAACAGCTAACATTTCTAATATTAATATTTCCTAGGTATGAAACGCTTATAAAAATAATTATATTACACAACAATTAAATTTCAATATTGATCTGTTTCTAATATGTATTAATTTATATATTTAGCAGATTTCCACATCACCTTTGAGGTACAGCCAGTGATGTGTTTTTTTTATAGTGGTGTCCCCAGTAGGTCTATTCCACTTATGCGAATTCCTATTGCAATTTAGTTTTTAATTTATAATTGATTTATATTTATAATTTATCTGTGATATATTGTTTTAAATTTATTGGGTTTAAGGGGCATTTTTAGTTAATGTATTATTGTTTTAAGTTTTATAAAAGTTATGGAAAATAATTATTTTATAATTTCTTTTATTAAAACACTTTTATACAAATTTATCATGAGTTAATTATTTAATATTTTATTTAGTGTATGGGAAATTATTTGTGTGTACATGGGATACTAGTTTTCTAATTTTATAACTTATTGTTTAACTAACTAATTAAAATTATTTAAATATTATTTTTACAGATGCAATATGACGGCTTAATTGATTATCGTAAATACCTATAATATGCTAAATAACTAAATCTAAAACCTGCAGGCCTGCAAGGTGTATTTTACTTAAATAATATATGTTATGACGCAAAAATTAAAAATAATACAAATACAATATCCGGTAGGTATGTACAATATCTTCACCATTTGTGGGCATTGAAAACACTTGTGGATGTCATAGACTCCTAAAAACATATAATATCCCAAAAAAGTTATTTTATGTCACAGTAAAATAAAGGTGAAGTAAAGCCTGTAGTTTGGTAGCAGCCCGTCTAGCTTCTCTTACCAGTCTCTAAGGCTGAGAAAGATAACGATGAAATTAAATGTGCTAATTTCAACTAAGAGTTTAATATTAAAACGAATATTTGTTGAATTACACAAATTTGTAAAATATTCGATATAGAAAAAAAAATATTATTTTTAAACATTTTATAATGACACTAACTAACATTAACTAAGATAAAGTTTATGTAATAAAGAAATGTGTAACATTGTAAACACTTTTCAATGCCATAGTTAAAAAAGAAGAAAACAGTCCCACTTGGAGAATATCTTTTCCTCGTCCAAAAATCTTGTCGATGGCTTCTTGAATAAATCTAAAACCGTGTATACATTTGAAAATGTAAATCATTTTACAGTTAATAAAAGTGTAATATTAATAATTGTTTTCTATGTCATACATAAAAAAAGAAGAAAACAGGTACATAAGCAGAATATCTTTTCCTCATAGTGATATTCTTTAAATTACTTCATTTTTCATATTTTGAACAAATACAAATATTATAGCACAGGTTGTTTTGGCTATTCAAAAACATATCTTTAATAAATTACAGAGATTTAATAATTTAATGTTAATAACAAAATATACAACACTTAATACTTCAACACTATATTGTAATTTTTATACCTATTGCACCCGCTATATTGCTATAAGATATAATACTAGCAGATTAGTTTGCTTTGTAACTATATAATATCACAATATGAATATATTATATCATTATTGCTCGGCATCCGAGTACATTATATTATGATTAAAACATATTATGAAAATGGGAATAAAATAATATTTTGCTCTATACAACTAATTAAAATATTTTTACAAATAAAATACCGTTGTATAATGACTTGAAAAATATCAATACCTTGCAGGTCTGACGATACATTTAATTAAGTAATATAATTATATATGTTTCAGTGGCGTGATGAATAATTGTGGATAATGATACACAATTTATCGTTTTGTGCTTATAAATATAATATACTTCGCGATTTTTAGAATATAAATGAACATTTTTTTCAGTGTATATTAAAGCAATGAATATTTTAAAAATGGTACATGTAAAATAAATTATAACCGATTTCAACTATGACGCCTAGCGAACACGTATTAAAAGCCCCGTTCACTATGCCACTGCCGTATACTCTTTTCAAGATCACACAATAACTAATTAGTTGACTTACGCAGTGGTTGAATTAGAAAAAAATGTAAGGACGGCCTCTAAGTGTAATTGAACAATTAGCGTTCCAAAGCACATGCATTTAAAATTAATCAGAATAAAATAAAGAGTTATGCTATAATATAATGGAGAACAATTAAGAGTAGCTCCATCCCCTTGTGCCCCTCAATTCAACCATTGGTTTCAACTTAATATAATGGACCTAATACAGGCTTAGATACCTTTGCATCAGCCGCTCGGAGTTAGCTTCAATCTGAATACAGCCGTACATTTTTAAACTATTAATTAAATTAATCTAACACCGTTTCACTATTCTAGTATCTAGTCTAGTAGGTATAAGAATTAAAGATTTATCAAGAAATAGGTTTTTTCACTCTTTATGTATTATAGACAATTCATGACCAAAAGTTTTAAGAAATGAGATTTAACTTTGATAGAATGAAAATGTATAGACGTCAGTATAATAAAATTAATATATTTATATATTTGACATAGAATATTACTTTCAATGGTGATGCCCACCGTTGCATTGGTAATGGTTTGAAACGTCTTTTTACCAGGGATAAAAGTCATTGTATAATTTTACGTTTTGATTATTATTACTTATTGGTGTATTAGGTTTAGGTAGTTTCATTAATTAATTTTCTGGTTGACGATTACATTTTTGGATTAGTTTCCTTCTTTTAGACCATGCAGATTTTTTTTCTGTTTGGTTGTTAAATTTTATTATTTTAAGGACAACTCTGATGAACTATGTACTTTTAATGCTTTGCATTTAGCTTCATTATAATATACTATAACATTATTAAAACGAATTAAATTTAACATTAGCTGTTACTGTATCTATTACTAATATTACAATAATTACCTATAGGATTTGCGAAAAATTTCACTTTAAAATATTATTATTTGGTGTCTGATTCAATTCAATTAATGTTCTACAAGCCACATAGCTTTGAGAATTTATATAAATAGTTATATAATCTTAACCATGATGCACTGAAATTTTTTCCAGGCCATAATTTGTGCATTAAAAATGTATGTCCACATTTGTATACCCTACACGGCTGTACTTTGTTGTATGGTTACATATCTACCTGCACTCTGCAGCTATATAATTTGTAACCAAATAGCACATTTATTTTCTTTTATCCTGGTATTTTAATGTAATACAAAATTATTATGCAAATTGATCGTTTAGACAGATGGTTTCCATTTTGTGTGTTTTAAATTGATTTTATCTTCTTATTTTTATACACGTATATTTACTATATTTTAGTATTATACTCGCATATATAATATATATAACCTTATATTTCATAATTACACGGTTCCTCATCAATCCATAGATTAAGGACCAATTATCAAGATCCGTTGTATACCTGCAGCCGGCTGAATACACAAAATATTCAAATAGGTAATCAGAGTAGGATAATCACGGTGCATCATGAACTACAACCACGACCTGCATACTACGGTGAATAATGGACATATTGCCGATAAACATTAAATTACCTACCAACAAAAATGTCTCTTATATCTTATAATAGCTGCAGTGGATCATATAATAATAGCACAATAGTGGGTATATTTTATTACACGAGCAATTACCCAATATTCTATTAGTATATCTGCGTATACCGTTATTTATATTTTATATACTACGCGCGCGTGTAGGTTGCGAAAGTTTTACATGACGTTCATAGTGGTTGTGCAGGGTAAAAACACTTGTTTTGACGATTAAGAGAGAAATATTATGATTTTTATTTCAATGTTCTTTTCGAGTAAATAGTAATAATCATTTGAATGACGCAAAATCTCAGTAGGTACTCACATAATTTTGTATGTTTGATAAACCGTATAGATGGTTATCATGTGGTTACTACACTTGTGGAATTATAATTAATGTTACTACATTATCACAAGACGATGGCTATGATCAATGAAAATCCTGTGCACAACACCTACAGTCAAATGAAATAATAAAATAATATATATATATATATATATATTGGTCGAATTCAATTTGGTATTGGGTATAACGATTAGTAAGCTAGCATGTTAGCTGTTCTCTTTAGTGGTCAATACAGTTCTACTTCTGTACCTAATTATTACATTGTAGGGCGGTAAACGGACCACGTGAACTGTATAAACACAAGACTTAAAATTCAAATTTCATATTTATATATTCATATTTACCAAGTAGTCGGGAAGTTGTTATGGTCTTACGATAATATATTGTGTGTATGTGTTATTTTTCGTAAACCATTATTTTAAGGGCGTAGTGCTCGTATATTTTCATGTGCGCACTCAGCATTCTGTATATTACAGTCGGTTGATTGGGAAACGTGTCTTTATTGTACTTTTGATATTGTATGAAGATAAAGGTTTATTATTTTTCAAGAAAACCATAAAACTGTGATCTGTTCATTATAATTAGACTGGAATTCATTATTTTCATCAATAATTTTATGTATCATTATGAAATAAAATATTGACTGTTGATGTTAGACACTTTAACTTGATAATATTATATAAGGTACTTTTTTATAACGCTATAAGGTGTATAATACTTAAATTATGTCAATAACTGTGGTATACGAATAAAAAATAAAATAAAAATGAAGATTTAATTGACTCAAAATAAGATAAGAAAATACTAGGAATTCAATTTCAGTTTCGTTAATAATGTTTTCATGAAATACAACACGACACACGAGTTATTATTATGATACATTATAATTTTGTTGTTGAAATTATATTTCAAGTTTGTTAATTAGAAGTACACCTGTTGGCTGCTTTATATGAATAAATTAAGGATTATGAATTATAATGAATTTTATCAAAATATCAATATTTAGATGCTTAATATAATTAAACTACAATGTAATGGATAGCAACAAAAATACATGATACATTCAAGTATTCAAACTATTATTGAAGATCAAGATTTTTAATAATAATCATTCATCTGTAAATTAATTATTTTAAATTCTGATTTTTTTCTTTTGTATCGACTGGTGACTACCTACATATTGCATAGGTATTTATGTAATATTATTATTTAAAATACAAATATATGTTTGGTTTTAATCGTATTTTTATTACTTACATAAAAATAAGTTATTTGTTACTTGTTATTCGAAATGTTCTCAACTATATAATGCACTAAAGCCAAAATAATATGCTGGTTAATTCGTATAGCTTAAATATTTTATTCTCCTTTTGAATGTATTTACCGCAATAATTCTAAAAGCATCTATTTGTTTAATCATTTAACTATTTAATATAAGTACAGTTTATTGTATAAAATTAAAAAATATGATTCTCAATAAACTGGAAAAATTGCGTTCCATTACACCATTAATATTTTTTTTTAATAATAATAATAATAATAATAATAATAATAGTAATAACTAGAAATAAAGATGTACAGTAACAATAAATGTAGGTACTTACATTTATATAACGGTTATATAAATGTAAGTACATAGTAACATAGTTACCATAAAATATTACTAGTAGTAATATAATTATAGGTAACCTTGTTGACGAACAGTTAATACTCAGATATGGATTGGTACACTTTTCTTATTATTGATT
Source organism: Chaitophorus viminalis (assembly GCA_025469195.1). Classification (NCBI taxonomy): domain Eukaryota; kingdom Metazoa; phylum Arthropoda; class Insecta; order Hemiptera; family Aphididae; genus Chaitophorus; species Chaitophorus viminalis. The sequence continues at coordinate 176,297 of JAIPRK010000346.1, read as the reverse complement.
TAATTTAATCTTTCTATTATAGCTATATTGATTTTGTTCCTATGAAAGTGAAATTCTATATATAAATAAAAGTAAACAACGAAAGGTACCTATATCACAGAATTCTTAAAGACTTGAGGCCCACAGATGATCAGTAATCACTAATCAGTTTAACTGTGCAGTTTACCATGTGTGACATAATGTCTGAGCGATAAACTGAGGAAACTGGACAGTTTTTTAGCCTGAGCAAGAAACTACTTTGCACCTGTAAACTGCGCAGTAGGCTCAGAAAGAACTGTGAACATATCTGAGGGAAAAACGAATGTAGCTAATATATACCTTCAGTTCAGATAACAGTACAATTTTTTCTCAGTTAATTGCATATAGTTGAACTGATTGTGTATGGCCCCGCTTTAAACAAGTAAACTAAACTATGAAAACCACAATGCCTTTAAAACTTTAAAATTAATTGTTCGATCTACAATATTTTAAGCTATTCAGATAATTACTGTATATAAAATTATAAAATTAAAGTTTTGAACACAAGAATATTATCTAGTTTGAGCCACATATTAATAACATGCTGTTTTTAGCGTATTTGTAATCTATTTATAGCGTTAAAATCAAGCTGAACCTTGGTTAAAAGTATACTGTTTTAAGTTCCAAATGACATTTATAAAGTTTACAGGAAAATAAAATAATAATGTGCCAAAACTTCAGTAACCCAATACCAAAGGATCTGAAAAAGTCGAATTTTCAAGGTTGATATACCTTAAGCATTTTAAAGAGTTTAAAAGTGTTCAAAGTATACGGGGAAATAGATTTTTCTTCTTAGAATTCCGGAAGTTTCTAAGTTGTTGAAGTTTGAGTTGGCGGTGTTCTACTGTAATGATATACATTACACGTAAATATATAATATGTATATAGACATATATAATAATATGTTTAAAACTTTATTTATAAAAAGTATATAGGTAGGAATATTCTTCAGAACTATTTAATGTACCTATACATTATATTTTAGGCTGTAACATTTCATCAACCATTGTACGGAATATATTAAAATTAAAAATTATATAAAACAAACAATATGTAATATTATAATAAATAGTATATATATATATATATTCAATAAACACTGTCATATTCTTATGATTATTATAATTTATAATATTATTATTTAGCGATTTGATGTGATAAGACTTACCGTGAATGTTTACTAATTTAAAGAAAACTTTTTACTTAATCAAATAATGCAGTGAGTAATTATATGTGACCTTTCATTTATTCTTATTACAACTTAAATGAAATTTTTTTTTTATATTAAAATTAAATCCAAACTTGTGGGTGCTGACGAAATCCTTCGTAATTTTCTGTAGATTTTTAAAAGATTTTTAAACTATAAATATAATAATATTAATTATATTTATATTTTATATATTATTAATTTTTAATTTTTAATACAAAATATATAATAAATAAATAAAACCATAAAATATGCAACCTTAGGATATTTCATTGTATATTCATAACAATAAGAACGGATTATTCACGATTATTTATTGGCAGTTTTGTTAAAGAAAAAATAATTTACCACTTCGGTTTTAACGCAGTGTCCACGTAGTGAATTGTCTTTTATGTTGATGTTTTGAATTAAAAATTCATAATTTTTTTGTAAAAACTATCTGTCGCACTTCATTAGTCAATTTTTTTTCTATCAATCTATTTATTTTACACTCTTAATTTTAGGATTTTTCATTTGTCATTTGAAAAATGTCCAATCAAATGTAATATTTTTGTACAATTGAATATTACAGTATTTATTTCTACTAAAATAGGTTTTTTTAAGAAAACATTTTTATAATTTTTTCACAATAGTATTTATAAAGATTGAAGACTCAAAAATTGTACAACTAATCTAAAGATTAATGTTAAAAATGTCAAAATACAAAATAATTTAAATTATTACTAGAATGACGCATGTTTCAACGGTTTCAATAATTCTGTTGCGTTCGATTTCCGATAAGATACCATTCAAAAACTGTTTTTCAACGGGCAACATTATTTCAAGACCATAGAATACTTCGGATAAGCATAAGACTAAATTATTTCTGAAACCCAAGGATAGTTAATTGAATTACGGTTGGTATGTGATTTTGTGATTATGTGTATTATTATTATATACTTTTATAATATTCCATAAATCACTCGACAACACAAAATAATCTTAATCACCTTTGTGCTTACGCCATCCAAATTTGATTTATCTTTGTACAACATTGAATATGGTGGTAGCTGTCAACTATTATTTTGAGAAAGATTTATTAAAGATAAATAACTGAGACGGAAGTTGTAAAGCTACTATGTGTAGTATAGACTTTTAATATGTGAACACGTCATTCAGATTATTATAAGAGCCGACAGAAATGCCTTAAATAGAAAATAAATGTTATTATTACGTGTAATAATAATATGTTTCCTAACGAAAAACAAATTATTTTATTATAACAAATAATAATAAATAATATAATATTATTAAACTAATATTATTGACTAACTTTAGGTCACACGTCGTTCGGACGAGTGAAGCAACAATAAACTAATGTAAAATTTTCGTGCATACCCCATTATACACATTTATTAATTTTATACTCAGTAAAATATCTACATCCAAATTAACTGTCACTTATAAGTGACAATCAAAATTAATTTAAGCTTTCTATATTTAATAATTTAGTTTTAAAAACCTTATCAACACTTCCCGGGTAACTTGAAGTAAATTAGCATATTTGCATACACAATTTTGTGCTGACAGACACGCGAAGGTACGTACTCGTATGAATTATTTAATAGAACATGAAAATGCTAATAAATAATAATACAATAAGGCGTTATTAGTCCTATATAATACACTATACCGATTAAAATTTGCGACACTTAAAATTCACACATCGATAGAACATTACCACACTAGAGATGCAAATTATATCATTATAAGTTTTTTATGAAAACTACTTTATATAATATTATATCATGGAAATAAATGCTATTGTAATCTATTTTAAATTTTTGATTGATAATAAACGTGCGGAACGCGAGTAGTATATTATTTTAATATTGAATACTTATATGATTTATATTTATATTATAAAATAAAAATCTAAATGGTTAAATTATAAATAGTTCATAGTATTTCTATTTTTTTTTTAATTATTTAAATTTTATTATATAGATTTGTTATTTTCAGAAATGTTATGAAATGGTTAAAAAAATTTTTACTTAGAATATATTCTAATGTTAGGTGTGGGAAAATTTTTTTTTTTGTTTTGGTAAGATTTGCGCATTCTGGGAGGAAGTGTATTATGGATGTGAGTGAGTTGTTGCAGAGTTCGCAGGTTGGTCTCAGTTCTTTTTTCATTATGTGCATGTGGGTCATATTTGTGTGGCCAATTTTTAATCGTGTCCGTATCACTTGTTGTCATCTCGTACATGAAACAGGAGGAATCGGGTAAGGTGTCAAAAAAGGTTTTATTTGGTATAGCTTGTTATTTCGTTCCTGGTCCCATAGTCGTTTTAGAAGTTGTATTTATTGTTTATATTTTATCAATTTCAGACCATAATGGTTGTGATAATTGTATGCTTTATTTTTTTAATTATATTCAGCTTGAGAAACTTGGTTGTTATTATTTTGTATTCAAAAATATTTAAGTTACAAGTTATTTCAATTTTCGTTCGTACAAGATATATTTTTTTTCTATACTAAGGCATTTAATAAATATCAGTTTTTTCTTCTAGTGTTTTTTTGATTGTGAATGGAGTTTTTTTAACTGCAAGTAGAGGATATATTCTAAAACAATGGTTTGATTGTAATGTATTTGCTACAGTTTTCATAAATGAATGTTCGTTCACGAGTCATGACCCATTAAAAAATGTGAGTGAGAAGGGAATATCCGATTCTCGGTTTAGCAAGGGTAATGGTTCTCTGTATACCTATATATTTATTTGTGTATTCAACTTCAATAAATACTCTTGACACATCAACGTAGTTATCACTAATACTCTTTTTTTCCTTTCAACGAATTACAATTTAGACATTAATTTAAAGTCAAGTATGTCAACTCGTAGTAATGAGCTCGAATATAATAGTATGCGTGCATTTTAATAATATCGATGTGGTTGTGTTTATATTATACTTAATAAAGATTTATATTATCATGCTGTTATGTTAAATACGTTGTTTGAATATTATGTATTTTGTTATCTGTTGGAAAACCGAACGAATTTTTACAGATCGACAGACTTTCAACTGTCATAGACATGGATATAATAAGTGAAATAGAAGCAACTCCTATACAACTTCCGAGCAAATAATAAACAAAAAAAGTTGTTCATAGAATTAGTTTCGAAATCATGATTTCGTATTTTCGGTTGCAATTTATATAGATCTAGCACACAACGATTAAAGAATAATACTATTATGACGCTTAGGTAATTCAAAGTATATTCATACATGTAATATATAGAATAATATATGTATATAGAATTATGTCTTACCCATATAGCCGAGTATACTGCCGGCGATAAATGTTATATGGCCATGGCGGGTCCGTTATTTGTCTTTTACTTTTGCGTAGGTATGCATTATATTAAATGACGTAATACCTGCAACTACGAGTTTACGGTTTCTGAATTTTCTCTAGGCGCACTGACACTACGCACGAAACTCTCTACGTTCTACGTGCACACAAGATCGGTTGAAGTTCGATTGGACAGTTAAATCTGAAGTGATGCGAAAGCGATTGTGTGCCTGTATAATATAGCAACACAATGGGGAGGAGGGGCAATACATAGCCGCAATTTAACATTCACGTCATGGACGTTTTCGTTGCGGTTACACGGTTTACGTGAAGGTCGTATTATGATAATACTATACTTGGTCAAAACGCACGTTTACGGTGTAAAATAAGGACATGAACCCTTGTGTTTTTATAAACGCTGAAAATAATTTTAACACAAGTTTTAGTATTACAACGACATAATATAGAGTACAAGACAATCAAAATCAAGTTTTAAAAATAAATTTGGTTTCATTCGAAATGTACCGCCCCTAAACACAGTGGTGGATACGAGGGGGGGCGATCGCCCCCCCCCTTTGGGCCGTATTTTTTACGTTATTTTTATATTATAAAATTGGGCTGAAAACAGATATTTTTATTTTTTTGATACTACTAATAATTATTACACATTAAGCATTAGTTATGACTTATGATGGGCCTCCGTAAAACACTAAAACTATTTTCTTTTTTTTTCCTCCCCATTCTCCGTTATGATTATTCCTGACCTGTTTAATGTTCATAATAATAATGTAGAAACTAGAAACGCTACTTCTCGAACGCGCGCTGCTGGTGCTATCAATTTATCGCCACCGATAACAACAATGTTGTTTTTGTCAAGTTTATTAATTTCATATTTACAAAGTTTTATATATATAGGTGATTAGGTGATTATGAAATAATTAGTCTCCAATACAAAATAAAGCATGGATAATAAAGTACTTTATTATCTATGAAAAAAGAGTGAAAAATTAAGATTAAAATTAAGATTGAAAAAGAAGCCATTAAATTTTTGAAAATTTGCCCCCCGCCCCCTTGAGTGATTTCTGGATCCGCTACTGCCTAAACAAGTGCCGTATATGGTGGCGGCTGTCCATTATGCTACCAACCGCACTGAGTCGGTCCCACAGGCGTTGACCCTTCGTTTTGGGACATTGTGCGGGACGCCGCGGGTCCCGAACGTTATTGCGCGCGGTAGAATAAATATTGTTGTTATTATTATCACTGCCGTCGCCGCCGCCGCCGCCGCCGAAATAACGACGACGAAGTTACGCGATGGTGGTCGTGTGAGGCGGGTGCTGCGGTCGGTACGCGATGGCCATGCGCCGCCGCCGGGGAGAGTATTCGTCGGTCGCATCCTGCGCGCGCGGCCGACACAGTCACGTGTGCGTATCGTCGCCTCGAAGGATGTGGTGTCCTGTCGTCGCCGTCACCGCCGCCACGACCGCAGCTGCTGCCGCCACCGCCGCCGCCGTTGACTTTTTCTCGTCGTTGATCGCCATCGACGACGGCGCGTCATCATCAGTCGCGGCCAACCGCCGGTGTCTGTCATCGCCGGTCGCGTGCTCGTAAGACTGACCCGCCGCCGCCTCGTAGTATCTTGCACGCGATATCGTTACATTTCCGTTCGGCCGTCGACAACGTTCTGCAACTGCACAATTGATAACTACTGTACACACGAACGAACACGCATACCAATACTGTGCGTGTGTCCTATGCACTTGGCCGCTAAGTATATTATAGTGAGTGAGCACAGGTGAGCGAAAACGTGTTGACCGTGGAATAACGCAAGCAGGAAATTATGAAATAGATTTAATATAATAAAAATATTAAATAAATAAATAAATAAATATATATATATATATATATATATATATATATATATAACATGCATATAGTACCTAAATGGCTAAACAATTAAGTTAGATGGATTAGACATGAGTTCATGTATATGGAAATTAGAAACTTTGAATATTGCATGCTTGTCGAATGTCACCATTTCTTATGCGTATCGGCTAGGTACTTTTTAAGAACGTTTGAAGTAATAATATAAAAATATTAATAACCATTAATAATATTTACATATAATAATATTACAGGTTTTTATTTTTATGGATTTCTTCGTTATACTCAATGAATTATTTTCATATTTAAGATTGAATGCATTATATTATAATTTCGATTATAGCCACGAAATCGATGCTAATAAAATACAATTACATTAGTCGCCAGAATATATGTGAAACATCGCTTGCTAGTTGTTACTATTAATACCAACAATAGATATTTAAATATTCAATGATAGGTGTTTTAGAATATTTTTCAAGAACCTATGTTTATGCGAGTATTCAATTCCTACATTAAGCAGTGCCATAAGAGAGGGTAAAGTGCTAAAGAGGGAGGAGAGGTGTCAACAGAATGTACCAGAGCTCTTTTGAGTATAGCTGAATATATTTTAGTAAAATAATTTTTGTCGATTATTTATATAGATAGTCGAAAAGATTAACAGATTTTATTGTATAAAGAAATGCATGAATCAATTAAAAAAATAAAAAAATAAAGTAGAATGATCATTTTATCTTCTGTAGGTGAATGAACACATTTTCCTTCCTAAGTATCTATTAAACTGGTGCTTTGTACAGTTCTGATTGTCGCAAACCACACATTGTGCATTGCAGTCGTATAATAATCACTTAGTTTAAATGATAATTATTATTTACTATGAATGTTTATATACTCAACCGACTTAAAATTACACCATAAATAAAAAAAAGTGCAATTCAGCATGCTCAATTTTAATTTTGAAGTTGGTATACACATCTATGTATTTGTTTGTAAAAATGTCATTGGTTATAATATTAAGTTTTAAATCGAGCTGAAACATTAAAAGGGATAAAAAGAAAATGATGGTTGTTGATGTGTTGATAATAACTTTGTTTGAAAAAATAAAAACTAACTCGACATAGACGAAAATCGGGATTATAACCCGGAGTGAGAATGATCTTCCTTGTGTAAGAGAGCCCATGATGCCAATACCAAATCTGTAAATGTATATTATATCATTACATTTACAGCTTTGACAAAGATATACAATTATTATTAATTTTTTTTTTCGACATAAAGGAGTTTTGTACTAAATAACTATGCCCGGTTCATAGTATGTTGTTTTTTTGTTTTGAGAAAAAAAATACAAAGTGAAAGATCCTATACAACAATATAAATTCACGTTAATCATTTTTCCTTTACTGGAAATGGAAATTGTAGTTTTTTGAGATTTTAATAATTAATAATAATTGAAAAAATAATCATGAACGAAATTCGATAAATCACAAAAGCTATAATATATATAGCGGATTAAAAAAAAAAAAAACACAATATCGATTAACATTTGTTTGAAAAATTGTTTGAATTATTAGGACTATGGAATATTAATCAAATGTTGTTAGATACAATTCACCTGGATTAATGTAAACTTACTAATTTAAACAGTTAGGTAATATCAGTTTCTTAAAAATATAAATACTATTGGACTCTCATAGTCATATAAAATTCGTAAAATTCATAAATAATACTATTGAAATGACTTGTTATTTGCATTATTTCTATTCATTATTAATTTTAATAATAATTATTATGATAAGGTACTGTTACATCTTTACATGTTTAACGTACTATTGAAGGTTCCAAGTTTCGTAAGGCTTTCATGTATGGATAAAAAAAAATCGTTTTTATTAATCCAAGATACTAATATAATAATCATACATTGTCGACAGATATTTTAACTTTACACTGTAAGCCTTCTCAGATAAATAATTAATGATCTGAACAACATAAAATATAGCAGAACATGTAAATTTAATGTGATAACAACAACGTTGTGTAATATAAGTGTCATTGATAGTTAAATGATGTGTGTATATCATTAATTAAGTATAATGGACGTAGCTTACCATCAAGCTTACGTTAAACTGTCATCTAAAATTTGTAAGCGTCTAAACTCTGTAAATTGAATTCAGTTAGACAGATGCTTATAATTTTATAATAATCAGGGACTTGTATTGTGTTATAGAAATAATCTAATAGGTACAATAAATTATTCAATTTCGTTTTCGATACAAAACTGTAATAAAGTCGCTAGATTAGGCATGCGTTTTTGTATAATACAGTTTAATTCGTTGGGATCGTATTTTTATCGTTATAATTTATAACAGTACTTATGACAAATTGTTATTTAAATAATAGAAGTAAACATTAAAGCTCAGAGTTGCTTAGTTGCTACTAAATAAATGGGAACAATATATTTTAAGAATGCAATTTGAATATAAATTGGATTTATTTTTTATGGGAATGGTAAACGGACCGCGTTTTTAAGGAGTTGAACATAAGAAATTTTACTAGCGCATGATTGCGTGTATGTCGTTCGACTCTACTAGTGTGTACAAAGTAAATGATCATGTGTAAATGCCTGTGTAATTTTCTAGTACCACTATCACTTGCGCATACACGTTTATTGTATTGTAAATGGTGAGCTTAAAAATAATTTCGCAATTGCAAAATAAAACGGAAAGAAAAATTCTCCTCAGTCCTTACATTCATATAATATATATATATATATATATATATAAATATCGTCTAGCAATAATGATTATTTTTGTATCACAAATGTTAGTCTTAAATTCAAGTGCTTACGTTTTTTGGTTTTCCTCCGCTGCAATTAATGTTGGCAAAATCCAGCCTAATTAAACATTTTTTTCTGTTGAGCTTGTTAATTTTATATGATTTCTGTCATTTTATTCCCACTCAACAATCGAAGCATTTTTATTACGACCTCCGACTTACGTCATTATAATATCTTCATGAAATACATAAATGTAAATACTGTACGACGTAACGTATAAACTTAAAAATTTACATTGTTGCAACTTTCTAAGCTTCAACCTGAGGTTGCTGGTTGGTAACATACCGGTGATTGGTCAGAAGAGACAAAACTTTCATGAATTAGACTGGATCATAACACTGATTCGCCAATAGGTTTAACAAATATGTCCCCTTAAGAACTCATGTAAAATGATAAAAGTGTCTCTTCTGTTTATTCTGTGATGGTACCGTTAATATAATATTATTATTTAATAATCATTATTATACTACATAATTATTGAGTAAAGAGTGAAATTATCTTATGTGCCATGAACTATAGGTACAGCAATGAATACACTATGTTTTAGTGAGTATATTTTATTTAATAAAAATATATATGTTGATGAATATTGACAAGTATTCAGTACGACTACGTACAATTTTAGAATGAGAGTAACTGCTAGAGTTTAACGACAAAACAAACACTATCATAATAATATGATACTTAACTTATTCTTAAAATTCTCATTTTAAAATTGTGATAAGTTATCACCCAATATATGATTTATACGAATACTTTTATAGGAAAATGCAATTTTCTAGGCCTATAGTAGTAAGTACAATCTAGTATACATAATAATTAATAAAAATAAAGCAGTTTTTAGATAATCTATGATAGATAATTTATATGAGATAAGTTATTACTTATTTTAGTATATAGTATTCTATCTATTAGACTTTTCATCCTGTTTTATACTTTGCATTCCATAAAAATGACTATGCTGTAAAAATAAAAATGTAATTATTTAAATATTTAAACACTTGCTTAGATTTTAATAAACATTTACAAAAATCAATAAATTAACTTGTTAGAGCTGTGCACCAGAACGAGAATACGGAGCGTAGTCGCTTTAGCGTTCTACGCCATCAACTCATGAATCTAAAATGAAACAAATTCATATTTAAAATAAAAAAATACCGACCTATTATATTAATCGAAAATAATTTTCCAACCACTAGACTTCTACACATTATTTTTGGCAATATTTTTATTTATAATTCATGAATGGGTAAATTGCTCTTTATAATAAAAATTACAATTAGGTACAATAATAATAATAACAGTTATATCTAATATGTAGAATTAGAGTACGATTTCTGTACGTCGTACAGTATCCCGGGTACTCGAACTGAACTCCGATCTCGGTTACGCGTGTTTTCGTCATCACATTTCAGTTTTCATTCTCGTCGGCTTTACCCTATGTGTTTTCACGTTAACCTCGTGCATTTTCGGTCGTATTTTAATCTTAACGAGTTTGATGGACGATGTTTTTTTTTTGTCGTTCTTTTTTGTCCTATCTTTAACGAGGAATATATTAGTGTGTTTTTTTTTGTGTCGCTTGTGTACACTCTTCAAAGCAAAACTAGATCGTTGGGAATTATTACCATAGGTGAGTGTGAATACATAGTTATACATATAAATTAGTACTTATAGTATTTTTTTCTTATTTCACAAAATGTATTACAAATATATGCCCGTCAAAATATCAAATCATTTGTCTACAAATGTAAGTTTGGATAGTAGACAATAGTTGTATAGGTATACTTATGTATATAAAAAATGAAACAAATATAGTAGATTACATAAATAAATAGGTTATAAGAAATATGTATTTAAATATACAGTTAACATGTAATTATTCTAGGTATGAAATAGATAGGACGATTCTAAAACATTGACACACATATGATTGAAAACTTTCCAGTAATACTAAATGTATATATAAACATAGGGTGCATTTTGGATTTAATATTGATTTAGGTTTTTTCATTTGTATATACAAACTGCGCGTAATGAGTAGGTGGTATACACTATACACTATATAGCATACATATGTGCAAATTATATTAAAACGTGTGTGGTTAAGCCATTGTATATTGGATATAAAAAAGTATCTAAACCTAAAGTATTAGTAATATATGACGTGCAGCTTATAAATTAATTAATAAAGCAACATTATTTGTTTAACTGTAATATGTGTAATATACTGTATAGTGTATGATATGTAGATATACGGTACATCCGTATCTACTAATATTGAAAGTACGCTGTAAGCTGCTAAGTTATTGAATGCTCAGAATTTCGTAATGGCTTAATGAAAACTGTTTTGTAACATCTTGAAAGTTGTAAAATTTTAATAATCTTATAAAAATATAATGAACAAGATTTGTTTTATTTTCTTGAATAACTATAAAGATTGTGATCTAATTAGGAAATCCAAAAGGCAATGCATTAAATTATGATATTTTGAGGATGATATTTTTCTGAACATAAAGTACATTCTGAAATTGTTTACATTATAATTTTAATACTTACAAGCTGTTTCACGAGATTTTAACTCGAGTCGTAAGCGTTTATAAATTTCATGATGTAACAATAAAAAATATTTTCAAAAATTGCTATTTGGGTTGTAAACAATTAAATACTTTAGATTAATTTCAAAAAATATTGATATATTATGTATTTGAATAATATTTTATAGATAATTAATCATTCTTTTGCGTAACGAAAATACATAATTGCACATATATTTACAATTGTTGTTTAATGTACACCTAATTTTCAATCAACCGATTTAACACCCATGTATTATTTAAATTAATTAAGTCCTATATTTATATATAATATATTTAATAAAATATATTCTTTAAACTGTAAAATATTTTTATCAACTAATTCCAAAAATGCGACACCATGTAAGTATGTGACGTGGAGGGGCTTATAGTTCCGTGATTGCAGGACTTATCTGCCTTTGTAATGTCCTCTTTTATAATGTTCCAAAAACGTTAATGATAATGTCGATCTTCATATCTAGAAATAGGATTCGGATAGTGCCCATATAACATGATAATGAACATAGATTGAAATTTAAAATAATATAATATAACTTTATAATAATAATGTTTTAGCCACTAGCACTTTTGACTAGAAGCTTCTGATTAGACATATTGTATTATTAGCTACAATATATAATAAAATTTAGTGTACAACTTTCTACAAAATACAAAAAAGTACATTCTACAAAATTAATCGGAATAGTCATATTATATTACATTGTACAATAATATACCTATCATGTATACATATATATTTCTATGTATACATCGTATACGTATGTGTGATAGATATGGTAGCCCATAATAATACGTTTCATTCTATCATTACATCTTACAAGAATTTTTTTATGTCACCGTTAGGATTTAATAATAATAATAATAATAACAATATAATTTATGGGAATGGTTTTTTTTTATAAATAACTACTAAATATTTATTGTTTTATTTTTATCTTGAGTATCAATATCTCATGTTTCGAAGAATATTTTTTGAATATTGGCAATGGCTAGACTGTTTTTTCTCAAATTTTGAGTACATGCATATACAGTTTATAATATATTCAAATACTACGCACTTTTATGATTTGAATAAGTTTATTGACAAGATGGCCTCTTATTGCGATAATCATACATATTGGTGTTACTCGGTGTGCTATAGCGTATATAAATTTAATCCAAAATAAAACTTCTTATATCTACCAGGTTTTTGAAAATAAATACACTTTAAGTAAATATATTTTTCGTTTTTATTTCGATTTTTATGATTTCAATTGTTGTTGAAATTAGGGTTATTTATATTTTAACTTTTTTTGACTATGTTATAGCCCACGAAACCGAAATTGTTAAAAAAACAACCATAGTCTTTAAAAAATGAATTATGCATTAATTTTAATTCTATCAAAATGAAACTTAGCTATTTTTAAAATGTATTTGTACGTTCAAAATCTTACTCCTATAGTCAAATATGTGTCGTTAAATAATATTAATTAATATTAATATTAATATTATGTGGTTCATCTTAGAAGTTATGAACAATGTGTTGTGTATGTGTGTTATTATCTAATTAAAATATTTCTAGAAAAATGGATTGTTATATTATTGCTTAAGAAAATATAGCGTTCTTCTAAAAATATTTGTAGGTTTTCAGTAACTCAATCGCCAGAGCAAAATTGGGAGCAAAATATTGTTTTTAACCGAACACTGTATTTGTGGTGATCGGTGGTGGGGACATGTTGAATAATATTAAATTAACTCTAGTAATTACATTACGTTACTAATATATCAAATTTAAAAATAGGTTTAAACTATTTTTATTTCGACAATTTTTCAATATGGGTATAATATTGTATACTTCGACCACTGTACTTGAAAATATTTATCATAACTATTAAGTATTTGTGATTAGTACTGTTAGTAGTATATAATATTGTTAAATTAGGTCATAAAAACGTACTAAATTATCATGTAAACAATATTATTATCTACGTGTTATAATATTATCATACACATAGATACGACGTTATATAAAGTATAGAAACATGCTGGCTGTAAAGTTTTGTAATTAGGATTGGCAATGGGGTGGGCACACACCTCACATTGCCAACTTGCTTCTGCATATATCTATAATATAATATATATATGTCTGTATGTTTATACATCATTATTAATGTACATACAATATCTACAAATTAATTCGAAAATAACAACGTACGAGGTTGTTTATTATTGATTTTATTAAATCTGTTTGTATACAATTAAAAATAAATCAATAGCGTGAATATCAGGCCTTTTCTCCATCATTGCTCTATTTTATTCTAAACGCTATATTATACTATTTACCTGTAAAGTATTCAGTCTTTGACTAGGGTTTTAATTAAAAATTGGAAAATTTAAATACTTCTGAAAGTATGCACAAGACAATAAAATAGTTTATTATTTTATCCCAATTTAATACATGGATGCAGAAAACAATTATAGGTACCTTCATAAACATAAATTTTATTTAAACACAACCGTTAATTTGTTGTTGTACTTCCGACCTCCGTAGGCGTAGGCGTATTTTTTGTTTAATTTTATAATAATTGGTAATAACTATAAAACCTGGGTCGTTATGTTCGTTATGTTCGAAGTATTTTTATTCTATTATTTCAAACAATTAATAAATAAAAATGCATAATTTTGTTAAACTATTGTAGCATTTTATAACACTTACTATACTACAAAGTATAAATTCTCCATTTAATTATTATACTATAATACTCAATAGACAATAGGTTTGGTTAGAATAAAAAGCAATAAAAAATAAATAAAAATAAATTATATAAAATAATTAATGAATAACCATAATACATTTACCATGGTAACATGCTGTGTTAATATTGTAGATATACTATATAATAAATAAAAAACAATACGAGTAATAATTAATCAACTGAAACATCACTCATTCATGATTTATAATAATTCAAAAACATAATTGATTTAAGTTTCTAGTTGTACCACTGTCTATAATCTATAGACTATATAATTAAATTCCGAATTAATACGAAGTACCTATCTAGTTATTTTATTCGTCTAGTTTTCATAGTTTTCAGTTTTAAATCCGTTATACAGGTAGGTACGTAATATTATTTTAGGTATCTATGTATACGCATAACGACTCAACTTGTAGCATAAATAGTATTCCTAGATCCATGTTAAGTTAGTTATATGAATATTGAATGGTAATTTGGAAAGAAGGGGGCAGGTACTTGGAAAGATAACTCTGGAACCATTCTATTTGTGTGACTTTATTATCATATAAATATTAAATAAACATACGCATACATTTATTATATAAATATAAAATTTATATTTTTAAAGTTATATATATATAACTTTAAAAACAAAACATAGTAGTATTTTAATAGCAATTATATTCTATTGTTATAGCAATTTTAAAATAGACAAAATAATACAAACTAGGAACCACATTAAATATATAATTGTATTTTAATAACCAATAAAATGTAATCAAAAATATACATTTGTCATAAAAAAACAAGTTTGATTATTATATTAATGTGCAAAATATAAATTGCTTTTCTTGAGGTGTGCATAAGACATTAAAAATTACGTACATTTTAACATTATTATTTTATTTTAATACGGGCGCAACCCAAAGTACAGAATATAAATTTAACATAATATAAGTAAATTCAGAAATAGATATAGTAGACATAAAAATTAAAATAGAAAAGGAAAAAAGACAAAAGAAAAATTTCAAACTTAACTTAAAAACTAAAAAAGACGGATCCTCATTGGTAATACGCATCATTCTACTTAGTGGTTTGTAACGGGAATAATTATAATTTTAAAGGTAAATCTGAAGTGACACACCAATTCATAGTCTAAACTCAATGGGATTTTATATATGGGTGCTTATACATGTATCTGGGAGACTTACCATTTGAAATGCAATAATTTAATTTTTTGCAGTAAACGAATAAATTATAGTTCATAAAACTGATTGACCTAAATATCTTCAAAACATTTATAAATAAGGTATGCTTTACATGAAGACGCATTGCTAAAAAAAATGTTTATATTAAAAAAAAATGTAGACTAATACAGCAGTAACATATAAATATTATAAAATGATTCAATGTAATTATATCAAAGCACAATATTTTACTTTTAAAGAAGAAAGCTCACCCGAAATGAAAGATATTTTCTAATTTTTCTGATTATTATAAGTGGTCTTTGCTTGTACGTACTAGGAATAGACATTGATCGGAGAAAGTGGGGAAGAGAGAGGGCTTAGCTCTCTCAAAATAATAATTCAAAGTTAAACTGTTATTTTTATTAATAAAGTATCTTATTTAATTTTCTCAAAATATTTCATGCTAAATAAATAACAATTTAGTGTTCATCTTTTTATAATTTCAAATGCTTGATAATTATTTATTTGCTTATATTAATATTTTAAATGTGTGCAATTGTACATCTAGGCTGGCTTCATGAATCATGAACAAAAAAGCTTTGACGTTTGATTGGATATTTTTGTAAAAAATTACGATGGGTTATTCTATATGTATATCAAATTACATTGTTCTACAGTTATTCAAATACTAGAGTTAGAATAAACAAATTAAGTTCCGACTTCTAGAAACAATTAGTTTTAGAATTTTGTAATTCACAATTCTCTAGATTGAGAAGTTCAAACTTCATCGAATAAGCCCACGAACCCGCTCTTGGGACAACTACTGAATATCCCTCGGGATGATTATTATTAAAGATATATTTTGTTTTCCCTTCAAGATTTCAGAGATTTATTTTGCACAACTATGGCATAAAATATGTTGTACAAAATCAACACTTACTATTTCTTGTCGAACTAATATTGTTTTAGTTGATTAGCTATTATTCAATATAATAATTGTTAGTCGATCATCCTCCAAGCTAATAATAAAGTTCACGTGCAAAGTTGTGTTCTTCAATTATTAAACTCATAAAGTATGAAGAAACATCACGTTTGCTAATGATAAAATTAATTGTTTACATTTATCAACGTCGTAAGGATGTAAATATTATGTAACTTGGTTGATTAAATAAGTGTTAGAATAACACTAATGTCTAGAGCACACTGTTTTTATATTATAGTTGTTAAATAATATCAACAAATTTATTAATACATTAATGTATTATAATATTATGTAAGTAGCGTTGTTTAATATATATTAAATTTGTAAATTGCATAGCTCTTCTCAACATTATTATTCAATTCTTAATCTTAATATTATGTGTTTTATTTGAAAATGTATTTTAAGTATACCATGCAAAGTCAATATTAAATAAATAAAATTACCCATTCGTCGAGCTTAATATATAATATGAACTATAGCAAAAATAATACTAATAATTAATATTTACTTTTTGGTGTTAATAGAATTTTATTAAATTTGTTTGAATAAAAAAAAAAAAAAAAATTGTACAAAAATGTATCATTTTAGAATTTTTTTTTTCTGCTATCTCCTATGGTTTAATATTGAAGTTAAAAATGTTGATACTACTAGTATTATTATAAATAATATTAGTTTGGTAATAGCTTGCTGTAGCGTAAATAATCTATGTTCAAAATGAAAAAAAAAATAGACAAAAAAATCTTTTTTGGTTTAAAATTTTCCAAACATATATCCAATATAATAGTTCACAGTGACAGTTTATGTTTTTTATTTACCTTTAGTTTATATTATTTTAAAAAAAAAAAAACCCCATAGTATTGAGTTTCGTTTTATACCGTTAGGTTTAGACTCAAGGATAAACGAATAGAAAAGGTCACATCGCTTTAAATTTTATTTTTTATTTCTTAAAGGACCACACGTCAGTTAAGCTTTTATTCCGTTCTATTTACAAGATAAAAGTATTTTATTACATTATTACATAGAAACGCATAGCTTCTCGGCTCTAGTACCTTTATGATTGTAGTAGGTCTGCTTGTCATTATTAACCAAAAGATCCAATAACACTATCAATGGTATTATACAATAAATACATATTGTTTTATTTTTCTGCATAGATTATAATTATTTACATATAATATATATAATTATCAGAGTGGTTGATCACTGAATATACAGGTGTTTAAGACTTGCATTACTAATCTAAAAAAATATGTAATCATCGAACTTACCATGATTATTAATTATTTATTATTAAATGCCGTTCGTCATGTTTTTATACTCAGTTTAAAGAAATCATTTTTTTTTCATGTAGGTAGTTAGAAAATATATTTTCTGTACGTATACATATATAGAAGTTACTACAAACATATTAAGGATTGTTTTTAATTCGTATTCAATGGCTTGTTAACGTGAGAGAAAAATAATCTAGTTGTGGTATTTTGACGTGAGCTATAGGTTATTTAGGATTGGTGTTTAATTTAATGTAAAGGTTTCGGGGCCGCTTAAGACTTTTGGTTAGATTTCCGGGAATGGAAAAAGATAGTATATTTTCAACATAAAGATTTGTGCGACTTTTACACTGTGATTATTTTACAAGATTTTCGACTAATTTTAGAATTTTATTTCTCATATAATTATAAATAATATGTTTCTCATAAAAAGAAAATTAATTTGGAAGAAAACATGAAAATACAGTGGCTTCTTATTTTCATAATTTTACAGAAAAAGTACCTAAATACTCGTACTAACAATTTTTTTTTTTTATTAGAACTGTAGCATAAACTATCCAGCTCAAAAATTACAATATACATATACATAAATATAATGAAATAAAACATAATAAAGATAAACAAGAAATAATAATAATACATTCTAGTAAGTTGGTATTACATAATATTATTCAATTTATACATAATGCCAATTAAAAGGTATCATAATACGAATATAAGCATGAAAATACATTAAAATATTAACTTAAGACAATTAATCTAAATTTTATCACTATGGTTCATAATAGGTTGGATCTTAATATTTGGTTTATGATAATAATAATGGACAATTTTTGTGAGTATATTTATAAAGACAGTGAGAAGAGAAAGTACAGGGTTTAATAAATATTTTATTTCGGCCAGAAAATTTGATATTGTACCAGACAAATTGGGTATTAATTGAGCTGCTATAATGTTGGCGTATGATGGATCAGTCTTAAAGTTGGAGACATGATGATAAGAGCGAAACTGACATTGAGGTTCAGCCTTGTTCGGTTTTTTAATTTTATTTTTGATTCCATCAATTTCTGACGTATTGGACATCCTTTGTAAGAAACTGTATGGCCACCGGAGCATTGGACGTATTTTAACGGAAGATTTTGGTCTTTTGTCTCTGGTCTCTACGGTGAGATGATCGTCACCACATTTATCATCACCTAGGCGCTTGACGACAGTAATTACGGGTATGATAATTATAGCATTGAAGTGGATTATTTATTTTGGCATGTAGATTTTCAATAACTAAAATGAGGTGAAGCAGAGTGGATATATATGAAAGATTTCTTGATGTTGGCACCAAGCGCTAATTCAACATGAAAAAGTGGTAGTGGCCGTTTTTTAGATTCTGAACGGAGTGATTTAATCTATTGGTTGTACAATAGTGTGTTTCTTTTGTGTGTGTGTGTGTGTTTGTTGATACATGATTAATATAGTGATGATAATTGTCTTTTGTATTTCTAGTTCAATATGAGTTGTCTATTTTATTTCAAAATTTCTTGTAGCTATACATTTAATTTTTATGTTTATATTAAGATTTGATACATAGATCATTATTAACTTTATACCAAAGGAGGTTCAGGCTTTCAAAAAATATCTATGGAAGTATATGAAAGTTTGCTTTTATGCTTGTATAAAATTATTAGCACAAAAATTTAATTTAATGATTAAATGGCACACTATATAATATAAAATATCAATGCATAAATGCATTGTATAATAAATAAAAATACGTATTATTATAATTATGCAAAGCAAAATAGATTATTATTTTATACTTTCTTTAGTTTATGTGGATATAATTGAAAAAGCTCACATAATATTTGAAACTCCATTTTCATGACTTTTTTAATTACATTTAAAATATAATGGCGTTCTTTCTTCTTATAAACTTAACTTGATTACATAATATATGTAATACCTATGTGTAAAACATATGGGGTTTATCATTATTATTTTTATATAAAACCATATCAAACTATTAATTTGAAACAATCTTTACTATAGAATATCAATTCACAAAAAAAAAATCAACGTTTACCATATTTCACCCTGGATTGTTTTTTAGTTTAAACATATGTGATTTATAATGATAAATAGATAAACCATAAAAAAACATAAAAATAATAACAAAACAATGGTCAGATCTTGGAATTTTATTATTCGTCACAATTCTTATAAATTCGTTTTTTCTGTTCATTTTCATTTTTAAATAATATTTATTTTATTTTAATTTAAGATAACTTAATTGTTTATCTTAAATTATTCAAATTAAAAGACTAAATATGTGTAAATCATCTTTTTCTTATGACAAGATGAATCATTGTCAATCAAGATTTGAGAAAAAAACTGTTTGAACTTAATGCCTTTACTTGTTAACATTTTATCGATCGAATGTTTTTTTTTTTTTAAATTCATTTGCAAATCTAATGCAATTATAATTATTTTATTTTAATTTAATTTTTGGTCAAGTGACATTACAAAAACCCCTGATATTTTACAAGCACATTTTACCTACCCCATGTGTTTACATCAAAAACAGATTTAAAAATAAATAAATTTCGTTTAAACATGCTATATTTCGAGCTACATAATAATAATAAAATAAATGTTTTTCAATCCTAGTTTTCCAATTTATCAATAGCAGATATATTCGATGTAACTTTGTAAGTAATTAAAAAATATCTGGAGAATATGTTAGTGATTTTCAATTCAGAATACGCAACAATAATAAAATATATAAAATAAATAATTTATAGGTACAACTGTAACTGATATTCAATATAATTTACTAATAATATTTATTATTTATGTAATTTTCTTAAAGTAATCATTATCAAGGATATTATATTTAATGCGCAATGCACTTTGATACGGCTTTGAATAATTTAATTAAAAACTAATATATGACTTTGAATAAACATTAAATTACCAATGCTAAATATAACCGTGTATGTTTATGACCTATAAAAATACAATTGTATTTAACCCAAAAATTTGCAAAGGTAAAGCACTAAAATAAAAACTAAATATAAATATTTATGTAGCTTCGAAAATTCAAAATAAATCTTAACGTTTTGTTTTTGTTGCTTTTAACTGTCTTGCTTCTCTGATGCATATAAACTAAACATAGTCAACTTAATTTCAAAATCCTTAGTTTCCAATCCCCTACACGTTATTCTTTTTTCATACCACTTTGCACTACAAAATAAACTGATGTTCAAGATGATGCGCATTCCAAATTAATATCTATTTCCCTCTTTTTTTAAATTTTATCCATATACTTTCTTATTGTTAAATCTATTTACTACTGTACTTGGGCCATGGCCCGGTCTGATATAATTTAATAAATATTAATCTGTTAGTAAAATAATTAGTAAACAATAATAATAATTACACGATTTTTGAATTAATGTATTTTTTTTTTATATTCCATTTAGAATTTAGCATACGATTATTACTACTATTACCCCCCGTGTCATGACCTGTGTTTTACGAAAAAAAATATAAAAATAATTATAATACCATAGTCTACAAAACGTTAAATAGTGTTTGAAACTCACATCCATAAAAGTTTTCTGGATAAGTGCCTGTATACCTACGTAATTAATTTTAGAAAATAATCGAAATTGTCTTTAACAAATAAAATTTCAGTTTGTTTACCCTATGGTTAACGTTTTCTTTTCTATCTAATCTTACTTTATTATGAAAATATAGAAACTTAAGAAAAATATAGTGATGGAGACTTAAGCGAGAAGTAAAAATATAATTAAATTAACGTGTACCTATTCTCATTCCACGTTCTTTAAGTGGTGTATAATTTAGTATTTTTTATATCAGTCGATATTATTATTATTTTTTGACAGATAGGTACTTAGTTTCAATAGCCAATAGGTACTAATTTATTGCATACTTATGTCATTCGTACACACGTTGTACGTTGCATTTATCTTGTTAAATCAATCTTATCAATCAATTTAATATTCTTTGATGTTATTCGTATTTATTTTATATTGTTTGTATTTTGTGAACTATAATATAATGCATATTATTTGGCCGTTGACAGTTTTATTTTCGTTTTTTGTCGTTTGTTCTATGAATAAGTGTTTGCCAACAAGTTATTTTATTATTGTAAATCAAAACGATCTGGCATCTATTTATTATACACCTTTTTAATCGATTGTAACTGCAAACGACATATTCTATGACTCAAAGAATACTTACCTAACTGTAATATACTTTGTTTAATTTATAATCATTGCTTAGTTTCTCACGCCGTATCTATAAATTATATACTTAAGATTTATAATATAACTCATGACGATCTCAAATGAGAGCTAAAAACTATACTTTAATTATGGAAATGTCATTTGTTTATAATATGTTTTTTATTATCATTAAATTTGAAAACACAGTTTCATTTTCTCTTACGTAAGTATGATTTTAAATACTATACTCCACTTAGCGTTGTGTAATTAAATATTCCCGTACCAAGGAATTTACTACACTAACGTTACTTATTTGAGCCCTAAACAAATATATGTATGCGAATTATTGAGTTTTTTTTTTTAATATTTCAGTAGGCGTACTCGTGCTAGGTATACGCACTGCCCAGGCTAGAGATTAGATGTTCGCAGTGTAGTACCATTATAAATTGTTCAAATATTTTAACACTATAAATCATAATTAACGCAAAATAATACATATTTCGTATTAATAACGGCAATTTACTTATTGTTTTCACTAAGATACCTAATTAATAATATTGTTTTCTTATGAATTTATTTATGCAGTATAGTTTATAATATACAGTATATAACTAAAATATATTAGTCTGGAAAATCATAACTTAACTATATTTTATATTTTGTTGGTGATAGTAATAATAATAATAATAATATACGTGTGTCATGTTTAACAATTAAATACCTATAAACTAGGTACTTAATAATGCGGGAAATATCTATGGGTTAAGGTTATTTTGCTACTAAGAATTAATAATTATATGTGTAAGTATACAGTTTATAAATGTTTATGAATTGCATTTAAAATTAAATTAAATTAGGTACATGCGATATAATGGTTCTTATTCGAGTATTTTATTGAAATATCTGGTCAATAAGAAAATGAATTCACATTTTTGGCAATACAACTATTAACGTTAATTTTCACTTAAATCACTACTTCCTCGACGACTTTGTAGTGTAAAAACCCATTAGTGTATGCATCAGGGTAAAATTAATGCATGTAATTTTTCTTTGAAGCTGTGTTCTATAATTTTTATGCAATATAATAGATATAAGTACTAATAGTACTAATCCAAATGTAGTTTCAAAACACATCTTATAACGAACAATGATATGAATTTTAAAGATCTAGCAAAATTTACTTCTTATAATATTATTTGATTGTGTGGATTCAAAAGTGATAAGTTAACTTTTTTTATGGAAATGTAGAAAATGTTATTCAGAATATTAAATAATCGTATAGTACTCATATATCAATAATCACAATTAGTTTCTGTCAAATGATCATAAACTTAAGACAGTGGGATTTTCCAGTATTTTCCATATTCAATAAAATAATATTTCTATTTTTCTGGTATCTACTTCTGATTTATTTCTGGTATTATTTTTAGTTTAGGGACTACTTATATAGTATCTGCTATTATCCAAAATAATTTGTCCTTTTTTCTATAGGCGCTCGCATCAATGACATTCTCACAAAATCTATACTATGCACCTCACTGCATATGAGTATCATATTTCAATAACAACTATTTTCTCAAGAGAAAGTCGGATATGACATTCGAAAATCATAGATACCTATGTAATATGTATGTTGTTTACGAAAATTATTTAAGATTGCTCTTTATCTAATGTAATTGTTTATAATAATGTTTATTTCTTTGCTTCAAATAGGTTATTTTAAATATACTAAATAATACTTTAATCCGGTTTGAAACTTAGAGTATTGTTTTTCTATACTTGGAAAACAAAACAACAGTCATATTTTGGATATTAGTTAATATTAATATTATTAAATTATTTTTGGTAATACTTGGCTATTACAATATTATACTTTTATGGTATCAAAGAAAAAATAAATTATCTATTCTGTTTTATGATTTTATCGTTTATTATTTATTATATTTTATTCTTTACCTAGAATTTGGATTCGATGTTAAAATGTCAAACATATATGAATTGAACAACAGGAATGTATATGATAGTAGATGTTAATTTTTAAAAATTTAGGTTGACACAAAATTACCTATAAATTAACGTATACATAACTAACTATACCGATATGTTATAATTGATAAAATTTTCTAATTTTTACCATCGACGTATGAAACACGTTTGACATCGTTATCTGTGTATGAACTATTAACGCTTAAAAGTTAAAAATGTACTTTGCAAACGCTAAAAATGTGCATCTACATGGTAGAAATAAACCCTACGTTAAGTTCTTTGTCAACTATAATGTTCTCAGCTGCTATTTATGTTGTCTAAAAAATATTGCGGAGTAAATCAAAAATGATAGCAATAGAATAAAATTGAAATAGTGTTACTTGTTTATTGTTTCATGATAAACTATATTCGTTGGAGTTTTGATTTTAATTCATATTATAGTAAGCCAAAAATAAAAACAAGCACGACTTTATATGGGATATTCAGTGAGGCATTATAACCTGTTTTTAGGGAAATTAAGCTCTTGTCACTCAGTAGGTTATAAATGTATAGTATTTAAATAAGTTTGTATACGAATTCTATGTTCGACTAAAAGATTACCAACAGAAGAAACTATATATACCTAACTATATACACTATAGCCTTGCAATATTTTTGCTTATATATTTGACAAGTTTCAAATGGTTAATATGAATTAAGTAACTATGTTTATGTTTTGTTTTACACGCTTTTGAAACAAAGAGTCTAATGTGAATGCTTTCTTCTCAACGTATAATATATATATATGTTAGATTCAAAATAACTCAAATTACAAACATTCCAAAGTTGATTTAGAACGGGTACATTACACGCTGCGAACGTATTTAGATAAACTCGAAAATCTCCTAACGACGGGTTTTCAAAATCTGCCTTGTTGTTCTTTTTTCTTAATAAGAAAAACGGCAGCAACATTTCTTTAACTAACTATAGAATTATACGTTGTATATTCTAGTTTGTTATCCTTGCTTTATGTTGAATTGTTAATGTTGTACATATTTAAATAATACGTACATATTTATAAACTTGACATGAGGTTTGTGTGTCAAAACTCCACGGCTTTTTAAAATAAACCTTAATCAATTATA
The DNA here is from genome assembly GCA_025469195.1 of Chaitophorus viminalis. Classification (NCBI taxonomy): domain Eukaryota; kingdom Metazoa; phylum Arthropoda; class Insecta; order Hemiptera; family Aphididae; genus Chaitophorus; species Chaitophorus viminalis. The sequence continues at coordinate 150,925 of JAIPRK010000346.1, read as the reverse complement.
TATATTTGCTATGGCTTTATTTTTAATTTGTAAAAATTGGCCTTATTTTGAATTTCATACATGAATTGTTATTATTTATTGGTTCATAAACAACGAGTACCGGTATAATAACCGGTCCACTGATGAACGAAATAATGATGATAATTAAAATTATATTAAATTATGTGAATTATATAACTAGTGGATTAATTATCAATTAATTTCCCCTTTTTAAATCGGCTATGAGAATAATCATAAGTCTCAGTGATTCGTTAACAACCCGTAAAAGTCGTATACTTTAGGCCGTAATATATTTATATAATATAATAGTATTATATAATACATACTATTATATTATGTTATAATATAACAAAAAATAATCTTTCCTGCCCTAGGGCTGAAACAAGACTTATTCACTCGCTAGCAGAAGAGTCGTCACTTCTCTGCATCTAGTAGCATTGAAAATGAAACGTTCGTTACACGGGTGTCAAAAAATTACTTCAACGTCTAAATGTCAAAATGTAGGATATTGATCGTATATTAATTTATGTATGTAATACATACTATGTATACAGTACTAATAAATATAATATATAATGTATATTTTTTTTTTTTAAATCGACAAAAATACAGAAAATTACAGACTTTTAAATGTGTTTTTTTTTTCTGATAAAAATAATATTTGATTAGTATTCCGTTTGTGCTTATACATTTATTATACGAAATACATTTACAAACTGAATATTTATACTTTTCCACAACTGTGGAACTGTGAGGTTTTTTATTTTTAATTTACTAAACAGATAATAAATATATATTGTTACATTAATGTAATTCATATAAATACTCACAGATATGATATGAAAATAAAATACAAATAGGTATAACTGTATAATAATTTATTATTAACCATTTACAAATTACTTGTTCATTTTAGTTGTTCCAACTAAACATTTTCATAAACCACAAATATAGAAATTTAATTTTTTATCTAAATGTTGGTTATTGAATAATTTCCAAAACAAAATAATGGTTCATTTATAGTGTTCTGTTGTTATAATCGTTTAAAATATTTATATATAAACAATTAATGATACTATACTACTGTTTGTGAGATAGATAATCGGTTATTTTTTTTGTTTGATGACACTTATCTAATGTTATATCATTTATCTCTTTCGTATAATCAGTTTAGAAATTTGGACGGCTACATTAATTTTTCTCTGTATTTAGATTTTAAAGGAAACAAGTATGTTTTAGGGAGTTTGAATATTATGCGTTTCTTTCTTTTTGTACAAGTCTATAAACTCTTCTTCGGAACAAGGAAGAATGCTCCCAACATTTCTTCATGTAACCTACATTTTTATAGATTGTAAATTGGATACAGATAGTATTGGTAAGGTTTCCTAGGTCAAATATTATTTCATTTTTTCCTTCTACAGCCATTTTTAGTTATTTCTACACGGAACAGCGTTTGTTTTATTTTCCTCATGAATAATGCTTGGAACTAGGTAATAAAAAAAATATTGTTACAAAGTGTACCGATTCATTACTGATTTATAAATATAAACAGCATGATTAAATTTAAATTCCTATGATAAAATTCAAGTTGATTGATAAAATAATCTTATTATTTAACAATGTAATACACTCCACTGGAGTAGACGTCACTTATTAAAGTTTAATAAAATAGTACTATATTTATGTATATTACAGAGAAGTTAATATTTAGTTATCAAAACGGATGTTTTGATTCTTATTGGACTTAGATAGTAAACTGTCAACGTTTATTTACATTGGTATTAAAAATAATAAACACAAAGCAGTTGTTGGAATAGAAGTGGGTATTATGTTTAATAATTGAACTGCAGTATAATACCATTAAGAAACGAGCATCGTCAATGGTGTCTGTAATTTGGTTTTCATTGTGTTTAAGATTTATACCTTGATTACCGAAACTGTGTTCGAAATCTGACTATTATCATTTCTAAACGAAACTTGAATCATGAATGTATTAAAACCTAGAGTTTTTATTGCAATAATAGACATTTTTTATTTGAAAATCGGAACTGTACCTTCCGGAACGAGTGCTTATATTATTTTTATTTATACTTCATTCTTTGTGATAAGCATATCCTCTCTCCTCAATTTTCGGTGATTTACTAATAATTAAGTTAATATTCCGAGAGAAAATCAGCTGTACATATTTTACAGTATTCAATCTAGTCGCATCACATGAACCAGCATAGCAATCTGTGAAATAATCGTTTATTTTTTTTTATTTATTGTTGGATTTTAAATGTAATAAATTATTTTGCGATCAACATTACGTATCTTTATACCACTGTACTATATGTATCACAAGGACAGCTATTGTAAAGCTGTTGTAAATGGTTTTTCGATTTGCCCAAGAAAATAAAACCATTTGCCTAAATACATCAATATATACTCGTATATACATTTTAATATAGTATAATGTAAGTAATTTTGTATGAACGGAAATAAAAGAAAAAACATTTCCAAATTGGCGTAATAATTCAAAGTAAATTATTTGATCAAGTGACAAAAAATTAAGTATTAATATCAAATGTATAGGCGGTATGAATTCAATATTTATTAGGTACAGTTATTTTTTTATTCTCAGTGACTAATGTTTAAATATGCAAATTATGTATACATAATATTTATGTGTTGTATGTATTCATATGTTTGTTTATAGCTTTTCCTGTAAACAGTTGATCATAATATCATATAACATTTCGAGAAAACCAATATTTTTGTATCGTTGACAATATTAATATTGAGCGTCTGCGTGCGTGATTATTGATTAATAAATTGTATATAGTTTGGGAAAGTGGCAAACACGCCGTATGATGTTTTTATAATGTTGCACATTATAAATTGGTGATGTTTATTTTAAACATTTCGTGCTGACATGTGATTGGTTTTCCTACATACATTACACATTGCCAATTAGAAAAATATATTATAATACCTATGCATACGTAAAATTATAATTTTGAATAAGTTGAGAGTGATAAATCACAATGAAATGAATATTGTTATGATATAATGATGTATTACTTATGTCTAATAAAAACTGTTGTAGTACAGAGTAAAATAAAGTTAAAATCCTTGTTTTTAAAAATATTGCTTTCATCAGTTTTAATTAACTAATCCAGTCGTAAATTACCCATGAAATGTGAACCGAACTGAAATAGGGAAATTAAACAGTCGACGTATGAATAGTATTATAAATTATAATTAATCAGTACCTATTATAAAACATGGTATGTTTTAAATGATGAATGATCACAGAAAGTTTTTTCTTTGGTTATATTGAGATAGTAACATGGATTAATTGTATGCGTTGAATTTTATTCAAATTTAGAAATAAGTTTGAAACATATTTTTATTACGCATTGTTGAAGTATTGAAGTAGTATAATATATAAACAATATTTGAATGTTTAGTCAGTACGATTAAATTCCACCACCAATTAAACTAATTAAAAGTAAATATTTAAAAATATAAGATATTCTCTAAAAATCCCAGGCTTTAAATAATATCTTGGAATTTACATAGTGTGTAGATATTCAAATTTTATTTTAGTTGTAATATTAAGCTAACGCATTGTATCACTGTATCATTTCTAATACATTTTTGAACAAATGTAAAAGTGTACAAATAAATATTTCCATGTTAATTTTTAATCTTTTTACTAGATCTTGTAAAATATATGATATTTTATTTCATTTTATTTTTGTTTCAGTGAATCAATTTGACTTGGGATAATGTTTAATCTTGGCGTGCTTTAAAGAAAACAAATAGCTGTTCTCATTCTACATGATGGCCATCCTCCAATCTTGCTGCTGTTTTCAGTCGCTCAGAACGGGATGTTATGCCAGCGCCATTTATGCAATGGTAAGTCAATTGAGATTAATTTTTTCATCAATAATATGAAAATTTAGCTGTAGTTCTGCACTGGGAGGCCTCTAAAATCTGTCTAGTCTGTCACTTATATTTTTATTTTATTTTGTATGTATTTACTTTCAACGATTGTTCTTATTGTTTTATATTTTGAAATAAATTTAATCACATTGAAATTAAAAATCAAAAAATAGGAAAATGAACTAAAAAGAGAAAAATAATAGAATAAATTTCACCTAGATCATATGTTATGGGCCGAGTGCCAGATCACTAATGTTCCAAAAATAATTCATAATAGAGAAATCGACATAAGGGTACAGGTAAAACTTTATTTGTCATGGAGAACCCACAATTTTAATAATATCCGTAATGGTGATATACTAAATATTATATGTATTTATTAATTATAAATTTTTTCCACCAAAGTGGAATGCATAAAAACTATCATAGTGTCATATGACTTTTTATCGTTATATGATATGATAATATCATAGTGGTTTATTTCTAATCATTCGGATTTTCGTTACCTAATAGGATAAACATTATATATTTACGTGAGTATTTATCTTAAAGTGATTTAATCTGTCTTACATAATATGTGTTTTCGAAAGAGGTTTTATATATTACTTGAAAGATGTAGAATTATTATAATAGCTACACGATATTGTATTTTTACAATTGCAAGTTTAGTCTTGTATTTTATACTTATTATAAAATAATACCACATTATAATTAATATTAAATTGGCCTGTAAATTGACTAGTAAATAAATCATTACATGTGTAATGTCCCAACGTCCAAAAGTAAGGTCGGGATCTGGTACTCTATGTTACATCAAAAAGTATCACGTGCCTACATATTGTATTATAATTATACATGCCCCCCTAAATGAATATAAATTATGACAACGTGAAAGTTCATTACCGTTATGAGGATTATTAATTATTAGTATATATATTAAGTATAGTGCTAGCCACATGAATTCATACTTTAAGGTGATTAATGATTTTTAATTTAAAATCTTAGTGTTTTGACGATTACTTATGTGATTTACTGTTCCGTTGTACAAATATATCATTATAAAAATTTAAATTTTTTTTGTCTTGCGGTAAACATGAATAGTTTAAATTTGAAAAACAATTGAAATCCATGATGACGTATGACATGTTAAGCTTGATAAAAAAACTAACTGTTACTACGTAGTATTACATAATATATTACATATTGTATTGTGTTACATTCGTCAAAAGATGAATATAAAAAAAACCACATGGTCTACCGAAAACGCGTGTCCTCTGGCGTATAATATTATAACAATGTACAAATATGTAGTTATTATATAAAAAATTATTATGAAATAAACGTATAAAATATGTATAATATATTTTTCATTTATCCCGTCTTAAGATGATACTTTAATGCATTTTTGCTTTTCTAATAATAAATTAAAAGTAACAATTATATAAGTTGTGTTTAATATTTTAATTAAATTCCTACGGCTCAAAATCATTAATTTTTTTACACTATATATCACTAATAAAAATATGTGAAATGATGTTCCATATAATTACTGAAACACTAAAAAGTAAACTCGATTATTACGTATATTTGTTTTTCAAAGACTTAGAAAAGAAGACTGAGATATAGATTAAGAGCGTTTGAGAGAGAGAGAGAGAGAGAGAGAGAGAGAGAACAATCGAATGGATATATCATCCATATTCTGTATCCATTACTAAATTAGTTAAGTATTTAGTATTTTTAATTTAGTGGCATGACTTCTACTGAGAAAAATGTATATGAATTATTCTTTTTTCCTAATATATTTAAAGTGACCTTCTTATTCTTCAATATTTTCAATATATTGTCGACTGTATATAAATATTTTTGAAGTGTACTTTGTTGACGTGATTCGAAAAAATTGAAGTATTAAATATTTAAATCTTATAGTCTAATGTATTTAATTTATCTAATTAGTGTCTAATGAACATTAATAATTTTCAAATGAAGAAAGTTGATTTGATTTTAAGTTTTTGAAAATGTCGACACTATTGCTTCAAATATTGATACTATTTTGGTGTTCCGTATGATTCTGAAGTTGAATATTTTGACTTAACATTGAATACAACCCACCCGAGTTTTGAATTCCGAATAAAAAAATCCGAAAAATGCAATAACAAGCTTTAAGCGTATGTGCAAAAGCTATTTGTTCGATCCTAGTTGTACATATTTAACCCATAACTTTTTTTTGAAAGTACACTAGACGTTTTGACGTGTACAATAGATTTTATTGGCTACGTGGTTTTGTTTTTAATTCTATTATTCATATGGATATTCCAACTCTTAAAACTAAACATTTTGATTTTATTTGTTTTGTTAGTTGGATTTATTACTGGATAATTTATCAGTACCATTCTATATAGCACTCTTGGAAAGAGGTAACGAGATGTGTCTAAACGTATTACAAAATACACTGCTTATAAATATAAAACATTCAATAAATATTTCAAACTAAACGATGATCCGCGGTGCTCGAAGTAGTTCTAATGTGATAAAATTATATGGTACACTAGTTTGCAGTTTTTTTATAAAGTCAACTTTACGATGCAGGAAATATAATTTAGTTGGGGTTAAACCCAAAAAGGATTCTATTATATAATGAATTCTGTTGATTTGATTCGATTTTGATTTAGTGTACTTATTGGTATAATATGATGCACTTATATATACAATATAATAATAATATAATAATATTATAATAATTTAATATATGTACTATTTGTCGATGAATATTAGCGTTGAAATTATTTCTCAATGGTTTCGGTAATAATATGCATGAATGTAAATTTTAATTATTATTATAGTATAAAAATACCTTAAATCTTCTTGTTACAATAATTGATGAAATACCTCCTCACATATTATATGGTTCGTAAAAAATACAACGTTATATCTCAGAAATCGTGGAATAATTTCACGCGTACGTTATATTGAATCATAAAGCTTGGAAGCATAACAATTATTTTCAAGCCCTTTAATTCTCTCATGCAAGTTGTTACTCGTTTTTAAGTTATTGCCAATTCCTCACGAATTTGTTGAAATTACTTTAACTGAGAATTGAGATGGATTTTTCAATCTTTCTCGCGAAATTCTATATATTCCAATTACGACGATATTGTTATTTTTAATCTGTTTATGAACCACTCGACGCTCTTAATCAAACGAAAAAATCTATGCACAATCGATTATGACTTGCCTTGATGTACAATTATTGTTTGTATTAATTTTTGTCGATAAGATAAATAACTGAGTTTCTTAAAAATGAAAACTAAAGATTTTAGAATATATTGTTTAGGTTTGACTGCAAACATTTCAAAATTAATTCTATTTATAGTGATAAATATTGATCGTTATTAATCTATAGTTATAAGTTTTTATTGTATTATTATAATAGAAAAAAATACTTATATTATATAACGAAATAAAAGTACAAACTTTCTTATAGTTAAATTTAGTAAGTAGGTGTTTTAAAATAACACAATTATATGTTATGGTTAAATAACTAACTATCGTTAAAAATTTTAATTGCATATTCCATCTTTTAGTGCGTATTTCGATTTTTTTTTTTAGATATTTTTTTTTTTAGATATTTTTTTTAATATAGGTATACTATTTTCTATTGTAATATAAGCAAAAAATATTATATTTTTATAGTTTATAAAAGAAAAACTTATGTATAATTTTGTGTTAAATTTTTTAACTTTAAGTATACATCCCAGAATCTTTATGAATTCTAACTATAAAATAACTTATATAATATCCCAAGTTTGATATATTTCGTAAAAATTTGTACTTTAGACTCATATAAAAAAAAATTATGACTAACGATTTTTGATTTTTTTAATTGCGATAAGTATATCTTATAATAAATCTTGTATTAAAAAAAATTAGATAAGTATTTATAGTAAGGTTCCGTAATTTTTAAGTGTAAATTTATTATTTGTTAATTTTTTTATACATATTTTAACATTTTAGTGCATAAATTTATGCATTTTTAATATTTTTAGCGCCTATTTGGTTGGTTTTTAATGTATAAAAATTCTTGCTCTATTTATAAATACTATATATCTTTAGTTATTGGAACACTATCAAAATTATTTTAAATACAATTCATCCACCATGTTTTTTAGAAAATCGCAGCATCATAAGCTGATAATTGAATTACATTTAATAAACTAACAATGGATTATAGCGTGGTTTTTAAATAGAATACAGATTATGCACATTATTATTATATGTTTTGAATTTAAAAATGTATAATTTCTATTATAATTTGTAAATCAATAACGCGTTCAATTAACTATGAATAATAAAGTAATTTTAGAATAATGTATTTCAAAATAAAAATAATACTAAAAAATTAATATTTAACAACATTTTGTTATGCAAACGTATTTAAAGTAGTCGACGAGAATAAAATAGTATTATTATAAGTAAGTGCACCAAACTTAAAACGTTGGTACATTAAATACTAGAAACTAAATAAATTTATTGAATTTATTAATACTTTGAAATAGAAATTGCAAAAAAAAAAAAATAAAAGTATTAATTATTTAAGTAAACCTTATTTGGTCAAAGCATAAAACTCTTGTGAAGTAGTAGATAAATGGTATGCTGGGGATTTCCCATTGAGTGGGGATCGGTTTAGTTTTAAACACGCTACGAATTCACGACGTAAGATCTTAAGTAGGTACATATTGTACACCACGATTGTCTGTTATCGTACGCATATAATTTAATAAATAATATTACGTTCAATTTCATTAGTTTTGTATTTCGAGCGAGGTCTATTAGTTTAACAATAATGTATTTATTCTCATTTCTATGAAAACACAATATTCTGGCCAGGCATAGTGGTCTAGAATTGTTATTTCTTATAAGAACCTACTCTAATTATTAATATAGATTGAAAATTGACCTCGTCAGTAGGAATGCTATATTATATTTTTCTAGACGTGTAATTTTTATCCATTTTTTCATTTCAAAATAACTTTACAAAAAAAGTGCGATTAATCGTGCACAGAAATTTTTAATACAATAATTTGATAAAATTCGACAAAAAACCAGAAGAATTATTTTTTGAAGATTTAGTACTTTCTTGTCGAAAGGTATGGATTACACTGACTAATAACCAACAAATCAAATGTAATTAAAAAGTAAACCGTTGAATATCCTTCCTTATCTAGTTATCTGTACATTTCGATGAACATTGTGTTTTTTGGTTCACTTATATAATATAATGTATCGTATCGCGTATTTAAAAACATATTATAATATAGCTAAAATAATAGCTAGATACTCGGTTAGTCGGTTAGTGTAAGTTTATATTTTGCAAGTTTTCTGCTGACGACTTGTTGATTATATACAATAGAAGCAATTTGCACATTATATAATATTAAAGTTAATTAACAATATAATTCATTTTTTTTATAGATAGTCTATAATGTCAATATTGCAGTAGGTATATACGTAGATAAAAATCAAATCAAAATTTAATATTAATTATGCAAAAAGTGCTAAGTCTATTATAGCCCAAAGTATGTATAGCATCTGGTCGTTTATTATTTCAGTTAAACTAGTATTGAATACATTTGATGTTGAACAATAGATGGTAATGTTACATTTTAATCAAATACGTTCGGAATAATATATAAAACGGTACATTTCAACAATTCAAATACAATACAAATCAGTACAATTGTCTTGACTTTATGTGTCTATAACTGGTTTTCGCAATTAAAATTTTACTCTGAAACAATATAATCTAAATAACCCATCACTATACATTTCTTTTTTATACAATTTTATTTATATTCTTTTTTATTTATAATTTTAGTAATCTAAAACAATACTGTGTTAGAATCATTTTTCCTGAAATTATTATTTTAAAATATTTTATTATTCTTTACTATTACAATTGTTTATAACTGTAAACGTTTAACTGTCATAGGAATTAGAAATATAAAAGGAAATGGATTACTTTTCAAGTTCATAACGTTTTCTATTAAATTAGTATGTTGGTGGACGTTTGTGTTTTGGATGTTATTTTTTTTTTTTCATCCGAATTCAGTTTTACGCAGGTTTCTGATCATAATTTTCTTAAAATTCTACCTTATATTATGCTTTTATTTTCAAATATATTTGCGTATTTATGTGTTAAACATTGCCTAGCTGCATAAGGCGGCTGTGATTAATCGTACGGTCATCGGTTAGAATCTGGGCGGCACAGCCGTCCGGTGAGAAGATGCCGCTACCACTCCCTCCCAAACTTTAACACGTAATTGAGTCTTCATAAAAATAATTGTTGAGATTTAATGGTAATGATGCCAAAATCTCCTTAACAAAAAAAAAAAAATAATAAAACTTGCGTATTTTTAATGTGTACTTGATTATTTTATATATATATATACTTTAATTACTTAAGATAAAATATTTTAAAATTGGATCAAACGAGTCGGGAAATCAAACAATTATTGTTTGTTATAGTGTTATCAAACAAACAATTTTTAGGTAAATCAAATATATTTTACCTGTCCATTAAAGAATTTTAGAAATGAATTAAAAATAACAGACTATTGTATTTTATAACAATTGTTTACTATAGAAATTCAAAACATTTTCTTTGAGATATAAAATTGAGGTATTAAGTTCTTTAAGTATATATTTTGGTTTTATTAGAGTGTTTAAAATAAAGCTTTTTAAAAAGAGTAGATTAATGTTAAAAGAAAACTATAGGTACTATGTGTTTATTACAAAATATATATATCTCGCATCAAACATTTAACAGGGGTAAAAAATAGAGCTTAAAGGATTTATGTTTTATTTTTATTTAAATTTATTCATATAGAATATAGGTCCAAAATTAAAAAACTAAAGTGATACTTTTGTTATAATACGGTGAATTTATAAGAATTAGGTCCATGATTTTGTATATTTTGTATATCAATATTAATTAATAATTCTTAAATTAATCTATTATAAATTATAATTGTGATTATTTTTTTTTTAACTTTGATTACTGCTATTATAGATACTAACCTTTGATCTAAGTAACAATATATTTTATTGAAAAAAAAAGTTCTTACTATTACACGTTTGAAATCTATTGTCCATTTATTTAAAGATTTGAACGAAGTAGGGAGGCTAACGTCACAGACGTCAATAAATTGAATAGCATAATATAATATTTTTAATGTTAAAAACAAGAGTTGATTCTTATACATATTATACCTACTAATATTTGGCTTTGTTATTTGAAAACACAAACTGCGTAGATATTCGACGTTGGCATGTATACATTTTATGCGTGCATATTTATATATATAAATATATAGAAAATTATATTAAATTAATAGAGCCACTATTAGAGATGTGAAAAATTCGTCGTATTAATGTAAACGAATTTTATAACTTCTGTATCGAAATAAGGACACAACGTTTTTCCCCGATTATTTTTGTAAAATATTAATGAAAATTTATCCGGGCTAAGTATAAAACTCATAAACCCCGCAGAATACGATGAATCCTTTTTTTTTTTTTTCCTAAAGACGGGTGTGAAACCCTAAGTCGGAGGGACACGAGTCTAATATATCTTCTAGCGCTAGCGGGAATTACTCACACAACGAAAAATATAGTTTACGGTTGTAGTCCCTGCAGCGGTATATTGGTATATAAGAACACTGCAGGAGAGACGGACGGTGAACACATTCTATATGCGCGCGATCGATATAAATGAATTTAGACATAGTTGTGGGCAAGGGGGGGAAATCGCGATTATTATATATATACGACGGTATTGTAGCTTCAACGAAGTGGACCGGCTCTATAGCGTATATAGCGTATCTATATATATATATATATATATCTATATATATATATATATATATATATATATATAAGTGTGTGTGTGTGTGTGTGTGTGTGTGTAGTTGTGTGTAGTGAACAGGACAATATACAAACCCAAATTGAAATCAATGTTGAGGTTTTATTTTATTTACTCCATTTTCCGGGATGATTATCTTCGCACATGGGGAAAACGCTGGTGCAAAATCGCGTTGTGTCCACATGTATAGATATTATGTATCTTCATAGAGTAGTTTATACAAGTATAAAGTTTGCAAATATATATTTATATATGTTTCTACGTAGGCCACCTATAACATGTAATATATAACGCACGATACGGCTAGTATAACCAGAAACTAAAATGGAGCAGTAAACTGTTTTTTTTTTTTTTTTTTTGTCAATTTGTAAGGTATGTCTCTTTGTAGCCGTATCCGAACGACACATAGAATCTCGCCAAAATCAATCTTTGCTGTTGAAAAACGATCTGAAAGTATATTTACGAATAACACGATGGTGCTCACTGAATAACCATTACAATATATTATGACTAGCACCGCTGATAGCGACATTTCGAATAATAATTATTCATAATATTATACAATCGCTTCATGTTTTTTTTAACCAAAGTACTAAAAAACAACATAATCTCCAGTTCATAAATTCATAATTCTATATTATCTATTGAGTCGTACTTAATATAATAATAAAAAATACTAACTTTTATTTCCATTATGAACACAGATTATCATACATCATAGTGTCGTACCCCTTATATAGGTATATATGTTTTTATATGTTCTATACTTATTACTTCAAAAGTGTTTAATCCCATTCATCGCACTAAAATTCCACATATTATATTTATATATAAATATATTTACTTGAGAAGCGAATGAAAAAATAAAATTTATAATTTAATGTATAAAATATCATCACCGATGAAATTAAATAATTAAAAAAAAAAAATTGTTTTCTCTTTGCCATTACAAGCATGAGTGAAACGTATTCTAAAACAATTGGTTAAATAATTTTTAAGCAACTTTAACAGCTTTTAGTTCTTCTAAAAAATAATATTATATGATTATGAATATTAATAAATCTCGTATATTTTTTTTCACAATATAATATTGCATTAATACGTTTATTGGGTGTTTGAAACCAATGTAAATTTTCTATTGAAAATTTGTATTTATATAGGATATAATATATTTTAATTTTATTAAATTTAACTTGACATCCAGTTGAGTATAATTCAAATTTGTTCTTTACAAGCTCATTTTTAGGGTTTGAAAGTTTTGGGGATGCACTTATTAAAGACTTGAGTGCCTAGGGCAGTATAATTTAAAATATTTTATAGTTTACATTTATGCTGCTTCTAATGGCGTGTATTAGCAGTAAAACTACAACGTTTTGTTGTAACTTTCAAGTTGGAGATATAAAACTACTTACCTGTAATGCATTTTGATAAATGGTTAGTAACCGTCACACTGTAATCGTTATTTTGACGTTACTCGTACGCACGCGCGCACACACACACACACACAAACACACACACACACACACACATGCTCATAAATGTGTATAAATTTGCGTTGCTAACACAAATACAACAATGTGTTAAATAACTTCAAGAGCAGATTATTCGACTTTGAACTTCTGTATTTATTATTGTTTGAAACCTATATGAATGATTTCATTTCGATTATACATAGATCTAACTAATGCGTCGTGCGTATGGAATATAATTGTCTTCAGAGTATCATTGCTCTGATAGTTTAAAAACGTATTTGTCATGCACTTATTTATTCCACACCATAATTAATTATACCGCGATATTATTACTCGCATAAATATATAGACACGTTGGTGACGAGTTAATATATCACTTATCTTTTGGCGTCGACTGCATGTTTTTTTATAATTGAGTTTGAATATTTAATATGATGACTATGATAACTATGTCAACATGACTTGTGGTCATAAGTACTCATAACAATAAATATAACGTTACTGGCCTAATCGTCTTGTCTTAATAATATACTTTACTTATTACATTTTAATTTTTTTTTTATAACTATATGTATTCGGACTAATTTATAATGTTTCGAATATTTTATGTACACCATATATTATTGTATACCACATCTATGCGTGTACTCGTATGTTTATAACGGAGAATGTTTAGACGGAGTAAAATATATGATGCTGTCAGGTTGACTGTTTTATACACTCAAATTAAATTTAGAGGAAACGAAATTATTTATATGCTTATAATGTTTTACACGCATTTCCTTAAGTTTATACTTATATATTTTTTATGCATCTATAGGTAATTATTTTCGTTTTCAAACGAATTTTCCAAAAACTTTTTATGCACCTAGTTTATATTACACTTTGATATCTATAATCCTCTGGTTGAAAAAGTCAAAAATAAATTTTAATGAATTCCAGCCATAAAATTGAAGATACAATTTTCGTTAAAATTTCTTTATAACTCGAAGTATAGGATTCCGAACAAATTCATCAACTTAAGTATGTTATCATATTGTACCTATTTTATTATATTATGTATTATACATATATTCAACGCAATTAAGGGAATTGAAACCCATGATTTTCTGTTCTATCTATCACGCGGACAACATAGACATATTTTATACATTTTCTATTTCCAACGTACTGATTAAACAATTAATGTGATAAGAATTTTTAAAACTGGTTTGCATTTGTGGTGAAGTCTCTTTTAGATCGACCTTCTCAATTTTTTTGAAATTTTATACCTAACATATCCAAAAATGAACTTTTGTTGATATTTATGTTTCCAATTTGATTAATTCTATATTGTGAAATTTTTTGGGAAATAATAAAAAAAGGTGGAAAGTTAATCTAAAGTATACTTAACGTCATGTTTAAATCAGTTTTCAAAGTTCTTATCACATTAATTTATCGATCGGTACGTTGGAAATATAAAATGTTTACATTTCTATGTTCCGTGTGTGATAGACATAAACAGAAGATTATGGCTTACAATACCTTTGATTTAATATAATTTTTTTATAGTTTTAAACCGAGCCTTAGGAAAAAAAAAATGTTTTTGTTTTATAATGATTAATTTTGGCTAAAAATTTACTGTATTTTTTTTCTGATCTCCACTCAAAATCAAAATTGAATAATAATTTATTATTGATTTTAGCCTGATATCAAAAAACACCATAGTTTGCTAGTGAATCAACCTAAACTTGTGTCCAATTCTAATACCTTTCCTTGTTTTAGTCGAAATGCTTTAAATAATTGACGACTATTATTTAAAAATAAATATTAATTATATTAAATATAAATATTATAAATATTTAATTTATGCCGTATATGGGTATAACTTTTTAACTATTATTTAAATGGTTAAAAAGTATTCTAGAAAGACTATAAATTACTTGAAATTACTTATATGAAAAATGCTTCCTCTTGAAATATTGTGATATTTTTTTTTATTATTTTTTTTATCAATTAAAGTGCATGTTCCTAGCTTTTTCAGTATACACTTAGATTATAACTTTATAAGTATACATTTTTTTCCTATATGCGGCACAGATACTTAGTATATAAACTATAATCTAATAATATGATAAACATATGTATTTACATAAGGTATTACAATAAGATATTTACAGTTTCCCCCTTTTTTTGCTGTTTAAATCATTTCATGAAGACAACCTCTTTTAAGCCTCCGCTGAAATGGTGGTCGATGTGTAATTGATAATGTCGTGCTCCAGAAGAGTTTAGATGAAGTAGTGCATTTAGAAGTGATGTGATGTAGATTATTACTTGATCTGGGGTTTTTTCAGGATAATGTTCGTTATGAAGTCCGGGGGCCTCTTTCCTTAGTAGATTTTTTATAATAAGTTTGATTTTATTCGGAGACGTAATAATGTGTAGAGGCTATTACACAGAAAAATCTAACATAGTTGAATTGGTTTCAACTGTTTGTTCATTAGCAGTATTAACGATTTTATTGGGTAAAAATGTTTTATATAAAATATCCGAGAATACATTGTATTATTTTTACTTTGATATACTATTGTTTGGTATAAGGTATAAGGTACATAATGCTAATTTGTTTTTTTATAAAAATCTTTTTGACTTCGTAGTTTTAATACTATCGTAAATTATCATTAGTATATCAGTATCATTAGTATTATCAACATAATACCACAGAATACTACATTGAACAATTTACGTATGTAATTTAAACATAAATAAAAAAATGATACATCGTTATGAAATGTAAATATTCTAAATTAGATTTTTCGTCTACGGAGTATATATGTGTAATACCAATATATTGGTAATAATTTTATAATTTACAACAAATATACAATTTATCAAAAATTCATGTGTCTATATTAATATATGTTTATTTTGTAAAGTTTTGTTTTAAAGAAAATAAAAAAAAAAATACAAAACAAAGATCTTTTTTTGTTCCTGTGGATGTATTTTGTACCAAACGTACTAAGTATATGGTATACTATTTTCATATTTGTACACACACACTCGCAAGATTTACATATTAGTTTTGGAATTTTGTTTATCTTCATCGGACCCGGAAAACATACCTATCCAGAATCCATGTCCCCAAGTGATTGTGTAGTGTTAATAATCGACATTCGCGTTGGGTTTAATATTAAAGTAGTATTACTTTTGCTATCGGAACCAAAATGATTGGTTTTGCAGGAAACGAGAGTCACGGGTACGCAGGAATCACATGAACAAACTATGATGGTAACGTAATGACATGTAGAGTTATTAGGTATAATAATTAAAATGTACAGGAAGGGAGTTTTAAAAGATGCTGTATAATGTAATGTTGCTTGACACGGCGTGTCACCATTCTTACAGTATTATGTATCGTACGAGTTGTAACGAATTATGTCTAACGAGATACAGTAAGTATGTATAAAATATAATATTATTAGATTAAATCAAAGTTTGAAGTTCATACGCTTACGCACATTCGCATTTATTGGTAATTAGACGACATGATGTATTTGTTTTGGTAAAATTTTCAATGATAATATTTATCATTATCACCGACCATTTTTTATCAGGTGTCAATTTTTACCAATTTCACTATGCCTTTTCAATTTCTCATAATATATTAGATAAATTCTTCTCATTTAAATGCAGCTTATATTATTTCGTTGTAGACAATATAGGATCAATCGTTACATTTAAAACTCTACCACACAGGGATATATATAATATGATGTTTTCTTACATTTTTTCAAAAGTACGCTAACCAAACATGGGAGATACCATACAGTTTAAAATAAATATCATTAAAATGCGCAAATGCTTTTTATGACATGTTTTTAAAGAAAGAGTAATGAGCCTTTTTGTAACCCATTTACCCTTTGGTGATGACGGAATGAATGTGGTTATTCATTTATACACATGCGTATCGTCGAGGTGCTCCAACGCAAGTAAAAGCTGCTGTACCTATAACATACAATATGTATATATAGGATCATGTGTTTAAGTATATTATAAATACAGTGACGATATATTAATAAATAGTGGTAGTAGATTATTACATTTTGTTTGTATCGAATTTTTTCTTTTATCTTTTTCGTGTTTACGTCATGCTGTCATTTAACCCCTTTGGTGGTCATCGCAGAAAGCCGACTACCCTCTCAATAGGCCATGGTCGGCTATATAAAAAGAAATATATTCTAAAAGTCCTCGGAGATATCGGTTTTTGAGTACACCACTCCAACTTAGATTTTCCGGGTCTATTATTCTTTTCAATCCATCGCAGTGTGCAGTATAGTATACTATACATACATTATATATATATCATGTGTATGTGTATGTATACGTCATATATATTTCTCGTATATTTTTTTCTCAATGTGTTATGTATGTGTCACGTATGAATAATGTATGTGAATTCAGAACTGTGGTTTTTTTTATTAACTACTGATTTTGAGAATTATTGTCATATCCTACAAAAACAAATTTAAAAATATCGTAAAAACTTATAAATATAATAACTTAATATATATATATATACACGTACATAAAATATTTATGTAACAATCCATGTACTATTTCCGTGGATCGGTTACCCAATGCGCCCGATAGACTTTACCAGCTGATACACGAAAAAATTGAAATTCCATAAATTTCAATACTGTTTGCTAAGTATTCATTTAAAGTACAAATATTACAATATCCGTGTGACACTTGAGTTTAAAACCGTTTTATGCTATAATTTTTATGTGTGTTATTATTTGATTCTAATCCGTTTTAATTGGAGTAACTGCCGATTTCCTAACTTAATCACGCCTGTTATATACAAGGTGATCCATTTAAGTGAGTATACTGTATATGTAATTAGAAGTTTAACACATACAGTGTTATGATTTCAATTGATTATTCTTAATATTATGCTTTCGCATGAATGCGAATTAATATAATTAAAAACAATTTATTCAATACGTCTTATTTTACTAAATACAGGGAAAACTGTTAATGTGGAATAGTATGAGACCAATCGAAAATTCTGCTTTAAGCAGTTTGTTGCTTTATTGAATAAAACTGGAAAATTCCGTATTATCAATTCATATAGTTTTTATAATACATAATTAGTTTATAATATTTATAATTTTTATTTTTGATTAATTATAGACTTTTTTTACTACAAAATTATTAATAATTTACATTATATACATATTGCATAATTATGTATGAAAAAAGGTTGGTAGGTAATTAAATTTCTTCTTAGCTATTCTTCTTTAATTTAGTTTTGATTCTTAAGAGTATCGTATACTTGAGTTTTCCCATATTTGAATAAGTTTTTTAATTATTCTAATGAATGCCTTTTTTGTTTATATCAATAAGTTGATCCTTTTAATTCAATGATAGACACGTTTTATAATTTGGCATTTTTATATGTATTTGAATGGATATCTCTTTGTATGCAAGCAAATGGTTCAGTTTAATACTGTTGATGCTTAACAGCATTGATTATAAATATAAATATTATTTATATTTATACATAATCCATACATACCAAAAGCGTTTTATTTTTATTATTTCTATGAGCATTGTACAATATGTCACAATCTGTCGATAACTGTTTGCGGAACCACAAATATTTTTCCTTGCAAAAACAAAAAAAACTTTATTATATGAACTGCCCCTTACATGAGTTGTTTAAAATACAAAATCAATATTAATTAAGCCTAGTTATGGTAACAAGATTTTAAAAATAAAATAATATAATACGACAAAAGATGAATATTATTGAAAAAACTCTTAAGCTGACATTTATACTTTAAAAATTACCAATAAACAAGGGTATTTGTTCGTTCTTAATTTTTCTTTATTCATACCTTTTTTTTACTGTTTTAACCAAGAGACTGGGAGGGATTCGTTTTACACACTTATGCTTTCCCAATTGTTATTTGTAAAAATAACAACAATGCTGGGATGACAGATGGGACATACCCCACCTGGCAATCATCGTTCATGCCTACAGAACATATCAATTTTTATTATAAAATTAAATATTTTAGAGAATACGAAAAAAAAAAAATACCATATGTACCCAATTAAAATCAAAATATTTTACTTTCTTTATATATTATTTATGACAATTTCATAGCCATACATACGGGTATGTTCGTATTGAATTCATTATAGTTTTCATCAGCACGATATAAAATAATCTATTTTATGTATGTATGTATGTATGTAGCTTGTTTTCGAAATGGCACTTATTTAAATTAGTATTAAGTTAAATAGTGTATTTAATATGATTTATGATAAAAGCTGAATCACATAAGTAAATTATATCTTGGGAACGCATTCTGTAAAAGAGTTATTTTTCTAAGTATAAATTTATTATTAGTAGATGAGTAAGTATATATTTTATATAATAAAAATGTATGCGTTAGTCATTGAGTACCATCAATGTTTAACAAAGCTACTGCGATGATCTAACATGCATTTGAAAACACAATTTTCTGTTCTATATGCGTGTTTGGTGCCGTTTCACTGTCCACCGATACGGAATTCTAAGAAACCGTCCGGAGTGTTATTAATATTTCGTTCGTCAAATCATAGTTATTCTATGTATTATTTATTTCGTGTGGATTAAATTCATTCATCAAAACATCGTTGACGTATTGATGATCGATATTCCTTCCTGCTGCGATGACATCTCTAGAGTTTCCCTGCAGTGAACCTAAAAAATAACAGATGAATAAAAAATGAAAAACGGAAAGCCCGTCTCTATGGATTTTCGAGATTATCTTTAATGAGAGAGAGAGAGAGAGAGAGAGAAAGAGGGGGGGAGAGATAGAATATTTAAAAATACTATGAGTATTAATTCTTTAATTATTGCGAAACATTTATCAACGTTTGCAATTAGTGCCAACAACTCACGATTTGAATGGATTTTTTTTTAATATGACCTATAAAAAAATAAAATTATTTTTTAAAGAATAAAAAACAGCCTGGTTATTTGTTATATGCAATTATTATTATTATTGTAAATTATTGTAATAATTATAATGATTATTATTATTCATGCGGTTATACGTAGGTATATATATTTTATGTAGGTATATAAATATACCTATTGAAAGTGTAACTGAAGTCTCGTAATCATATAAATATACTGTATAAACTATCCAGGATAGATTCATATAGGACCATGGCTATCTAGATGCAGAGATAACCGTGTAAGGACCAAGGAATTTTGTCCAATGTCCATGATATTTTAGTTTTCCAACTATCTATATGTATAATTTGTTACATGTATTTCCATTCAATATAAGATTTTGTAATGTATCTTGATTCTCGAGTATTTGGATAACTCTTTCTGTGTTCTAATAAAATATAAGTTCAATTGAAGAGTGTATTAAGAATAGTTCCAATGAGTGCAATATTGCTCTTCGAAATAACATTTTATTATCACATACACCCAGACCGTTGGATATAAATTATAAAATTCAAACACAAAAACCAACAGCAGCCCATGCAGTTTTTTCTCCTTGTATTTTGTACTGTGACTTCGGTGCTCTATAGACTATAATGCCGTCCAATGAACTATATGGCGGTCGATTAATTAACTTAAATGGATTTTTTTTTTTTCAACCAGTCGATACAAAAATATTAACGAGCAAATTATATATTAGTCCATTAATCTTCGTATTTGACAGAGGTCAAAAGAACAAAAACAAAAGAAAAAAATTCTGACGTACCATCGTCGGTTGTAATAGGAGAAACTAAGAGCACAGGCGAATAACGAGTCTGACGCAGTTTTGAGAAGAAATTAAATGGTATTTTTCAAGTTTATTAAGAATTTTTATCTTTTGTTGACGTTTCTTATAATAGTGGCATGCTTTATTTTGTAAAGTACAAATAATTAATATTTAAGTCTTAATCATAAAATGTCGTATTAAACAATTGATTAAAGGTTGTTATGGAGTTTATTAGTTCAATACCTTCTAAGGGAAATTAGTTCAATATTATGAGTAACTACTTATCTTATCACCATTTAAAAACGTTTCAGGAATCTCTTATTAACATTTTTCAAATTGATTTAAGCATGGATAATATGCACAATTAATATATAATGTATAGAATATTGAGCAAATATTATAAACATTGAATTTCCATTTTGTTCGTGATATTTCCTTTTAATGCAAATATAATATGCTCATAACAAACTTAATGTTTTTGAATCACATACAAATACAATAGTAATGATTTTGTTATTAAAAAAAAAAAAAAAAAAAAATACGTGTGACACATGTAGTATAAAGAGGTTCAAACTCTTTTCGAATAACTGCCGAATGCATATTTTACGTACGAAGGATTGTTTAAAATTTTGTTAATTCCCGTTATATCTATAATCTGTACTGTAACCAGTTGTAGTTATATGTTTTGAAATGGAAAATAGTTAAAAATTGTGAAAAGAGCCATCTTAGATTTTCGTGATCATATAGTGAGACGTGAGAGGACCTCAAATCATAGGAGAAATATAATGGATTCGGTATTCGTCTACTATTTATTAGTTGTTAACGAATCGATTGAAATGCCAGTGGTATAGTGGATAAAAATAATACTTGTTTAATGGACATTTGGTAGTTTCAAAACAATCGCGAAATACACGTAATTTCTCGTTAAGTATATTTACATGTATATATAATGTATCATTTATTATATGTTGTAAGCCAGTAAACTTTAACCTCTCGCGAATAATTGAAAATAACGAAAATCTGATACAGTGATATATAACGGCTCTAAAATAATGTGGAATCGCTTATAGTAAATGTTTTTATTCGTAGAATGTTGTAGAATGGTGTAATGGAATGGTTAGCCGGGTCGCTGATTAGTGCTGTGGTTAAGCATCGTCCGATGTTGAACCCGGATGGGTGATCATTTAGGTTTTTTGCGGCACAGCCTTGCCGCATAATATACACATGTGTGTTCCAAAACATACCATTCCCAAATAAACCATTACTATTTTACAGCTAATGACCATAGTTGTCGAAGATTAAAAAATAAAATTGTTTATTCGTGTTTTTATGTTTCACAGTTTCAAAAGTTCATGATAAAATTTAAAAAGTTACGAGGTTCTAAATATTATTTCATCACTTATCTCAAAATCAAAAAACTTTTTATAATTGAGTTTATAGTTTTATATTATATTTTTCATCGTTTTAAATACAAAATAACTTACTGTTTTTACAAAAGAATAGTGACAATTATCGTTTTTTGTAAAATAGACTTCAATTTATGTCACATAGGCTACAGTCTATGATTATTTTACTTTACGTAATCCATTGAAATTATAACATAATACAAAGATTGAATTATATTCAATAATTTACTTACACATAGTTTTTGTAAACGATAATTAATCGTCATTGATTTCAAATACACATGAACAATGCAGCTAGGTAATGCGTAATGAGCGTCGAACAAAAACTCCGTTATCCCCTTTAAAAATAGTATTTATTTGGCTAAACGCTAAACGTAGTTCTAACTAATTTGCTGCACAAAACTCTTTTAATAAAAACTCAAAATCATTAGATTATTTACTATTGGTCCCGAATGTTTCGACCGTAGGTTCTACTCCAAATAACATTACAATTGTTTTATCAAAAACGACCGAAAAAATTAACGTTTAAGGTTTAAAACCATCCAGTTTAATGCAATATTTAGGAAAACAATACGCAGTCTGTAGGTTATGATCCAGTTTTTGTAAATTTTGGCGGATTTAGGGATACGTATATTTACACATCTACGCGTGCTGTACGT
Organism: Chaitophorus viminalis; assembly: GCA_025469195.1. Classification (NCBI taxonomy): domain Eukaryota; kingdom Metazoa; phylum Arthropoda; class Insecta; order Hemiptera; family Aphididae; genus Chaitophorus; species Chaitophorus viminalis. The sequence goes on along the minus strand of JAIPRK010000346.1, from coordinate 127,783 downwards.
AATATTATCATAATGAATGCAGAGGTACCTACAGCGAAGTCATGGGTGAAATTGAATTTTTTTTTTAAATTAACCAATTTTTGTATGCACATGGTGTAGCAAATATTCAACTTTTATTATATTTTATTCTTATCTTTTATTATTAAAAAATAGGTTTATTTTTCACCCAACGAGCACCATGTTTTCGGGTAATCAGATTATGTACCGGATTATATTACCAATAATACGCAATGTACAATTCACAAAATATTAGATACTCATCTTCAAAATTACTCTCGTAAAATGAAAGCTTACCTATATTATTATTTTTCTATTATTTAAAATCGACACTGTTGCACTTCGAAATCATATATAATACCCACGAGCAAAAATGCCATTAAATATCGAAAAATATATTTTATATTGAACTTTCAAGTTTATGAATTTATTTTATTTATAAGCGTTTATTTTATTGTTGATAACTTGAATTATGAACGTTTATTATATGTTATTCTTACTATCGAAAAATAACTTACGTAGTCCAGGTATTTTCAATATCGAAAAAGAGCTCCTATCGATCATTAGTTATAACTAATTTCGTATAACTACGCCCACTACGTTATAATGTGGCACTGTTTCAATGTAGGTATCAGTACCTACATGTTTCCAATATAATAATTAATAACAATGATTCCAACACTATTAAGAAATTAAATAAAAAAATATTTCAAAAATACCACATTTGTTTTGTTTTATAAATCCACTACATAAAACCGTATTCGCAATACATTCTGCTTTTTGCATTTTTTAACGTTCAAAATTAATATCATTAAGTATTACCGAATCGATGAGTCTTTTTAATGGTAAACTTTGAATGTGATTTTTTTTCTTACATTTTTAGGAACGACAAAACTAACAATTCGAATTCAAAAATACGATAAATTATTTAATTAATCTGCGTTAATAAATTCGATTTTTTCAAAATAATGTAATAATATATACTAATTGAATACACACATATATTATGTATATAATGTATATATATAATATATAATATGTTGTACGTAGTAATTTATTTGTTCAACGTGAAATAATCTAGTTATTAATATAGGTTTGTTTAGTTGAGTTGCACATTTTTGACAATAAATATTACGTTGAATTACTTCTACTGTGAGTGCGTGAGTGTGTGTATGTGTGTTTCGTGTTATTTCGACCTAATTCCTAGTCTCGTATATAAAATTTCTCGAATTGCATGTCACTATAACCACACAAAAGCTGTAAAGAAGACAATATAATGGGATAAACATAATGAAGTAAATAGTAGTAATATCACCGTAGAAATATGAACAAATAGTCGTGGAATTCGAAAAATTCATTCGTTTGTTGATTATATTTTGCTTGTTTTAGTTATACTTATATACCTTGACACATATGGGTTTCAATTTTTTCCTTATAAGAATGAATTCATAGGAGGATAATTTGTGACCAATTACTTTGTTTTATTTTCCCAGTAATTTAGTATCTTGTCATAATATCTCTAATAATAATGTTTTTAAAAAACCACATATTTTGGGTTTTTTATATTTTTTTGTCAACTACGAATTTTCAATTTTAATTTTAAAGCAAAATATTCTTCTAAAAAATGAACCAGGTAAAAATGAATATATTTATAATGGTATGTTAAGTGTACCACTTAAGATGTCGAAGAACTACGACTCCTCTCATTTACATCTGAAATAGTTAATATAAAAAAATCTACCCACGTTAAAACAATTGATTTGGCCCGTAATATGAAATTAAAATGTTTTAATTATAACTTAAAAGTGAATGGACGAAGCTATACTTTAACACTAAAATTTTAGAAACAAAACTTTATAAATATCCAAAACTCCATATTGATATCTCAAAATAATATTAGTCATTTGTTTTTTTTTTTCAATAAGTGTACCTAGCTTTTATAGTATAAATTCGATAATGTTTAAAAGGAATTTTTTGAGGTTTAATATTATTTCGCTCAAAAATGTCAGTTATAATTACATACAAACAGATTATTATGAGATCAATTCAACATTCTTCCATTCAAGATCTTAATCTCTAATATACCAAATTAATAATATAATTGTACGAAAAATAAAACATTTTTGAATTGTTACTTGGGATTTCGTAATACATTGACATCGTGTAAGATTTGTGATATTCAATTCAAATTAAAATTACCAAGCAATCAATATTCATACGTAGATAATTATATTTTTCTAAATATCAACGTACGTTTCATGTTATTGAATAATGTGAAACAAATGTAATTTATAATGTGCATAATACATACTCATCGAGAAAAAATAAAACAACATGGTTAATTGTTTTACCATTGTTTTTATTATAAAACTTGTACTTATAAACAACCACTATCTACTAAATAAATTACTTTATTATTGCATCTAACCACAATAGTAAACTCAAATATATTAAAGACAAGTTCACAAATTATAAAGAAATCGAATTTCAAACAAATATCCTAAAACCTTATACAGAGAGTAATTGATTTATGTACCTTATTTTCGCACTTCGTAAATTTAGATACAGTTGATACACTCTAGATAGCGTATAGTACGTGATCTAGTATATATTATATTTACTTAAACTTGAAATGTAGTAGGATTAATATTTATGACTGAAAAACATTTATTAGGTACCAAAAATATTTATTTCTTATAAAGAATTTGTTAAAAATAAATATATTTCCTCTTATACATTTCTTTCTGACTAGTATATATTTTTTAAACTACTACTTATATGCACTGGCAACATAGAAAATTTTTAAATCTTTTAAGATTTATACCCGCAAGCTTTATATCCGTCTTAAAATCGTGTAACAAGGCAAATTGGCGTCCAGTAGAACTTATTATATTTTGTTAGATTTAATATTTAAGTAATTTGACCTATTGTCAAATTTAATTTGAATAAAACTAGCTGTGTTTCTCGTAGATTTTTTACAATATTTTAATTTTTAAGAGAGTTATGAGATTTTTTTAACTGTAATATTTTATAGAGTCATAATACTCAATTAAAAATTAAAATGTTTTAATAAACCTTTGAGAAGACACAGATTTCCTTTTAAGTTAAATAAAAAGACAATTAGTTAATACGTTTAATATGAAAGCTAAGAACTAGGTTTTACTGAATGCAGATTTGCTACACTGTACAGTAAAAGTTAAATTATAATATATGCTTATATCTAGTAAATTTGCGACCACATAAAGCCTATACAAAAAACTACATAATTGTAAAATTATTAAACTAATTTCTTAAATATCATAAAAACTTTTGTTGAAGTATGAAATCGATTATTTTAAAATATAATGAACTGCATGCTGTGGTACATATATACTGTAGTATATACTAAAACTGTACCACTAAATATTAAATGATCAATAAATAACAGATAAATAAGTTATTTAAAGTTTTTTGCCTCAGTTCGAAAATATAAGAAATAATTCGTAAAAGTTTTAGGACATAAATCATATGAATAAAATACATTTTAAAAGAAGAGTAGTTGAATCGTGAGATAGATGGACATAGATAATATGTAAATATATATCTGAATTGATATATTTTAATCCAGTTATAGGAATTAAACCGAGAAGATGGGTTTTATTTATTTTTTTTTTTTACATAACTGGACACAATCTTTATACAAATATATATATATATATATATATATATATATGAAAAACAAGAATGGGAAACTAAAGATAAAATAACTAAACAAATTATCAAATAATAAAATTATTTTATCAATTTTATATTATTTAAATTATGAATTTCTTATTTCTTTAAATTTTAAAATCAATTTTTAAGGGTATAAAAATAACAATTCAAAAAAGTAAAAAAGTCGTTTTCGAGTCAACTTCATGACGATCCAAATATGTTTTTAAGAGTCTTATCCGACCATTGGGTAGAAAAGTACAACTGGCTGAATATAGGCATATTTTGATTGAAAACTTAACTCGGATCGAATCCCCTTATTGTAATGCAATTAAATACATTTAAAAAAAAATAATTATTCATGAAATATTAAAATATGATCAATACAAATTTCTTTTGGTACATATTTAATTAGATTTTTTTTTGAGTTCACTCATTTTATTTATTCAAAATATTATTCGTAGGTTATAGCTCGTAGTTTTATAATATTGATACAAATAATCTATCGTAACTTGTCGGTATAAAAGACAATTCATTGACAATTTCTCACCACTCCTCCACCAACCGTAATAAATATTCGGTTTTATAAGTACAATAATATATTATTTTCATCGAACAAGCAACGACTGAATTATGATTCAAAACGTTTACTAATATTTTGACAATACTTTATGGTCCGTATTATATATATACCATATATAGGTATTTATATTGGTATACCTGTAATTGGTGCGTAAGGAGTAAAAAATAGTATCTTTTTCTCGTAATAAATTATAAAAGCCAAGGGGATTCAGCTCAAAAGTCTCAATAAAAGTGTTTAACAATATTTCGCACAGGTATTGTATACTATTATTAAACATGTGTCTGTTGCAGCGTAGTCGCAAATCGCTACTTTTTTTACATACAAGCCCCGTGAACACTTTTATTATTCAACTTTGAAATCATTTTTAGCTTTAATTTTCAATGTAGTAATCTACCTGTGTTAGTTTTATTCTTATTTTTAATCAAATAAATAAGTGTTACGTATATTTTATTTCTGTTGAATAGTAAATTTGTGTTGGGAAAAACTACGGGAAAGGTTGCAAAAAGTAGCAAAAGAATTTTTGATAAAAATGTTTGGATAAAAATCAATGAGTGGAAATCTTAATGTTTCCAATGCAGTAAGTATGGTAGTTCATCTACTGCTTTTTGATTCCAAGTTTTTAATTCTCCTTCTAAATTACCTATAGTACTTAGTAAATTAGGTATAAAAAATAATTCTGCGTCTATTATTTTTGAAATATCAATATTGTTACAATACTAAGATATGATGCCTTTCAAATGTAGTATTATATTATTTTTTGATGAACATTTCTAATTAATTTCAGCTATCAAGGAATCTAGGTGAGGATAAAACAGAAACTCTATAAAAATTCTCAGATGTATTTGATTCTGATAAAATATTGAAATGATTAAGTTATTTATTTGCTATTCACGATGTCTTGATATTAAATTTATTCGTGAAATCATCAGCTATTTTAAATATACGAGTATCTGCAAAACAATTTTCTTTACGTTAATTTTTCAAAACAGATAGAATAGATATCGTTAAGGTTTCTAGTTAAAATATACCAAAAGTTAAAAACTGTGGTTACCTTGATAATGGTAGTGTATAACTCATACTATTTATAATATTCATTTAAAATATTGTTCAGTTATGATTTAAAATTAATTATATTTTACGGATTGAAAGATATACCGATTCATCAACGAGTGATATTTAAATAATTATATGCATGATAAGTAGTAATAATAATAATAATAATAATAATAATAATAATAATAGTAGTAATTATAATAATAAAAAAAATAAATAATAATAATAATAGTAATTATAATAATAAAAATAAAAATAATATACTGTTATGGAAATCATAACATATAAATATCATAACTTATTCTGAGTTACTGAGTATACTCAGTATATACTCAGTATCGATTATTGTAGTGGCCTAGCGGGTACTTGATATATACATATAGCAGTGCATAATACTATTGGGAATGAATGTTAAAATCATACACAAATAGGTATATGTAATACAATCGCCAATCATCATAGAAATCTTCGAAGACCCATGGATAATTATTTTGTATCGTAGAAACTATTGTAGTACGTACCTATGTGTTATCACGTATGTATATAACGGTAATTTCGTTTAAAGTGGACAGAAAGATGTATTTATATACATAGATTCATATTCTGTTATTTGAATAAATGGTTCTATGGAATAGAATCATTTATGGATATACTTATTTTTTCTACTTATCCATCAAATATAATATATAATTATATTTTGAGCATTACTCAAGTAAGCACTGAAGTTGTGTAATACTAGCTGACCCGTGCCCAATTTGTTGGACGGCAAACATTTTCACTTGTGATGAAGTTACGTGTGTGGTTCGGTAAGTACTGAGTGCTGTGATTTATATCCTAACTGCCAAAAGGAGATTTTACGGCATATGTATGTGTATTTGCATGTCAATTAGGCTGTGCGAATATTACCGTGTTTCATGTGATTGAATGAAATGATTATGATTCATGATTGAATAAATTATGTTTATTTTAATTGTTCAAAATTTCTCTGTATACTATGAGGCTTCGCATGGGACATATTTGGCCGGGCATAGTTTTTAATTGAATACTATCATGCATTATTTACGCTTAACCAGGTTTAGTCAGCTATATGTTTTAAAAAAGAATCTACAATTCCCGTTGTGATCATAATGTCATAACTTGAGACAGCGATTACCGATTTCTCTAATTTTGTTTTTCACAGGTTGGTAATATTTATATATTCAGTCTTAACTTCCTTCTGACCATATTTTTTACCTTTTTTTTCATAATTACCCTTTTAACACTTATACCTACTAAATTTTTATTTAATTTACAAAGAACAAAATTGGAACAAAATTAAAACATAAATTACAATCTCCTTCCCTCTCCCATTGCACAAATAAAAAAAATAAAATAAAAACACAGGTGATTTGTTGACACTCAGGAGGGTATTTAGAAGTTCCCTATTCTACCTTAGTTAAATATAGCATATATAAGACTGAAAATGTTTTAATATACAATAAATTATTAGATGTAATTTAAGTTTAAGTTTGTTTTATATCAAAATATTTATTATTCTTAAATAATTTTAAAGCCCAAATAGTAAAAATATATATTGACCCATAACATAATTTTTAAATTTCGAAGAACGTATTAGGTAATAACGTTCTTTGTGTAATTGTTCAAAGACCTTAACAGTTTATAACGTTCTTCATTTTAATCGTTTAAAGAATTTACTAACTTATAACGTTTTTCTTAAAAAAATTCAGTTAGCTTAATAATTTTTAATGTTATTTCAAATGCAAAACCTATAAAATAAATGAAACATTTGGTTTTGTTCTATTATATTTTTGTATAATGATGAAAAAAAAAATTGAAAAAATGGTAAACACTTTCGTTACAAAATTATATATATTATTTTTATCAATACATTTTTCGGAACAACTGATATCTACACGCAAATGTCTAACACATAATTTAATTGACAATAAGGTCAGATTGTAGGAAACCTGCGGACCAACGCATCGCATTTATGTATACAATTACACGTTTATTTTAATTATTAATATCTAATTATTAACTAACTTTATCGGACTAAATTTATGCTCATGACACTCACAAATGATGTGGCTTTCTATTGGTAAAATAATTTTCAAAATTGGTTCTGTAGATCCAGAAATTTTCCCCTACAACCTCACAAATTTTACTGCTTTATAATAATAGTACAGATGATTAATGGGCTACTGTTTAGTGTTTAGTGTGTATAAATATTTCTTATTTTAAATTATACAAGTGGTAAGAGTAGGATTATTAATTCATAGAGATTAGTGTATGTTTTTCTTCGATGGTCACAATTTCAATAAATAGTAAAAATCCTCTACGTTTTTCATACCATACCTTTCTTTTAAAATGAAGATTAAACTCAAATTTTACCTGAAAAAATGAATAACTAATACCTTTTCCGATAAAAAATTTTTAATAAATACACCAAAAACAGTAAGAATATCTTTGAACAAATAAGTTTATGAATATTGTACTAAACAAAATTCTGAGCATGTTTTTTATGATTTATATATTTTTATATGTATTTATTTTCAAACCTCTTAAATATTATAATTAAAATTTAAAATATCGTTAATTTTTGTAATTGATAATAAGCACCATAACTAAACCATATTATTCTGTCGGTTAATATAGCATACATTGTAGACTTGTAGCATTTAGTGGTTCAAAATGCTAATAATTTGCTATTATTACAACTATAATTATCTATTCATATTTTTGCATAATAATATTATTATCTGTGTGAATAATTGGATTATAAATATGCATAACGAATTCGATAAATATTTACGAGGAATGATGTATATTCCATATAGTTGCAAACATGTAGCTAGGTATTTATAATTATAACTGTAAACTTAATTTATTTGCTTAAATATATATTACAAATATATATTACATTACATTACATTAATATTTTTTATAAATTAACTTATTTGATTATGATATAGATACTATGCATAATAATAGTAGATATCTTATAAATAATGTATCATCAGTTCTACAACATTAATAACAGACATGTTATTTTGTGTATTTTGTTAATATATGCGTTATAATATTAATTACCTAGGTTTTTTAATTAATATTCAATTATTGCACATCAATGAACACAAAATAAATACGTATTTTAATATCTGCCCAAATATTCGTTAACTACAGCGAGAGTAATTTGAGTGAAAATGTTTTTGTAATACTATTTACAATAAATACAAAAGTAAATTATATACATGCAACACTCGTAATAATTTATTATTTTTAGTAAAAAAAAAATTCAGTTCTCTTCGACCGTTTTTTTCACCTCATATTATACAGATGATAAAATATAATATATAATATATTTATCAATTTGTTATCATTTATAAAACGATGATTTAAATCATGCAAAATGGTGGAGACGATAAAACATTTAGATACAATATTATAATGTGTACACATTATACAACTTGATGTGTAGTAAATAAAACATAAAAATGTACAGTCTAAATTGTACGGATCTTATGAATAACTTGCATGTAGCATAAACCTATTGTAGTTGCACTGTTATGATTATTTTATAATGTTTTTCTTCATCGAATGCAAACTAATATAGTTTCCATAACTTAATTTTCGATTTACGAGTATGTACCATATAGACCTATGCACAATATTTAATATACTTAATTATTTATTAAAATTTAATATGGCAACAACATAACTTTTTTTATGCTACTATACAATTCATTTGAATAATTAAAAAATGAATTCTGATACAAAAATATAATATGTATTATAATTAATTGTCGAAAAGAAAAATGTTTTTGTTTTAATTAAAATAATGTTCACAATTTTAGGGGTTTTTTTTTCTCATTTTAACAGTTTTCTTAATTATTCTTTTTCAATATTTCTTTTATTACATTGAATCAAAAGTTACACGATGCTTTAAAAATCTGTGGTTGGTTGGGAGAAAATTATATAAATATGATCCATTAGTGCACCAGAGCCGTCATGGTAAGGGACAATTGTATCATGTCAGTAGACTTGGCAATCATCCTAAAACCGTGGAATTTTAAGTCCCAGACGTAAATAAGCACGTTGCTCAGACACGTGAGTATTATCTGCGTAAACCTACGCAACCACTCAACACCATCCATCTCAATCGTTTTCACATTTAAAATTTATCATACTATAATATTATATTATATTTACATGTTATTATGAACATTTAATCCGCAAACCGACCATCGTAATATTCTAAGTAGGTTAATATAATATGATTTTAAAGGGTTCCAAATTTTTCCGTCACGTGTATTACAAATAATAATATGATAAGATGAAAATGGTTCATTATAATATAAACCCATTATAATATACTCAGCATTTCATGTACTTGTCAAACATAATCACTTGATTAAAAATGTGATGATGATGTTGTGTTCATTGGACGTTAGAGTTGAGATCCGAAAATTGGCGACCGGTTTATTTTCTTTGTCAAACTGCACGGTAAATCCATTTTTTATCATAACCAAGTGGATTGAGAAAATAACTAAAGGTATTTTGTATATTAAAAATATTAATAATTTCGGTAAAATTAGATAAATTTCCTTTGACGTTGGAATTATTATTTTGATTTGTACCTATTGTAGTGAGTGAACAGTGTCTATACGGATATACGTACACATATTGTAGTATTGTACAATCACAATAATTAAATAAAATAACGTAATATATGATTGAAGTTTAATTTAGTTTAGATTGTAGATTAGTAGTTTAGATTTAAGTCAGTAATACAAATTAAGCTTTAAGACTGCTTATTCCACTTACAGAGATCAATTGTATTAAACATAATATGTTAATGTAAGGCCACGAGTAACAATTTGGTTACTCATTTTTATTAATTCTAATCATACTATATTACTATAGGTATATACATTGTATACATGTATATAAATCGCATCATCTAACTTAGATTTTATTTAGTTATGCTACGCTGTCCGTGTAAAAAAATGTATAATACGCTTCGGATATTATGTACATGTGTGATGAAATGATATTATTGTAATCGTTTAGAATTTGACGTAATAAAATTCAAGTTGTGAATTTTCCAACAGTTATTTGAATTTCGAAATCACATATTATAAAGTTTATTTTTTTTTATAGCGATCACAGTATAAAAGCAGACGAAATAAAAACTGTCTGCCGCTTTTCTTAAACCACATTGACCACTGTAGTTGGATCGTTGTTAAACATAATAGGTTTAACATAATGGGTTATCCAGGTAGGTATTGTTATTTGTGTCCCAATACTCGATGAAAAAAAGTACCTATTTTATATACTATATAATATAAGATTTGTCAATGTTGGTTGTTTTGTCTCAGTTCTCATTACCAACCGTACTGTAAGTCATATTATTTATGTATAAATTACGCTAGATGACAATCGAAATTATCATACATGGGTTTCTGTAACTTTATGATATTTATTCGCTACTTAGTAAAATAGATAAAATAAATCAGAAGTCGATACACCATGTAATCATCGTAAAATGCGACCAAGTTACGATAGTAGTTCATCTTTGATGAATGGCTATTTTCCCAATTTAAAGATTATATAATATGTTTTATTATTTCATCATAACAAACTAATCAAGTACGCATGACGAAATCGACACACGTTCAAAACGACTGAAACTGTCATCTCATTTTTGTTCTATTTACATTGCAACAAAAGTCTTTTGTCACTATGATTCATATATAATATTATGTTATTCCATCAACATTTAATTTAGAATATTCATAATTCTTTGATGATTTGAAGATATGAGAAATAATAATTCCACAACATTATCTATTTCTAATGTTGATCAATTCAAATTTATTGTGAAATGACTGGACGTATAGATTCGTTGTCTTTTGAAAATTATGTGAAATTTAATTTTGTGTTTTATGGATTAGAAGGGAAAATTAACATGATGATTTAAAAATATTATATAAAATAAACATTTTGAAAACAAAATTGTTTCTGCTATAATTCTAATGAACAATATAAGTTATATAATATTTTTGTATATCAGCTGATCGTTCGAAAAGGTCTCTCGCTATGAACAACATTTTATGTGGAATAACATTAAGGATCTCTATTTGTTTCAATGGTTGATGACATCGTGATTTTTTTAACAATCAAATAACATTGGAGCCTTATGGAGAGGGAGATTGTTCAATGGTTCTTTCTTCGGCAAAGAAGTGTGACTTGGTTCGGTTCGATTATTAAGATAACTATTTAGAAGATGCGTCTTCTTCTTCTCTTGTCATTTAAAATCATATTTTAAACAATTGTTGTACACACATTATGCAAAGAAAAACTTAGAGCAAAAATGTATCGAATAAATATAGAGAACTCAAAAAATTTAAAAACTTAACCAATTTCAAATACTATATCACAGTTTGTTACACAACTAAACTCTCTCATTAGGTACCTACCCAATTAATTTTTATTTTATCAACACTTTTGAACATATTACACTACCAGAATACTACATTTCTTTAATTACCTATGTTCATTGTCTATACCTTACTGAATCCAAAATCATAAACATCAATTTTTGTCATATATCATTGTAACTCTTATTATGATACGTTGCATTATCATCCTATGATCATAAATGTATATTTTAATTTTCTATGTAAATATTATCACTGTGTATATTTAATTTGTTAGTATTATACAATTATGTTTATGGCATTATTATTATGTTATTTTAGTTTTAGTTGGATAATGTAATCAAGGTGCTAGGTTTTATTATAATTATTTGATATTTCTAATATTATCAATATTAAGTTCACTAACATTTAAATTATATTTGTAATTGTTGAGCTAAATAGTTATAATACTGGTAGACATACATAAAGACACACACACACACAAAAAAAAATGCAATTTAAAAAAGTCCGGTTTATTGAAATAAATCAATATTCGGGGTACCCGGTTCGATTTTCAATCGTATAAATACATTTTCAAGATTAATAAAACCCTAGTATACTGATTATATATAAAAAAAATACGGAAGATTATGTACATTTCTGATATAAGGTATTGAGGTAGTTTCGTAATCAATACAAACTGCAGAGTTTCCGCGTTAGGTTTTGTACACTTTATCCGTGGAAAATCGAAATTGTACGAAATTTATAAGCGGTCTAAAAAAAAAATATTATTTTCCAAATCAGGTCAAATATGGTTTGAATACAGTGGTGAATTATTCAAGTCAAAAAGTCTTTCGAACGTTTAAGAAAAAAGCCCAATTTATTTATATTTATTTATATGAAATAAGCAAAATATAATTTTAGAAGTGGCCAACCTTTTTTGGGCAAAATGCCAGATTTCAGTTATCAAGGGTTTTAAAAAATGTACATGTGACGTGCCACATAATATATACCTTAAAATAAAAAAAAATTTATGATAAATATAAAAATGTAGAAACTTTTTATTTTTCTGTTACCTACATTTAAAACACTATTCACATTTATTATTCTAAAAGTTAATATTAACAAATGCGTATGTGTTAATATAATTTTCCTTTTTTTAAAAAAATCTTATAGGAGTTTTGTTTTATGTTTTATTCTTATAACTTTTTAAAATAAAATAAAATTTAAAAAAGTATTCACACTCCATTAAAGCTTAAACTTCGTGCCACTTATTTAAATATACACATTATACCATAGACTTGTCGCTTGTGTTTTATAACTGTAATCATAATTTATAAATTATTTTAAAGCTAATGAACAACAATTTTCTCTGAGTGATATTTGTTCCGAAAATGTTGGCCAACTTATGCATCTTATAAAGCTAAATTGTACCGATTCATGGAATATGAGAAATATGAGAAATATTATTCTCTAATCATGGTTAACTCTTTAAAATTACTTGAAAATGTAATTTGTTTTTAATTTAAATAAGAAAATATATTTATTGAAAACTGTATTTAAATATTTTAGATTTTTCAACAATTCTCTAATTGTTGTGTTATATAGTTATATTACATATTTTGTTTTCATTTGATGTATCAAATCAAAAAATAAAACAGTCAGCGTTTAAAGCTTTATAAAAACTAGAGAATCATTTAATAAATTATTTTTTGACTCTGAACAATTATTTATTATTATGTTGACATTAAAATACTAGACAAATGATAAGTAGTAAGTATGTACCATGTTACACATAATTTTTTTTCTTATTCTTCTTTTTTGATCTAGCTCTGAAGAGTTAGCCACAAATTACATTACTTCCAATATTTTCCCCTCCAATATCCCAGACTTATCGTTCTTAAGGCTTAATAATTCACTTCATCAAATCGACTTTTCCATGATTTATTTGTTGTTATTATACTTACTACCTATTTGATTTTCATATTGTTGGCCGTCGCTTAATTTCTTCGCAGACCGTCTCCGAACCATTAGTAGTAGTTCACACCAGAATATTTACGTCATTTGTTCATATTTCAGTGTTTTTTTTTTCACGCCAATAATATAATAGTTATTGGGTATTGATATAAAGTTATTTCTAAATATTTGAATATCAAAGGACATTCACTTCTTCTATGTTTGTGTGTAGTCATAATTAAGTTATCTATCTGTCCCTGCTATACGTATTATGCGTTTGGAGTTTCGTATTTTCACATTTTCGTGCGATTTTGAGAATAGTGTATATGGATTTTTCACAAAAATTTATTTCGGGAAAACTATTTGTTGTGTTTCGTGACCAAGTACGCATAGTGTGGTCCGACCATAAGAATGCCGATGGTTTTACAAAATGTCTTTTCTGCTCTCCGTAGACGATTTATTATTTCAATTTTAACCGTTTGATAGTGTTATCTTCCAATCACTATAGTGAAACTATAGTATGTAATTATATGTACAATATCGATTGGCTTGTGCATTTACATTTAATCTAATTATTTTAAATAATTGTACACATAATGAACGCAGTAAAATTAAAAATAAATAAATAATATATATTCATAAATTTTAACTGATAAGAGAAATTATAAAAAAACCAATATTAGTTAAGTAATATTAAGTAATATTAGAGACATAAAAATGTTCAGAAATACATTCAAATACCTAAATGAAGTTTACAAATATATTTAGCATCATTCTTCTCTTTATAAAAACTAATTTATGTTTAAATCCATCAGGTAAAAAGGAATATATTTCAATTCAAAAATGTAAATAAAACTAACTCTAAAAGTTTAGTGACAGTTTTTCGACATTAATTTATCGTTATAATTAAAAGTTATTATTTATTGTTTTATAATGTAAATGTTTCGACATATTTAACCGTACGGTCTTAAAAGTTGAAAAAAAAGTGAATTACAAAGAAAAATTATAACCAATGGTACACACAATATATCGCACAAAATCGTGATACATTAATATTGTAATTATACCAAATAACTATATACAACTACCATAGATTTAATACCTGAGATTTCAACTTCGAAGGATTGCAATGTAATTTAAGTTTTTATTTTTAAGTTAAACAATGTAATTTTAGTCTTTGAGTAAAAGTTAACTGTATTCAAAAAGTGATTCGATTTAAAGATATAGATTTTAACAAAATATTATTAATATCATTATTTTATAATAATATTAAAATCTCATAGGATAAAAAAAAAAAAAAAAAATGAAATAAAACTGATATTAATTGGGTGTCGTGATTTTTTGGAATCATATTTCACTAACCGGCTGAAAACGAAGTTTAATTAAACTTGTTGACATCAAAAAATAATCCCGGAACCATTCAAGGCGTATATATGTACGTAAATAAATTATAACAGAGAGTCAAATTGCCCATTCAGTGTCTTCTAAATGACACCCCAGAGTATTCGCACTTCCTGCAATCTAACGTAAATTTGTTCAGACTAAGGTTTTAATATATAGGGTATATATAATACCTTATTAATGATTTATTTCAATTTGATTTGTATCATATTACTAGTATGCTTAACATAGGTACATATTACATCAAATATATAAACTAAATATTTATATATTATAGTTATATTTTTGCGAGTGTATTTATATCGTTCGAATTAATTTTAATACAGTATCAGACGGGTATTAAAATTAATGTACTACGAAACGACATACCAATATAATTATTGTAGATTTTCCGATGCATTTTAACAACTTTAAACAAACAACTATAACACATATATGCTTGTATTACAATAAAATATGTTTAAAAACGTGCGACCATAGTGTAGTATAAAAGAAGATAAATGTAAAATAACTATTGAATATATCATTATATCTTATATTGCTGTTACACAAGTTATTACGTATCGGAATAAGTTCCTCATGATGTTTGTACTGGAAAAATTTGGTTAATATTAAAAATATTTTATCGAAAAAATATTTCTTATCAAAAATCATACCATAAAAGATAAAAAAGAAAAATTACTCTCCGTTCAGTCATATCAAGACTATTTAATTTTTACGATTGATGCAGTGTTGTAAGTCTGGGTACCGTGATATTTTTTTTTGTATAACATGAAAAATCCATATTTTTAATGTTTTATCTCAGTTCCTTCCCTGCTATAGAGAGTGATGTCAATTTCTTAATTAAGAATAGTCACCTATCCAAACAAAACGATTGCTGGTCACCGGTTTTGAATTGGCTCAGTATCTAGCTTTGCTGATTTACTCGTAGTTCACTTGGCCACTCCATCTGCTCAGATTAGAGTTAGTTTTGTAAACGAATTTTTTCCAATATGCAGAACTACTTGTTTATTGAAAGTTACGCGTGTACTCACTTATAATAATATTTCACCTACAATTTCCAAGTTTTTTTTAATCAACTTTTTCTACCCATCGGAAAAATTACTGAGAAAATCGAATTGTTACTGGTTCAGAATACAATTTTTTCTATATAAAATAACTGTATATTAATAACTTTTTTTTGAGTCATTTACAAATGCGCGTAGTAGAATGTAAAATTATAAAACAGTGCCGTATTTCGTTTAAATATTACCTATACTTCCGGCTTCCGCTGTGATTACCGCAGCCGGAGTCATGAGCATTTTCATATTTGTTATGTACATCTGAAACAATCATATTATTATTATTTTATCAACGTAATAATACAATGGACGCAGCGTATCCATGTTTGTATAATCATAATAATATTATCGTCACGTAGTTCTCTATTCGGAAAACTTTGCTTTCAAAGCTTTACAAACACTTGTTGCCGTACAACTATGTTCGTTATATTCACCACGCGGTGGTGAAACGAGTTCGACGTAATAATAATACACGGATATAATATAATACACGTGTACCCTGTACAGTCACCACCGGTGGTACCGGGTGTCTTTGTCGGGTAAATCTCGACGTTTTTCGCACACCCTTACGCCCGCCGTCGGTCTCCATTCGCCATAAGGTTTGCCCCTTTTCACCCCCACCCCACTACTTCACCACACGCGCTTCCGGTGCGAGTCAGCTGCCCTTTCATGTGCGCCTACCCCGCCACGAGGCCATGAACTAGTGGTGAGGAGATCAATAGTTCGTCATTGCCTTCAACGATGTGAAACTAATAGCGTAGAAATGTTAGTGTTTGTATATATATGTATATTTTATACGCGCGTTTAGGTTAAAGGTTGTTGTTGTGTTCCAACTATACGGGGATAGCGTTATAATTTAGCGCTGCGCACGCGGCTAACCCGTTGTCAGACTCTCACGCCCGACTTTCCAACACCAGATTTTCCAGTGCCCCGTTTCGCATATACAATAATCCACCTTCGCACGATACATGGTGGTAGGGGAGGATTTATTACCGCGACAAGTCAATCGCGAATCCGTCGTCGTCGTCGTCGTTCCACACCGGTAACGCGTGCTACTAACTGCAGTTTACCCGTAGGGTGTCAAGCGAATCTCGGAGACCAATGATATTGTTGGTCCATGGATTTATACGAGTAACATCGGTCTCGACTCCGCGTGCATTATCAATACTATCCAGACCACCAAAACTGAACGTAAGTCGTCCAAAAACGTTTTTAATAAATTAAATTCATAGATGATATATCGTCTTGTAAGCGCTCATTTTTAGGTATTTTTAAGTTTGTAAGTATCCTTCGAATCTCTATGGTTCATATTATAACCGTTATAAGCCGCCCTGTACTGTAATTTATATTAACGCAGTTAAACCAATTTATGTGCGGGAAAATATTATAACGGGTATGTACACACTATATGTGTGTAACCTTTTTAATGATTAAGATTTTAACAGTTTTCCCGTAGTACGTTGGGCTTAGTTGAAACTGGCTAAATTTAAATAATTCCACATTCGATAAACATCGAGCGCATAGGATTTTATACAGTTGTTGTGTAACAAAATATGAAGTCAATAAAATTTTGCTATACAAAAGTGTGTATTAGAATAGTTATTAAATTATTAACTGTTGCACACTGCATCGTGGTTTTCCGCGGTTAAATATGTTAGTTTTCAGAGAACAATAACACGCGCTATTGATTCAACGTATGAAATTATATATTATATATATATATTGTTGTTAAAACAATAACGGAAACAGTTGAATAATATTATTTCAACTAAGGATGATTATTAATTAAACCATGTTATTTCATTAAAAAAAAACAGTGAATATTTTAAACTGTTACCCTAACCCGACGTTCGTTGGTTATAACTGTTAGGGTTAAATAATTATATACGAAATGAAAGAATTTAAATAAATAGCATGACGTGTAATAGCCACATAATTAACAGTCTAGCTATAGGCATTTTTAAATTCTAAATTGAGTGAAGGATGTATTGATTTTACAATTATAAATTTATTATTTTATTTTTTTCTGTCTGTCATCATGTTTTATTTAATAAAACGATTAAATCATAGAATCTTGAAACTTTTACCAGTTGTGACGATTGACATTCTCTTTAAATAGTTATTTTTCAAAATATTTTATTGATTTTTAAGCAATATAAGCATTTGAAATATTCGATTTTTTAAACATTTTTTTTATAATTTTTGATAAAAAAGTTTGGCTGATACAAAATACTTGAAAATTTGATAGAAAATTCTACAAAAGTTTTTTACTGTCATCCAAAAATTATTGAAATAAAAAGGCATAATTATTTTTCATAAACCTTTGAAGTGCAAATATTGACATAATATTACAATTTAAATATAACATAATATATTATATAATATACCTATTCTAAACTAACAAATCTCCGTTCAGAATCGTTTTTCATATGTAATGAGACCTATAATTGCATTCAGATTTAATATATATGCATTATAATAACCTATCCTATGAACGAAGTCTTCTCTACCCCCACTATACAGTAGAGCGAGTACACCCGTTCGGTTTTTTTTTTTTTTTCATTTTTTCTCTCTTATGACTGAAATGTTATTTGTCGTGAAATTTTTTGTAGTTTTCGATTGAAACATTTTTTTACAACGCTTTTAAATAATGTCTTGTAGTATTCCTTCTTTTTACTGCCCACGTGAAATTGAATAAAATAATGATAAAACCCAAACTTTTTAAATGAATATTTATAAATCTTAGAATACAATTGTGGATCATATTAAGGAAAGTGTAAATTCATACTATAATAATATTGAAAAAAAAAACAAGTGCACCTTTAGAGAAGAATCACTTTCTGATGGTTTCGGAGGCGTGAATTCAAAATGATTATGTGTGCTATTGAAGGTTAAACCGAACAAAGAAAATACTAATGGTCAGTGAAAATCTTGCTTGAGGTTTTTTTTATATGATTTACAATTTGCACTAACGTAAACACAGTATATGAACTACTTGAAAAAAAAATTATAATTTTCAATGCAGGATGGTTTTGATAAAATTTGCGTACGATCATATTATTTATCTTAGAACATCGTTAAAATATCGTCAAAAACTTCGCAAAAAAGAAAAATTTCAATACTAGTTAACTAAACTCACTTTAGTTTACTCAGCTGTAAATATTATAAAAAATGTATTACAAGTTTTTATTAAATTAATAAATAATATTACGATAGGTTAACGTAGGTTAACGATAGTTAACGTATGGTTTTAAAATGAAAATCATCCTCGGTTATATATCAAAATATTTGGATTACAATGTTATGTTTTGACGTACTTTGTTTTTGCATTAAATAATTTACGATAAATTAATTAAAATGAAGTTTTACTGACAAATATGATTTTTCAATAATCCGGTAAATTATAAATATTATATTAAAAATGTCAATAATAAAGCTTTCCTATATTTTTGTCTGAACAAGTTGTGAGCTAAGAAAATAAATCAAACGTTTCTACTCTGGTCGTTACTGTCACACCAATCAATCAAAGTGATTTTGATTAATTAAAATTGTATTATAGGAAAGTAAATTAAAGTTCATATATCTAATATACAATTCGGGTGGTTTCATTTAAATCGTATCAGGCTATCTATATATCTATAAAGATTTATTTTATAAGAATGATAAGATGTTTTCTTTTTCCTATTTAATTTTATGACATTTTTTAACTTAATTTTAACTGTATAATATTTAATAACACTTTAATTGTTACTCGTTTATTTACTTATTATTACTTTGTGTTAATTGCCATTTTTTGATAGTAACCAATAAATTTAAATTAAAACCAATTATTTTTTTCTGAAAATATCAATTTGTATAAATAATCGCTCATCGGTTAATTATTACCACTTTAGACTATGAAACTCGCTTCGCTCAAAAACTAATATATTGTTTAGAAATAATGAAAGAAAATGATTAATATCATTATAAATATTTTGATAGCATTTCGTCGTATAAATCAGAATGTGAATATAACTACTATTGTTATTTTATTTAGAAATAACAATGTTTATCAATCATTTTCTAGCGAAGTATAATTTTTAGATCAAATGTTATATTTCAATATTGAAAAATATATGTACCAACAATAGTATTACCCTAACAATATATGACGTAATAAATTTAAGTGATACTAGTATACCCATTACAACGGTAACAATAATGTGTAGCGTAGTTCTATATTACTATATCCCACTCACCATATATGTGAAATGTAACGAATAGCGTTTTCTATGGATGTACTCAAGCCGAGCAAAAGTCCTGTGAAATGACATACCACGACAATGCGGTTAGCTGGGAGACTTTTGTTATCAGCTAAAATATATAGAGGTTAAAAGATATTATTTTGAGACTTCTTCAAACGAAATTCATAACAACGATATTATGAATAGTCCAACCTGCTGAAATCAATTCATCCGGTGCATTTATACCGCCCTTTCTTCTTTGTATCTTGTGTTAAGCAAACCTATATATATATATATATATATATATATAACTACATATAGGGCCTGTGATTCATTATAATATCAACTCTCGTCCATTGTTCTTCATTAATCCGATAGCCGATAATTATATTATATTGGATCCCTACGGATATCGAAACGGAACACGAACATCATTATTTCCCTCAGCGTTAACCCTTGAACTAAAATACCTATATGATAATAATTAATTTATTTTAAATCATTCCTCCTGAATTAATCAATGATTTATTATATTCTTGCATGTTGTATAATAATTAAAGATTTTTTAGTGACCAATTTCACTTCCTTTTCAAATTTTTTTATTTTTGTGACGCAGTAGCTCTATGTGGGTACTTATATATGAATAAATAAAATAAAAGATTTTTTAAATATAGTGACTTTTATTTTTCGATATATTTAGTGATTGATGACTCATGTTATGGTCAATCAAAACATAATGATACGATAAGAAAAGTATAAATCCCATTTCGTATACAATTTATTGCGTCTTGATAAAAAAAAGAAAAAAAAATATTCATGTCTTATACAATATACCTATAACAGTTTTAAAAGGAAAAAATTGAATAGGTACCGATCATATATGTCATTATGTCAGCACTTTATGGTCCAAAAATCATAATGATCTCTTTCAAAGATTATGTTTTTCGTATGATAATACATATTTCTAAAAATTAAACTTTTTACCAAATGAAAATATAGTTTAAAATACATATTTAGGTGTAACTTATCATATTTATTTATTATATTCACTGTAAAAAGTAGGTATAACATAAGTCTTTTATATGAACTTTTAAATAAATGTAAAAACACAAGATCTCCCAGACAAGTGTAATAATACGAAAAAATTGTCTAGGAAATAGATATATCGAAGTACTATTACATCATATAAACAAAATAAATATGTTTCTTACCTTTATATTGGAGAGCATGAATCCGCAGAGCAAATATATTAAGTAAATATAGATAGGCGGACGTACATAGATATAAAAAATAAACAGTAATTTGATGTAAATAAAATAACAACTCTCGCACTTTATATAACAAAAACTATAGGACGTATTGGGGTGCAATCCAAGTCCGTGCAGGACAGCTCTATTTAAGACTGCTTGCATGTGGACTGGATCTGAACTGGAACTAGGCTGGGTCTAGGCTGGTGCTAGACTGGCGTGGGAATTTATTGATGTTTGGTCTTTTACAATGCCTACTCTAAAGTGCGATTGTCGCTGTCCCTTTTTATTTTATTATACATTTCTCAATATATTACATCATTATAATTTATTATTGTAATAATTAAAATGATACTCAATATAATCTTCTTAAAAGCTATATATTTTAATTATAATGTCTCCATTCAGAAACATTTTTTGTATGTTATGATACCTAGCATTGCATTCAGATTTAACAAATCCATTATAATGACCTATCCTATGAACATGGTGCACTCCACCCGCTACTGCTCCCACCAGGTTCTTTTTTATTATTTATTTAAAAGAACTATAAATGTTTTTTGACAGTTTCGCTTGATAGTTTATAAAATAGCTATTGATTATATTATGAATTATTAGAGTCATTTTTATTATTTTATCTTTCATTAAATTATGTTTACCGTATTATTAATTACTGTGAAGACTGACGAAATAAATCTTATTATATACTAAAATAAAGCTGGAAACGTGAGTGAAAGATTTCATAATACGAGTATTACACTATTTTGACACAAATTACTAAAATGTCTTATTGGTCTTAAATGTATGTAATACATCGTAAAAATTCAATGTTTGTAATATGATTTTTTGTGTATAAGTTTAACTTAATATTACTCATTTTCTTATAATGATAATGTGTATAATCAAAATAATTGATTAAAAAAAATATATTTGATATATAATATAAGTGTTTTATTTCCTATAAATATATAGTAATAGTTATAAAGTAAAAATTATAAATTTAGTTTTCGTATTTTTTTAACGTTGCGAGCTATAAATGAATAACAAATTATACTTTTTACTGGTCTCGTTTCAAAATATTATACTCATATTTATTATAATGGTTTTTATTATTCATGAACAAATAATTTTTCAATTTTAGCAACCGTAACTAGGAAATTATTATTAATACTTTGGTTATTAATCTACAGCAAGCATTAAAAATAAAAATTCGACAACTAATCGCTAAAAACCCATCTGATATCGTATTTATATATAGGCGCAATGGGCACCCATCTATAGCATCAAGTTAAAGTGCAATTAAGACAAATATCATAAACTTTATTATTTATGATTGTCATTTATAATAATAATATTATAAATATATTATACTATATATTTAAAATATATTCATTATATATTATATAATAATATGATACTATGTATAAAAATATATTGTTTATTGATAAAAAAAGACACTATATGCTTAACTATAATGTAAAAACAAAAATAAAAATAGAAAAGAATAGGGTAAATATTTGATCGAGTGAGTGAGAGAAAATTATTTCTAACTGGAATATAAGTACGAACGTTTTATTTGAATTATTGATTTTATAGTCAATCCCAAAATAAATTTCGAAATTTTCAGTATTATTTTACTTATATTAATTATGAGTTTTACTATGATACATTTAGGTTAATGTTTTTAATAGGATCAATATTTTCTAATTCTTCAAATTATTATAAATCGAGTGTTATTGTTGACGTTGAATTTTATATGTAACACTTAATATTTAAATTTCTAGGGTTGCTAATTATAATTATTTTAGTTGTTTTAGAAACAAAAATGCATTTTGAAAATATTTATTGATTTTTTTATTGTTATAGTACTAAGTTATTTTAATTAGTTTCCCATCATAAGGGTCAGTTAGAATAAACTTTTAGATGGAATCCTTTTGAACTAGGTAATTTTGTATGCTTTTTTCAATGGTAAATTCAAAAGTTAAAACATGTCCACGCACGAATAGTGAGAAAAAATAACGGTGACTAATTAAACAAACTTGTTAATTAAACTTATTAAACTTATTATAAACATAATAAACCATAATATTATTATAATTATTTCACGTATAATTGGAATTTTTTATACTATCATTGTGAATAAAAAGTTTTTTGTGTGTTACCTAATATTTACCTAGGAGGTAGTCAAAGGGATGGGTTTTGTATGGTAAATAAGGGCTATATTTTGTGATAATTACTTCGTAAGACAATTGAAATAATATAATATTTTTGTCCTAGTATATGACTATTAAATTGTTTTCACCGAATCGCATTCTCAGCATTTTCCAGACATTCTTTGCATGGTTTTCAACATGATCGGTAAAACGGTTTAATACAGCATAACGCCATTGTACTTTTGTCATGAACAAAATGTTAGTATAGAGAATAGTTTATCACTGTTTACATTATACACGTTTACTAACATATATAAATATCTATGCGTTATTTTATTGCTGGGAAAACAAATTACGTGTACAAATAATGGAGCAAAAATGGATACCTACATATGTGGTCACAACATAGTCTCGATAAATTAAGTACATGACAATAAGTATTATTTTTCCAGGTCATTCAGTTACCGTAAAATAAACGCGGGCTACATGGGTGCCATCAGCCAAAGTTACCTTTTAATTAGAAATGTTTTTGAATACGCTGTTGTTATGTTTTTGACTTTTATACACGTGAAAGGACATTATTTTTCCACACGTTGAAGTTTTTTTGATATTTACTATCATTTCGTACCAAATAAATCATTATCATGCATTATAGTGTAATATTAAATTGATATAACATTATAGTATTTTTACCGAAAAAGAAGGGCAACTTACTAAAAATTAAGTCCGTTAAGGAACCGACCTATTTGATTTTTCTGCTCACTAAAAACTAAAAGCCAACCACGACTACTGCGTACTACATCCAATTAACCGTTAAAATTCTTGAATCACTTACTAGAAAAATGAAATATTATTATACTGCTTAGTTCTTGTACTAAAATATTATTATTCAACATTTTTCACGGACCTCTATATCTACTATGAATACAATTAATTTAACGAATACAACGACAATACTGTCTTACATGATGAATAACGAATAGTGTTTTTTTTATTATTATTCAAATTTAATAACCTTGAACGTATTTATAAATTGTTTACCAATTAAATACTAATAATAATTTTTCCATCATTAATTTCTTCTACATTTTATATGAATTTAAAAATTAATTAATTTAAATATTAAAATCACGTTTTTCGCAACTAATTTGAACAGGAACATACGGGAACCAATTTGCGCGGCGCTCGGTTAGAAAACTCGAAGATGCGATGAAAGAGAGATAATATATCCGTTATTCGAATAAACTATTGATTCCTGAATGTTTCGTTGTGTGCACGTCGATTTAATTAATACACTGTACACGATATGACCGAATTAAGTATTCGATTGCGAATTCCCCATTTGATAGTTATGATACTATGATACGAAACGTATTAATTTATGTGAATGATAGTTGTGGGTTAATGGAGTTTCTATGTTCTATCTTTAAGTATTGAGCGTGTGTTAAACGAATTACTCGGTACTCCCATACACTTTCATTTCCCTATGGACAATGGTATATTATGTTTATGCACATTTAACAGTAGTTAGACATTATAAATAATTCAGCTCAAGTATGTTATTAAAAAATAAAAAATAGTATTCAAATGACGTCTATTGTATTCACTCTTGATGAAAATCTACAATGTATTGAATTCAAAAGAATCGTTATCATGAGTTATATGTACATTATTCAATATCTATTTAACTATAGTGGTGATATTGTTTGAAAATCCAAATAATAAATAAAATATTTAATATGCCTTGAGTTAATTGTAAAATATAACTAATAGGACAATGGTTCGTGTGAAGATTGCTATCAACTACGTTGTCTTATTTCTTACCATGTTAAATTTTCAAAATTATTTTATCAAAAATGTCATAATATAACATATATTTCTAAGCTAAGACCGTAAAAATATTTCATCGCAATCATCCTCTTAATAAATATGTATCTGAGCTTCATCGTGGAGTGATACTATGGAAATTCATGATTTTCTCACGGAAACGATACCTACGTACCTTCAGTTAATTTGTTACGAATGCCTTTTGCTAAATATCGTAGTATACATCAAACATGCTTTGATTTTTCTGAATTTTTCAATAAATCATATAGTATATGATCAAATATCAGATATCATTAAATTTCTTGTTTATTGCTTATTTTATCTGTGTCAAAAAAGCGATTTTTTCGGAAGGAGAGAGAGATAAATTAAATAAATTGAAACAATTAATGAAGCCAGTGGTAAAACTTTACATCTCGTTTTAGAAAAGCTCATTCATCATAATGTGTTATAATATATATAATGCACGCTAATATAGATTAAATTCAAATTGTATTTTTTCTAATTCAAAATTATCTATTTTCTCTAAGTGCTTTAAAGACTTTGGCAGTACGAGACATCGAATATGCTTGTAGCAAATATTGTCTTAAGCGATTTACTTTCCGGTCGGATGTTATTATAACATAATTGATTGCCATATTTTATTATGAAATCATGGGGTGCTGTATGATATAAAGAGTAGAGAATCACAATGTTTTTATTTTAGGTTTATTTATTAATTTTCTTCAACATTTTTCAATACAGTATTGTTATGGCGTGATAACTTTAGATATTTGTATAATAATATGCTCTTTTCTTAAAATGCTTATTTTATTACCAATTATAAATGTAAATATCTAGTATATTTTATTCATAAGTTTTGGATGATGCTCTTACTATTTTCATGATTTAATGTATTATACCGGATGTATTTTTCAATCTGAAATCGGTTAGATATTAATATATTCAATGATATAATAATATCATAATAAATCATAATAATCCGTGTGTTCCTCGATACACTTGATGGTTAATCAGATTGATCTGATGTTTTTCGATGTTCCTCGAAAATTCAAAAAATCAGGTGGACAATATGATTGCTCCTCGATGAATTCGATAGCACACCTATTGAACAGAGTGGTGTGTGATGCGATGACATGATAAGGTTTATCAATCGGATGCTTCATTAGATTATTTATAATAATTATTGAGGAACACACGGAATGTATACGGTTATTATGATAAGTGACACAACTAATGCCGTGTATATGTTTTTTGTGTTCTATATAATAAGAATATTTATTGCGTTATTAAGTTGTCATAAAAAGTTTAGTGTGACGGTATTTTACGATTAGATCATCGAATCAAGAGGAATAAATACTGAAATGTTTTCTAAAACTGAAATAAAATATTTAAATAAAAAGATAATATACAGCCGTCACTTCAAGGATTAAATTTAGTGTTATTTTAAAAGTAATTAAAAATAAAGTATATATTTTGATTAAGAACCACGGACACTCGAAGCTTAGATGACGAAAACACCCTTTTGTCTCTTGTTTAAAGGAAAAAATCAATTAAAAAGTTCTACGGCTGAAAAGTTTATTCGAATTTATTCGGAGCAATTAAAAATATTTTTAGAATAAAAATGAATTGGGAATTTTCTTTACTATTTTAAAACTATCAAAGACAAATAACAATTTATACTATGAGTTAATACGATGAAGTATAATGTTTTTATTCAAAATATTTTGGTTATAGTTTGATTCCATTATTTAGAATCCGAAATCGAAAAAAAATCACCAAAATTATATTTCTTTTCTTCGATTTAGATTATAATAAACTATTCTAAAAATGTTTTATGTATAGCTAAAGGATTATTTATCCTTTAAATTGTCTTAGAGATTATTTAAAATGCGTTAAGAAAGGCAAAAATGATTATTCATGATCTTGAAATAATAATATTTAGTAATGATCAGTTTGTCTTTTAAATTAGTTAATTTTCATCGTCTAAAAAAATTCTGCTATTCGGAGTATATCATTTGTTGTGATGGTTACATGTTAAGTACCATTATTGTATGCGACTTCATCTTTTGAATATATTATGAAAAAAATTTTCATCTAGAACATGTTTTTATAACTTTTGAAAACACCACTATTTTCTACTTCAAATCCCATTTATAAGACTTTTAATAATAATAATAAATTAATAACAATGCACTTAAATGAAAATAAAAACATGTTCTATAAAATGCATTATTTATATGCTTTAAAATCATAGTTTAACTAAA
Source organism: Chaitophorus viminalis (assembly GCA_025469195.1). Taxonomy (NCBI): domain Eukaryota; kingdom Metazoa; phylum Arthropoda; class Insecta; order Hemiptera; family Aphididae; genus Chaitophorus; species Chaitophorus viminalis. Next base: position 99,909 of record JAIPRK010000346.1, on the reverse strand, counting down.
GTTAGTGTATAAATGATAATTTTCTCGAATATTATCTTCGTGTTTATCTGTTATATTACAACGCCACAATGGTGGTTTAGAAAAATTGCATTTATGGGGATATTTTGAAAAAGCGAACGGTTTGAAAAAGACATACATAGTTCTCTATGATTGATGATACATCAAGTTATATTTATGCTGTTATAATTACTACTGTACCATCCACAATGCATTTAGGGTTAATGTGCGTATACACTATACAGACATACAGTTATATATATATATATATATATATATATATATATATATGATATACGATTAAGATCAGTAATGGATTTTTGTAATTTACTCAGAATTATATAACCTATTATGTTGAATTAATTGCATTTGTTTGCTGTTAGTTTTCTTATTCACTTCAATGACCGATACTCTACAGCTGTTTTATTTTCATTTTTATTTATTTAAATAATTTTATTTATAACGTTGTGTATTCCTTCATATATTAACTAACGTGTTCGAATAAATCAATATTTTTTTTAAGTTTTAAAATTTGTCTAAAATCTAAAATTGTTAATTATACTCTCAGACTCTCCAAAATGTAGGTATTATAAAAAATTTATAAATTTATTACTGATATTAACCCTATTAATGTGACATATTAAAAAGTTCCATATTATAGAATATCTATATTATATTACTGTATTATAGTAAGCGATATTTTTTTATACTCAGTAATTTGTATAAACTTATTTTATATTTATTGTATTTATTTTTGCATTATTATAATGTATCAATCAGTTTTATTTTAATAATGTAATTTATTCAACATTATAACTGTTTTTTGGTAAATTTGAATTGTTTTATCAAAATCATACGTTTGTTTTTATCTAAAATAATATAAACATAATATCTATTTCGTATTTATGTAATTAGATGGATATGCAAATAGTCATATATTTTGCAATCTTGCATAGTGCACACATACGACATACCTGTCTTTTAAACATTATTTATACTACCTACTTAAAACGTGCTTTAATAGTTAACATGGTTTTGCAAAACTATATAACAAATAGAGTTGGTTTATAACTTAATGTATTATTTCCAACAAATTAGTATTATACAGAACTTATTCAAATTATTATAGTGTTATTTGTGATGCATTAAATATATTATTATAAATCATATATTGATTTATTCTCAATTATTATTAAAAAACAAAAAAAAAAAACAAGTACATTGAATGTTAAACATAATTGATTTAATATTTTAATACAAACTTATATTATAATCTTTTAAACTAGTTTCACTTCTTCTTCTTACTAAACTAAATTACAATTAAAATAACTCTTGACAATTACAACAAGTATTACACATTTTAAACTAACGGGACTTGCGTTAAATTATTCTACGCAAAAGACATAATTGTATTTGCATTTAATTTAATAATGTTTTTAATGACAATAGGCAGTCAAAATAATAAAGGTTAATAATTTCCAAAAACACAATCACTTGAAATTGAATTTTTCGTACCTTTAAATAGAAAATAAGTGCTTTTTGTTTAAAACAAAAACTGATTAAAAGAAAAAAAATATTATTATACAGTATAATAGTTTCTAGGTTTTAAATGAAAACATTTCACTTCTTCACTCAGGGTCGGACATTATTTTTTTTAAAAAAATTTACTTCATAATTAAATTATGTACCTCATGAACAGAGTTAGTGAACAGAATGTTGATGATCAGCACCACTTATACAACCCTCGTGATCACTCAGCATTCATTAAACTAACACGTTGAGTTTTGGTTAATCTACGACTTAGGTACGCTTCAAAATGAGGCGAACAACACACACAATTCGCATGGCTAGTAATAATACACGTTTTAAACATGTTAATGGAAAACTACGAACAGTATATTTTTGCTTTTAATTGGGTTTTAGAAAATGAAATCATTTAGTTTTCATGTATTATATTAATTACTATTGTTTTTAGAAAGCAAAAATACCTGTACTATATATTTGTAAATAATCATCAAATATAAGGGTTAATAATATATAGATTTTCATAATTTACAGTTAAAAATTTAATAAAAAAAAGGCCCACATATACACTATTTTAATGTAATATATAAATGCAATTATATATTCTATACGAATGGTCTTTTATGCTGCTTAAAATTTCATTGTCATATAAAGCAACATTACTCATTCTAAAGCTATTTCGATTCTTTACCAATAAATACTTTATCTTGATACTCTTGTTTTATTATTGTTCTTAAAAATTCATCAATATTTTTTTGTGTTTCAGAGATTTCTATCATTTAGTTTCATTGTCGTTAAATAAATAATTGAATTCTATAGTTAAAACGTTGGAACTCGAAGGCATAATACTTTTAGACTTTAATATTTTCCAACAATATGTTTAACAGTTTTTAATAATAGTTATTGGTGTATATAATATTAACATAATATTTATTAACTGAATAAGTAAATTATGTGTTTCTTTTAAAAATTCTGTTAGGATACATTTCTATTAATATCTGTAATACATTTAACATTTTTTTTTTCACAAAACACATAAGTGTATTTACGTATAAATATTAGATTTCTCAATTTGTTCATTTTCGCGCTTAAGACAGACATTATTATAGTTCGTGCCTGTTAAAAAATTATCACAAAAACTTTAGCTTGATTACCACTAATTACTATTGATTTTGTATAAAAAAAAAATGGGGGACACTAATTTGGATTTTCAACAATTTCGTTTTGTCATTTCTTCTGTTATAATGAATATATCATTGCAACAATTTCCTAATGAAAACGTAATGAGTTACCATAAAATATCCAATTTTAATTAAAATTAATGAATACATATGGTTAGGTGAAAACATTACGAAGAATGTTCCATTAATTAATTTCATGACACATGTGTAAATGGATAATGTTTTGCAAAATTCAGTTTAAATGAAAAATGTAACTAATAAACATCAAATTTACTAAAATACTAAATTGTTTCTTACCAAAAACAGATTAGTTTGTTTGATGTTTAGACATCATTACCTCTACGTACACATTTTTGAAAAACATTCAAAGCCTAATTCCATTATATGGCATTCAATTGTACTTAATACATTTGTTTTTAGCATATATTGTTATTATATTGGTGCAGCTATTATAACATTATTAAATTTTAAGTTATACTACAATTTATTTTCGAACACGATTCATCAGAAATAAAAAATAAAAATTAAACGATAAGTGTAAATATATAATAATCGTATCTCATTAAAATTAGTCATTGTTTTTCAACATAATTTTGTGTACAGTTCTTGTCACCATAATACATCAAATAATACAATTTGAAACCCTTACGTAACTTACTTCTGTGTTTGACTACTGCAACGTCCTTTAAATCTTTTTGTAATCAATTTCGTGTTAACAGCGCTCCGCGTGATTATTAATAATATCCCAAAACATTGCCTTCTTAGAACCATGTCCCCAATAATATTGTACCAGTTCACGCCCCCCCCCCTTCCCACCACTATAAGATGTTAGTTATTGCGGGATTAATATAAATAAAAGGTCGCCAATTTAGTTTATTTAATAAATAGTAACGTTTTCATGATTCGTGTATTTTTAAAATTTTCACGCATCCCTTAAATGTTGTTACACCTCTCTAGGCAGGCGCACCTTCAGGTTGAGAACTATTGGTATAGGCTAACATATATTTATATAAGTTATTATAAATCCTATTCACTATAAGAAACATTTAATAAAAAAGTCAGACACACACTTGAACATAGGAATAAAAATAAAAATTGTTCTAATTTACAAGAGCAATTATTCTTCCTGCGCGTTATAGGTTACTCAATATTCGAAAATGGTAATTCAACGATTTTATTGCTGCGCTGGAAAGAATAGAAAATATATTATGTTTCGATAATTATTTGAAAAACGTTCCAAGCTATCGTCGTTAAAAAGTTTGCAGCTTCCTAGTAAAAAATGAACATACTTCACAAATAACTTCGCCGATATGCATACATACATATTATTATAAGTTACCACGTCATGTTATATAAGCGAGGAAACGTATCACAGCGTGGTGCACTATAGAGATTTTCCGTCGGCTATAAATATTAAATCATTGGCCACTCTTAAAGTCTTACATTATTATATGTTGGTTAAGTACGTATTTTATTGCTGCCGTCGGTAATCTTTAACGTGTTCCGAATTCCATATCTCGAATCAGAATGGTATTGTTTTCCCAGTACAACGTTTCCAGGACTTTTGTTCGCAGATTGCAAAGTGCGCTAAAACTTCTACATAAATAGCGTACTTACCTTTAATTGAATAAAGTACATTAAAAATGAATACGCGTTTTATTACCGACGAAATAATTCACAATTTATTACTAGATACATAAAAATGTTGTTGATTTATACGTCGTATTCTATGTATACAGAGTATTTTCTTCGTCTATTGTAATGCTATGAATGATTTCTATATACAATTAAAACAAATAATTATTGCCGATTTTCCAATGGGTTTAGTAGTAAGTAAATAAACGATATGGTTACTAATAATACAGAAGTCAAAACGTTTTTATACGTTATTGCAATTTTATTTTTATTTTATGTGTTATTTATTTTAACTATTGTAAATTGTATCGCTTTTGTGATATAATATATTATATTATTTTACATATAAATAATGTACCTACTGAAATACTTTAGAAATACCATTTCATTTTTATTTTATTCATAACTATAGTAATTACTAGGCTGGATTATTATTTCAACTTAAAATATTTATACTTTCATTTTCATTAATATACTTTAAAGATGGATAAAATTATGTTATTTTTATTTCAAAACGATTTAAAGGCATGGCTATAATAATACATGTGTGCTCCAAACGTTTTTATTGTCTTTTCAAAGTTTAGAAATTTGACTATGACGGTACTTTTAAAAATTGTTTTTTTTTTTTTTTTTGGCAAACTCAGACATTTAAAAAAAAAAGGTTATAAACACTTCTAGTTTGAAATTTAGTCTACGTATAGTGTTAATTGTACTTATTTTCTTCTTGGAATCCTTTCAATGAAATCAAAAATTTTAACGATAATCTATGAAATAAAAAACTTAGCTGTATATTTTATAAGGCCCATATTTATTTTATTTTGATAAAAACCAAAAATTCACTAACGGGTAGCTAATCGATCCACACCTGTACAGATCGTTTTCCACAACTTATCCGTATAACTCAATTTGTTCTCAAAAACGTTTCAGCATTCAGTTAGGTGATAAACGTAAATAACTTCTGTTCTAACTAATATTAGCTTAGGATAGATCACTTCTTTTTAGCAGAAATGTATTTTGTATAATATGTAATTGATGAAAAAATATAGGTAGTTGATTGTAATAAAACTGTACCGAAGTTTGTGTTAGTAACAATTTTGTCATAATAATTTAATCATGGTGTTTAAATATTTGCTTAAAAACTAATATTATTTATTGAATAATTAATTGTTGAACGCCAACAAAATATATCACTACACTTAATATTCTGGATATACATGACTAACGATATGTGATACGAATCACACTGCGCGTTTGGTTTAATTGACATTTTATACTGTGGTTTAAAAAATTTTATTTTATAATACCACGACGAAATAAAAATCGGCTTATCGTTACAACAACAAGTATCTAAATGTACGAATATTGTAGCCATAAATCTCGTTGAAATATTAACCCGTGACAAAACATAATACTGCAATAAAAAATAACGGTGTTAAAAAAATAAAATATGCATTAAATTAACTTAATATTCAAAACTTATTACATATGAACTCAATAATGTATATACGATGTAATATACTATTTTTAATTAAAAAGGTCCATCAATAAAATTATTATTTCCAAGACTCGTTTGTATATAGGAAGTATAACAAATTTTTAACAAAACGTTCAACATCTTGCAACCATAACAATTTTACAACTCAAAACTTTATGTTTTGATACAATTTCGTGCATTTTTAATACCTGGACGACGTCTTATACCAGTGATTCTTAAATTGTGGCTTCTAAGAGTTCGTTTTTGTTATGAGTAGGGGAGGGGTTTGAACAATTTGGAAACAGCAATCGTTCCATTCTAGTAAATAGTGAAGAAATAAATTGCCTATTACATAATATACGATTTTGATGGAAACAATGTCTAAACATTTGATCTTAGTAGTCCTTAACAATGTTACATTAAATAAAGGAGGTTACATTACGAAAATATTTGAGAAGCACTGAGTTATATTGTCAAAGCATAGGCTTCGAAATAATTATTGAAACAATTGGGGAAAATATCGCATGCCGAGTACATGATTTTTGTCCACACAGTAAATTAATTGTAATAATAACCATGTAAATTTCTAAACGTTTCATGGAAATAAATTATACAAGATAGGTACTACAAAAAATCTGCATATTTAACCAGACTGTCATTTTTTTTGAAAAAATGTTCATTATGTTAGAGTAAAGTAGGTTTTTTTTATTTTTGTTTATTGAAGTTTACCAAGTTTAATTCATTTTGACAGTTTGTTATCTAAACAACAACAATACTTTAAAATTATAACAAATCATAAATGAGTTTTTAACAAGCTTATGATAATAATATTATTATTACAATAAAAAATATTGATTTTGTGATTTGTAGTAATTTAATAAAAATTATTACTTAAATCAATTTAGCAAAATATAAAACCTACGTATATTACAAGTTTATGTATTACATTTATCTACAATGTTATATGAAATGAGAAATAATTGTATTTTTTTTTTTTCGTATAAATAACATATGATTGAATTTGCTTTATTATCATGCTCTGATCCATGAGTTTATTTGATATTGTGTACCGAAAAAATATGAAAGATAGGTAACTATAATCGTTAGTCTTAAAATGTCTTTTGTAATAGAATAATAGAAGTAGGTATACATATTGGGATATATTCTATTTTAGAAAAGAAAAACTCTATATGTTGTGCGCAATGTTACAACTATAATAAAAATTATATTGATCCGTTTTTAAATGAATATACATTATTAGTTTTACATTTATTTTTATAAACTATAATAAATCAATATTTGAATAGGTAGTTAGGTATCTTTTACGTGATGATATCTTAATTAAATTCATTGAGCCCAGAATGTAACACTGATATTTGTTTTAGTATGTTTCGAATTTTTTCTATCGATATTTTTGATCTATTTGTTCCTTAAATTTATCTCATAATTTTTCTGGGGCATCATTAAATTTTAATTTATTTGTACGTAATTGAGTTATAAGGCGTTCACATTTTTAGGCATTACATTTAAAATGTGTGTAATGATAACCCGTACGCAGCGATTGAAAATTCACAAAAATTGATAGTGAATATTCTGTATAATATTATGTATCGTTATGAATTGCAATTGGTCGTCAATACTAAAATGCTGACCACCTTGCAGGCATTACAGTGTATAAGAGGAGGATTTTTTTGGGGGGGGGGCTTAAGTTATCCCAGAACGTATTCAAGTTACACCAAGCATCAAAATGAATTGTATAATTTAATATTTATATTATACTTCGAATGCCGCATCTAGAATAAATTAAAAGTATAACCACTCACTAGTAGGTTGAAGTATCTTCTTCTTTTTCTTATCGTATCAATCTTTATATTCCCTCCCCTACCTAATAAGCCGCGATTTGCATTGCTTTGTTTGAAATTTCATGAGTTAAAAAAATTAATAAATAAATAATAAATTAATTATTAATTAATTAATTAAAGATCTTGCTTTCTACACTTAATCGTTAGGAGTGGGCATGCAAACCGATAGTCTGCATTTTGCTCCCCACCACATTCGCATATTCCCTCCTCTTTCAATCCCCATTTTACCATATTACTCGCTGTCTTTATAGTTTTGGTTCGTAATCTATTTAGTGTCTTCCATACCAACCATGGTAGATGACTTCCGGTTGGTATGCTTTAGGTTGGATCCTTCCATAGCATGTAAAGCAAATTGAAGCATACAAAAATGTGTGTTTACGCTAATGGATAAGACAATGTATAATGTTAAGCCATCCACGGATATAACCAATAATTCGCCTATACAGTGTACAAACAATATCGGATTCATCAAGTCTAAACTGACCGAAGGCTCTTAAAGTTTAGGTTCTTTATGATCGATCATTTTTCAAAACTTTTCACTTATATTTTATGAAGACCCCTGGATACCGCTGGAATTCTTCGAGTATTCGGTATTTATAGTGCTGGAATGATTTAAAACTACATTTACCCATTATACGAGAAATTATATATTTAAGAGCTTTCAGGAAAAACTAATATATAACTTAACAATTACAATATTTAATACAGTTAGCTTGATTATTAAAATGTAGTCCTCTAATTACACACACACACACACACACACACACACACACACATATATATATATATAAAATACCATAAAATTGTTTTGATTTAACATTAAAAATGTGTTTGACTGAGTGTTCTAATTTAGATAAAGCAGTAAAAATGTCCGAGTTTATAGTGGAATAATTAAGGTTTCTAATAGCAATCATGTATGTGTGAAGATAATGAGGAACATATGTTTGAAAACTAGTTTATTGTAAGTGTTTAATGGATTTATTATAATTAAGGTGGCCGCGGGTTATTGGTTATTAGTTGTACAATTATGATGACGGCGATGACTTACTGGTAAACTAATTTAGGCCTGTGATCTTTGTTATAAGACTGAATTAAATGCCGAGAAGTTAGATAATATGTTTTTAATGTGAATAGGAGGTGCTTGAAATACCACGTCTTGATTTTCGCGTGGTAGATGGTCAGGATCGTCGATAGAGCTGATTGGAGGCATAACAAATACGTTATTATTGGTTTCTTTGATAGTGAGAATGGTAATACGGTTTGAGTAAGTATAAAATTTAGTTTTTCTTTTCTTTTTGACTGCGCGAGATTGATGAATTTTATACAAATTTCGTTTAGTAATCAAAAGTTGCGGTCGCACGTATTTACGCAGTAAATCGAGACAGTCGCTCTTGTGAAACAACTATCATGCTCGCATGAAATTAATGTGAAAATGAAAGTTTAATAGCTATTATCGCGGAGTTGGCATGATGAAACTTCCTTGAGAGATGCTATTACAATAGCGACTATTCCGCTTTATTATCACCATACGATCGTGCACGGTGAGGCATGGATCGTTTTCTGCACATTTATATTCATAATGAGGTTATTTTTAAACAAATAATCAAATTTTAGTACCTAATGTCAGTAATAATTAATAAAAGCCCGGAGTGTTAACGGAGTATAGCACAATAGCTATACGATCGCGACGTACGTATGTTCATGTTGAACGATATAACCGATATAAGGATATAAAATATTAAATAGTGTAGTTTGATTGGAACGTGTTGTTTTCGGATGATTTCACGTACGAATAATATAGTTAATCTTGTTTATTTTTTAGTTGATAGATTAAAAAAAATACAACTAATATCTTAGATAAAGATATTAAATAAGATATCTAAGATATCATAGATAACCACGACACCAGCATGGGGAAAATTTGATGTTAAATAATATATTCTTAATAGCATATAATATAATATGAACACCCTCACACACACACACACACACACACACAATGAGTAATAAGTTTACTGAACATTAACATGAGACTCAGATTTTATTACATCACATTATATTATGTTATATAATTATTATATTACAATACATATTACACATAGTAAAATAATAACATGACGTGCTCCATCAAATTTTGAATTAATTATTTCTCGGCCTGAGAAAAATAACATCTTCAATTGAATACATTAGAAACTTCTGTAATACAAAAGACATACAAATACTCTTTTTTTAAAGTTTGATAAAGACACTGTATAATATATAATATGTATATATTTATGATCCATTGTTTATGCGTAAATGCGTAAAAAACTTATGATCATACAAATTTTATTATTTAAAAACTATATTTTATTACGGTGTACGGTTCAATATTTGATTTTGGGGTACTTTAAAGTACAAAAGTTGTTGTATATATTATTATAATAATTTATGTTTACGAGATACGAAATTGGTTTCCAAGTTTTGTTTTGCCTGAGTAATACAAAATTACTTTCGTATTATTCGTTTACGACATTTGACGACTTTCAGTTTTTCCATTTCATAGTTTATTGTTTTGCTAAAACGAGTATTTTATGTAAAAAGTTTGAAGTATGGACAAACCGTGATATATACCGTGAAAATCACAAAGTGCTCGGGATAAATAATAATATTTTTCCACCAATAGTTGGACCATTGCAGAAATCTAGATACCAACTATATATTATAATCAGTCAAATTTAATAAAATATAATCAATATCATAAAATAGGTATACCATAAATATGGAAACAATTTAGTAATTTGGCTTGTTGTAGTATATATAACTATAAATAATTTTTGGTAATTTTGAATAATGTGAAAACCTTTTTAAATTCTCAAAATAATTAGATAATCCATTATTTCTCCATTCAGCTATATTTGCAACTAAAATCAATTAAAAATTTGACTACTATTGCCTACGTTTCAAATACATATAAATATTCTATATTCTACTATAGTATTATAATAATACTAATAAATATAAATAAAAATATGTATAACAGAAATCCACTATTTTACCCAGGTATATACAAAATATATTCCATCATTCTAATTATTTATAAAGTATCGAACACTATTGAGACGGTTCCTCACGATATCATTATAAGAAAAATTATTGACATAGAATAAAATAATAATTATGTCTTTAATTTATTTATTTTTTGTTATTTTATTCAAGCAGTTTTAATTTCTGAGGCTATTTTATCTTTATACGATTAGTTGCAAGACTCAAATCACAATTACATAATATTCAGTATTTGGTCATATATTCTATTTATGTACACGGTTCAGTTATATTTAAGTTTACAACGATAAATTACTACATTTTATACACTTAATTTTGTTCAGACAAATGATAATACATAAACGTATATATTATATTTTTTGTCTTCAAATTCAATTAAATCAGGCTTAGTATCTCATTAAGGTTAGTTATTTTGATCGTTAAGAAGATGCAATATGAACGACTAAAAAAAATGGCTTAAAATTAATATTATAAAATATTTATTTGCATTTACTGCGCAGTGGCCTCAAATCACTTTTAATTATTGCGTGATTTAGAGGTATGGTTAAACATTTTTTTTTTCATTTCTATCGCAGGCTATTTTTAAAATTTTCATAATTTATTTTTACTTATTTACACACATAAAAAGAGATTATAATTTGTATTTGATTTGATTCACATATCTTTATTATAATATTAATATTGTTAAAAACAATAATTATATGGTAAAATGTATATTTGCTATATGTAGATGCAATCACCTGAAAATAATTATCACGAGGAATAAAAAAATCAATAGTTAAAATCTTGCTAATGTGATTTAATTAAAAACTTGATATCGTTATATCGTTGTATACAAACATGTTGCGTTCTATCTTAAAATTCACAGAAGATAAGCGAATTAAATCAATATAAAACCGCAGTGATGCCGGATGTATACTATCGCAAAAAATTAATATAATTTACGTATATTTTAGTATTACATCGAAGCACTTAGTCGAAAAATTCGGATTGACACGTCATTGTCGAAACACCAATTCGGGTGGGTAAATCGTTTTCACGTTTGCGAATACGTTCGTCAAACTAACCTACATAGTGCACCATTATCACAATACTTAATCGATCAGATAATATTGTAATGTCGAACAACGTTTCGTTGATATACATGTCCGTGAAAATATTGCTGATCCTCAAAATGGAAAGAAGTGAAATAAACTATGCAAAACTATTCCGTAAAAATATATTATGAACGTGCGGTTGTCGAATAATAATATTTAACGAATATTATAAAATGTCTAGGGCTATACGTGCATTTTTCTTTCATTCATAACTATTATGTTGTTATTATTATACGACAACAACACATTAGCATATACTCTCGTTACAGCGTGATGTGAGTAAACGCGTATAATAGTAAATCTGCGATCTCGGACACGATAGCTTGTCGTGTTGTAACACCGAATCGAAAACGGCATCGTGGTAGAAAACAATAATACACATAACACGCGAAGACATAGCACGCAATACGCCCCCGGACAACAGCATCGTCGCTAGTCTCCGTCGAAATCGATACCATTCTGTTACATGATATTTTAGTCCCACCGTGGATTACGGAAAATCTTATAATAATAATGGAATCCGTTTCTATTAAAGCTCGACGTTGGGATATTTCGTGATGGAAAATCAACCGTTAACCATTCTATAGTTAATTTTTTTGTCCACTTTCCTCCTCATATCATTCGATTTACAATTCAAATAATATACAATACGATAGAGTTTTCTCTAGTTAAACGACAACTTTTATTTCAATCTGTCCAATATTCTAAATTTTATGTTTGACGACATTGTTGTTATTAATTAATTATTAATTAAGTAATTGTAATTATTTACTATTTCTGTCATCTAATATATGATCAATAAAGTTTTATTAGGAGCCGACTTCTAAACCATTCATGTACCGCGTAATGAGTATTTTGTATATTCATTAACACGTCATGATGATATAATATAATATATTTTTCTGTTTCAGGCATATTTTAGTTTGAACACAAGTATACTGGGATCATTTTTACACATTGAAAGGCCATATTGGACTGGAAACGGAACGGCACCGCAGAGCAAAAGCTTTTTAGAGCCGGAAAAAATTTCAGAAAGTGAGCAATATAATTTTTGACAACATTTTATCATAATACATAATAATTTAACACACGAATTTAAAATGTTATCCAAAATTGTATTATTACATTTATTTCAAACCCGGAAACAGTGGACGCATATTAGAACTTTGAAATTTAAGTCCCAAGAGAAACATATCCCCTGTTGAAACAGCTCTTTTATATTAAAGATAAAACAATCTTAAAAAAACCTTCGGGTTATGGACTCTCCTGGGACTTAAATAAAGTTCTCTGCCCGTTATCTACTAGTTCAAATAGTGCATAGAATATTCTCCCTATTGCCGCTAAGAAATCGAATTTTGTAAAACCTAGTGTTATCTCTTGCATCAAGAGCCTTCAAAGGAACTTTGGTATGAATATGTAAGTTTTTGAATTTAAAGGTTTAAATTGTATACTTACGTTTATAAGTATACTAATTTGGGGAATTTATCGATTCTGCCGTTTTGATATCGATTCCGCCGAAAATTTGTATATATTGATTGCGCCGGTTATTGATTACGCCAAATATTTTTATATATCGATTCCACCAAAGATTTATAAATGTGTATAAGCATATAACATTTTGGAATTTTGTAAATACATAATATTGTTTCCAGCAGACGTCCATTTTTGGTGATCCCGACAAATTTTATTATTAGCTCAACTGTGAACTTTTATTGATTATTTTAATGTAAGTATGATTGGTGTATTATCATTAGTATAAAAAATTACAAGTTGTATTACAATTTTTATGTTCTAGTTTTTCGTGTTCAATATAACATAATACTTAATACCTATACAGTATACATAATATATGATTTTTATTAATTGTGACTATTTTTTTTTATCACTATAATATTGTACACAAACCACCGATTTAAGAGTTTATAAATATATTTATAAGTTATATTTTACTTAAAACTTATATTATATATATAATTATTATTTATTTATTCTATAAAATTTCTATATTCTTTTTTTACTTAGCTTCATGTCACTCTACCGTCATGCTATGGTATATATATATAGTAAATATAATGTAATGTGTATATAGTGACGTTACATGTATATATATTTCCGGCGGAATCGATTTATAAAAATATTCGGCGCAATCGATAAGTTTCTTACAGGTAAAAAGACCTTTACGACGGAGTCGATATATGCCCATTAATTTGGCCAGTGGGTCTACTAGTATTAATCCATTTATAATTTCAAGCATACATTATAATATAATTAGTCAATTATGGAGGGCGGTAGGACGCTGGTTGCTGAGACGATTTTCAGACTAGCAGTTGACCCATAGAGCTACTGCCAAACTATTTCCAGCGCTACTGTAATCCCAAGAGAGGTAATCATAAGGGAATTTATCAACGAAACTCTTATAATATGTGTTTTAACCGAAATAAAACTTATATCTGTCCAACACCCCTCAGTGTCTAGATCTGCTCTAATATAACCTATATAAAAAAAAATTACATAACAGTTGTTGGAATAAAAATCGATTTTCATCCAATGATGTCCAAACATTCAATGCTAATTTACTAATAATATAGTATGTTCGTGACTATTCTTTGCCTAAGATGTTAATGATAAAAATATTTATTAAAATATGTAAATTATTATGAACAATACTCACTCTATATTTTATATATATTAAGTATATTTATATTTTAGCATTTATTTTATAATGATTAATTGATATACTATTATATAGGTACTATATTATTATAATAGACAATTTATTGTTGAACATAAAGTCTATAATAACTAAATATAGTTGAAAAATATCATTATAAAATAAAATCGATACATTATTTGTACTCTGCTCAGAATTTGAAAATAACTGATTATTTTACAACAGTATTTTCATAAAAAAACTTCTTTAAATCGCGCTATTGTAAAAATATTTCCATACAATAACCACTGCATACAAATAGATTGTTTTCCTTGTAAAAAAAAAAAACCTCGTGGAAAAACTATTATATTATGAGAATCTAACTATATTATTTCGTAAAAATCTCTTAGGACAATATTGGATTATGACGTTATTTCGATGTTTTTTAATCCATTGGCCATGGCACACCGAATATAACAATACAACGTTCATTTTGCTGAAACATGCTAAAACGTTTTCACATCAGAACGTGGGGTATAATACATTTCCGTTTTTGGTAAGGCAAATAATACTAATACTCGTATAGACAACTGCAGTTGTGGCGGTAAAATATATTGCGTAATAGTTCGTAAACGGGCTCAATATTCGCGTGTTATCCAAACACCCACAGCACTGCCTCCTGAAAAGCAATATAATCCTTTACCGAGAACAAGTGTGTATATTGTGTGTGTGTATAAATATATATATATATATATATATATATGTATTATACGAAGAATTTTTATTTTTATTTTTCAGCAACAGTCATTTTTCACATGGTAGTGTTGGTGGGCGCAGGATGTGGTATGCTGACCAGCATCGTTCTGTTGATGGGTATTTATTTTGTGAGTATTCGATTGTGTATCGTACTATATATATATATATATATACATATTATGGAACAATGTTGATTTTAAAACATACACATCCTATGGTTTAAATTGGTATCGTTTACTTGGGCACAGCCACTATCAACTTGATAAAAACAGCTCTTCAACAATATATATAAAATTGTTGATGAGTTGTTGTAACTATTGTTATTTTTATCAAATCTAATAATGGCTGTGTCCACAAAATTGTTACCAATTTTATTTATTGGTTAGATTAGGTAGATTTATTCCGAAATCGATTATAACAGAAATTATCCTTCAAAAGTATTATAATCTACCTATTTAGGTGTGTCGCAGTCATGGTTGAGCGGAATATGCGGTTGTGTGTAAGTGCAAAGTCACCGGTTCAAACTCAATAACCAGTAGTCTCATTTTCTGGACGGCATGACTGCCCAGAGAGAAGACATTATCAAGCCCCTCCGAGTTACGCGTATCACTCAAATAAAAACCACAAAAAAATATACTATAAATCTCTAATATCCACTTACCTTATTATAGGCACGAATTAATTAAAAAAATTTAAAATTTAACGATACACAAATGCAGCGGCACCATTTCATATATTCAGATATTTGAGCAATTGATCGATTTAGTCTGGAAATCAGCTGTAGTAGTTATGTATCGTATAAAACAGTATTGAATTTGAACGTGACAAAGTTACCGTCTCGATAGTCATAATACTGATTGCTGATGTTAAATTCCTAGATTTCGAATACTTATACTTTTAGATTCTGAACGGAGTGATGTAATCTATTGGTTTTACAATGATGTGTTTTTTTTTTTTTTGTGTGTGTGTCTGAGAACACCTTTTTTGGAAGTCAAAATGCTTCGATTTTCTTAAACAGCAACTTTTCTGAAATGAAAGTGAATGTAAATGGTACTTGGGCTAGTCAAAAATAAAACTTTTTCAATACATTTTAGAAAAATTGAAAAAAACGATAAAAAAATTATAAAAAAACGGGAAATTTTATGCAAAATTACGTTTTTACAAAATATATTTTTTTTAAATTGTCTAACTCAAAAACAAAAAACCGCAAAAACTTGAAATTTTCACCAAACCTTTATATTGCCATTTTCTATACATGGTTAAGTTTTCAAAGTATTATAAAATATTTTGACTTATTTATAGACAATTTAAATTTTCGATTTTTGTAAATTTTTTTTTCAACTTTCTATAAAATTTAATTGGCTGGCCGAAAACTCTTGAAAATTTAATTGGCTGGCTGAAAACTCTTAAAAATTTAATACAAGATTTATAATAAATTAAACTTATTGTCACTCAAAAATATCGGATATCGTTCCACTCAAATTTTTTTTATAAGCCCATAAAGCTCAAATTTGTATAAAATGTGTCAAAATTACGATAATTTGCAAGTTTTTTGTAGATAAAAATTTATAAATTTCATTCTATTTATACTTAAGGTTTAAAATTTTAATACTAGGTTATCCATAAACTACTCTTCAAAAATTTATAAAAACATTTCTACCGGACCAAAAGGAAAACATTTTATGACCGTTTGAAATTTAAATTTTTATGAAATTGCATAAAATATTGATTTTTCCTCAAACGATTTTAAATATTTGTTATAATTCAAAAAGTATAAGTCGCAGAAACTTAAAATTTTTACCAGCTATTAAGAATAGTATTTTCTTTATGTCATATTGTTTTCAAAATATTATATTGATTTTTAAGTCACTTATAGGCATTTTAAATATTCGATATTTTTACATTTTTTTTTATAATCGGTGATAAAAAAAAATTTGGCTTATACAAAATACTTGAAAATTTAATAGAAAACTCCACACAAATAGTTTTTATTGTCATTCAGAATTCATCAAAATCCATAGGCACAATTATTTTTTATAAGTGTTTGAACAGCGAATATTGACATAAAATTAGATGTAAAATATAATATAATATATAAAATTCTAGACTGACCAATTATATTGGTTTTTGAAATTTCCTCTAACTTAAAAACAAAATCCCGTAACAACTTGAAATTTTCACCAAATCTTTATATTGGCATTCTCTATACATAGTTAAGTTTTTAAAGTATTTTGACTTATTTTGATTTATTTATAGACAATTAAAATTTTCGATTTTTGTAAGTTTATTTCTTTTGAAATATCTATAAAATTTATTTAGCTATCCAAGAACTCTTGAAAACTATATACAAGATTTATTATAAGTTATACTAATTGTAACTAAAAAATATCGGAGATCGTTTCACTTAATTTTTTTTTTTATAAGCCCATAAAGTTAAAATTTGTATAAAATATGTTAAAATCGCAATAATTTGCAAGTTATTTTGTAGTTGATAATTTATAAAATTGTTTTTGTTTATAACTAAGGTTCAAAATGTTAACACTAGGTTATCCATAAGCTACTCTTCATAATTTATAAAAAAGTTCTACTGGACTTAAAGGAAAAAATTTTATGACTGTTTGAAATTTAAATTTTTACAAAATAGCATACTATTGCATTATATTTCAATTTAAATATAAAATACTACATTATTATATACCTATTTTAGACAAACATATTAACTCCGTTCAGAATCGTTATTCGTATACAATGATATCTATCGTAGCATTCAAATTTAAAAATCAATTGTAATAATGATCTATCCTATAAACGAGGTGCACTTTACTCTCCAACTGTACAGCAGAGCGAGGCCCATCCGGTTCTTTTTTATTTTTTTGTACAATCTACGCTAATGTAGCATTTAGAGTTGCACAGTACTCCAATTTTTTTTTTCTGGAAAGTCACAACTTACTATGTATTTAATTTTTTTGCACATCTGTCTTCCAACTTGCATAGTTTTCTTGTTAACATTTCACTATTCGATTTAAATGAACGGCTGTTAACACTGTAATATCAACTTATTTTTTATTAAATCTTGGTTTTTCGAATTCATCGTAAATAATATTGATTAATATATTTATTTATAATAATATTGTGGATACATAAATGAACCAATTAAACGGTGAACACGTGTGTCTGTATGTACAACTATTACTTAACATTGAAATTTTACTTGCAACCTTATATAATACCATCGTAATAAATACATGCACAATGATAAATCTTATAATCACACAATTAACGTACATTGCCGGCACCGACAACAAGGACATCAATCTTATGTAATTAATATTGTATTATGTTGGACAGCAACATGACGGCATTTTACATATTATATTCTGATAGATTTGACATATTAACGAAGTGAACCGCGGCAATGTGTAAAACAACTAGTTAATGTGTAGATTGTAAACGATAAGAACAACACGTTTTAGTCTCGTTTCATAAAACAACCGATTCAACACTTTTGACCGTAACATAATATTGTGTACATCAACAGTCATGGTGTTTACACGTGGCGAATCGATTGCTATAATCGGTTTGACAGTCGCCGCTGCTGCTGCAATTGAACATTATATTACTATGCAGATGATATTCTACGTGTATTTGATATACGGAGTGTACAATGTTGCTATTTATACGCGTTGTTTATTAACCATGATCATCACTATGGACCGATGTCAAACACGCGTAGACTTTGCTAGTACACGAGTGTATCACGCGTATATACCGGTTACCGACCCGTTGAAGACGACACTTTGGTTGTCCGCAGACGACCGCGGACTATATTATTATATAAGGAGCGGACCATTTTGCTATAGCACCAGTTTTTAGATTATATTATATGCCTACATGTAACGTAAAAGATCTAGTGGGGCCTGGAAGAAAAAACCAAAAGTATGATGGCTGAACTGTGCTGCACACTACGTATACGAATCGTTAATAGGATACGACTGTACTGCGAATCGCGATTTTATAATAAAATGTCACATAGAATGCAGATATTTACATAGACGTTTACTAGTAATCCAGAATAGCAGCGAGTGTCTTTTATTATTCTTCTTTAGATAGGTAGAGGGTTTCAAAAATTACGAAGGCCATATGCGACCCATAGTCACCCAAATGCTCCACCCTGTTATGTATGTTATACGCTCAACGTGATTTAGTCTTAACTGCGTAAAATATAATATTATAACAGTTACGGTGTACATAAGGATTGAAATTTACCTGGAATTAGAACGTACACCCGTTCAAATGAAATTGAAAATGTCCAAAAAAATATGTTTAGTCGTGATTGGCAAATTGTAAATAATATTATGATATTGAATCGAATAAAACACGTTTTCTATGGTTTATTGTGTTATTATTAAAATACTTAAAAATACACCGATATTTTAAATTGAAAAACAATATAATAAATTCAAACACAATCTTTTATTTATTCATAATTATTCAATGACGCAAAATCTATAAGTTTCATAACTGCATTGTCACTAAATCTGTAAAAAATAGTCAAATAAAATTCTAGGAATCATTTACTCAACTTAAAAAGGTTGCAGAGGTATGGATTTAAATATGTTTACAATGGCCTACCTAACTCATTGTTAGCTATTCAATCCAATAGCTTTGCTCGGAATTGGACCTTGATGATGGCACAGGATGAACTACAATAATCATCCAAGGCCAAGTTTTTCTTCACATCTCAAGGGTTTCGGACGTTCGCAGTTTGGATTATACTTTTCTCACTATAACATTCACCTAAGACATTGTAAACCATGGTTAGTTCATCTCTAAGGGCCTATGTGCATCGGATACAGTCGTTGAATGTGCGCCCGATCTATGCTTACATTCGTAACACAGGTGTATATGCACCAAAAACAATAAACAGACGAAATGTGAACACACGAAGACTATTGGAGAAACTCAATACTCAAATCATAATATGTAGCTCAATTTACTGCAACACCTCAAACTTCGACATAAGAATACAGTTCACCAAATTACCGGAATAGCTACCGGAACACATATGTGTCACAGTATAAATCCGATAGACACTAACGTTAGGTAATTCAAACAAAAATTGCAGTTGAATAATTATTTAAATGCAATATTTTATACGTAATTCGTGAAAAAAATCAATTTCAGTGCTTAAAACTCTAATATGGAAATTGATGAGGTTAATTTTGTGATTGTTTACCTCCATGAAATAAAAATGTACAATAAATAATGGTTTCATTATGACATAACATATTCAACCCGGACAACAAGAATTACATATATATCTCCTTTGAAAATTATTATTTCTATTTGGTAGGCGATGTTTAAGGTTGATTTGGAGATTTTTCTCCCCTACCAGCTTTTGTGTAACTACTAATAAAATCTGAAATATCTTTCGCCAAGTACTTATTGTTTTAATCCCACTCGACTTCTCAGGACTGTTCAGTGGAATACGAATTTCATAGCCGCAAATAGTAGCGGCTTTTCAATTTTTCAAAATTAAAAGGCTAAACATAGGATACAAACCTAGAGTGAAACTGTAATATACGCACCGACAGCCGCATTAAAATACATCTATAATATACAATATACCCAGTATTTATACGTACAGGCAGTATATCGGTAACGCGTATGTGTCCGATGGCCAAATTCGACCGGGTGTGGCAAACAGGCTGGAAGTGGCGTCGTCGATGTACAACATAGGTATCGTTAATTATTATTTCGTTCGTCAATCACTACCGTACAGGAGATACATTATATTTATTATATATTCTGTGCTCATTGTATCCGTGTATATGTTATCTCTTTTTCAACCTTTCGGATAAACATAATATGTATATACGTATATTTTAAATATGCATACATACATACATAGGCGCCGACTTTTATATTTTTGCACGGGGGCAAATTTAATAAAATACTTAAACTACTGTTCATGAATATTATTCTTATTCTCTTTATTGGCTTCGAATAAATGAAAAAAAAAAAAAAATTAAAATTAAAATTACACGAAAATACATCATTGTATTTTCTAACTTAATTACATTAGGTACATTACATTTTATTGATGAAAATATTATTATATACCTATACGTTTTCCATAATTCGTGGTATTTTATCTACAGCTATTTTTAGACAACTTGTCCTTTTCATAAAAACATTTTCATTTATAAATTCATTAGTTTAAAATGATAGGCAAATAATTTTTTCTACACAAAAAATAAGTGCTGTTTTTACGTTTTACCACCCATTAAAATCAAATAACGGGGGGCAATCGCCCCTCGTTGCACCCGTGTAGTCAGGGCCTATACGTATGTATTATAATCATGTGTGCGCGTACGTGTGCTCGCGTTCGCAGGTACACGGTATATCAATTTGAATAACACAATTTCACCGTGGGCCGTGGTTATTCGATTAGTTGCCGCATTACGATAATACGTATTTGTATAACATTATGTTGTACGCATGTATCTGCAATAATAATATGACGTTCACCAACGCCGCGGGATGGACGCGGAGGAGCGTACGTCGAATACGTGTCTCGTGCATAATTAATATAATAATGGTACAACGGGAGCGGGTGGCGTGAAACGTGCGCTGTACTTACCCGACAGATTTATGTGCTTGTGCACATGGTGTGAACGTGTGTGCGCCGTGTACAAGCGTGTGCGCTTGAGTGGTCGGCAGAAGCGAGATTAATATTTCATTCGCGGAAGACATTGATTAGAAAACGCCTTTCGATTTGCATTACTAATATCCGGATAGGGGGAGGGGGACGTGTGTACGGGTGTATGATGTGTATGATGATACGTACTACTACGCTAACGCACACACATAGTACTTACCTATATATATATATATATATATATATACACGTGTGCGGCTATACAGTCGTGTGGGCAGTCGATATTATTAATATAATAATATTATGTTATTAAATCGATTCAAATCATTCTCTGGACGTTATAGATTACATACGTAATTCCACGCGCAACCATAAATATTAATAATAATTATTCGGGTCAGGCCTGTGCATAGGATTTCATAATGGGGGGGGGGGGCGGAGGTTGAGAAAAAAAATGTACAAAACATATACGTCAATAATTAGCAAATAGTAATATTTATAATATATTTATATTTATTATTAATTTTCTTAATATCTATACTAAAAGTGTTTTTTTTACCAGTACCATAAAATATAAATAATTTTTTTTTAATAAATTCATGTCATTATATTTTGTCGACGACAACGAAGTCGATAGACAACCAAACGTGAAGATAACACTATATATATATATATATAATATTATAGTATTGAACTCTTATGTTATGCATTATATTACATATAAGTAGATTATAAAATATTATATATAATATCATAATAGATCAAAAATGAAAAACATGATTTTTTCGGTCATGGTGGAAGGGGGGTTGAACCCCCTTCCCCTTGCACATGGGTCTGATTCGGGTACACCAGCTATTATTTAAATGATAAAAACGGTCTGCGCATTGTTTGTATCCACCAAACTATCTATGGTCCGTGAAGCGTGTGTGTATATACTTATATAGATATTATACTTATATAAGTGCGATTCGGAGTGTTCCTTATTCGTCTAACGGTACAACGGTTTTGTGATTGATGGTCTTTTTCAAAAACCAAATGTCATTTGCAGTAGCATTAATGCGCGGATAAAAATAAAATACGAATAATAAAAAATATAATAACTGTGAAAAATTATTATTTTTGATTTCAATCAATTTACCGTGTGTGAAACGTATACAAAAACTGATTATATTTGTATTCTCCCACATATTTCATTGAATATCATAACTCTGACCGTTGAAATTTAATATTCGTTTAAATATATACATATATGGATATTATAAACGTCACTGATGGATAAGTATATAGATTTAAATGTGTTCGGAAATAACTATTCGTTATGAACGCATTACAATTCATTTTTTGAAGTCTTCTTCATTATGTGACCTAAATATATATTTATTATTTTTTTATACAATCTATACACGTTTGATGAATTTAGTGAAATGAAATGCACGTAAAAAAAAACGAATTTAATTATTTTTTGCATAAACATTGCACGTTTCAAAAATATACGTGTGACCTTATTTACATTTCGACTCGAAAGTCCAAATTAAAAATGATGACCATTTCTATATAAATGCGAGAAACCCCTCTGGTTTTGTTCTGCTTTTCCTACCGATAAAATTCTATACAACGAAATTATTATACCATACGCTTACTGTTAACTAATTAATTATTCGTTAATGTCGGTTTTCTTTTTTTTTTTGTTCTATCGTTTTACACCATCAGGATTACGGTTGTGGTCTTCGCAGATGATATATAATTATCTTTTATTTTTAAGAGGACACCTCAACCGCTGAATTGTGTTAACACAGTAGTCTCCGTCTACAAACGTACAAAATAGCAAATTTGCGGTAAGTATTTCAAATGCTGCAGTGTTATTAGCTTTTTATATTAGCGTAAACTAACCTATTATTATCAAACTTATTGGGA
The DNA here is from genome assembly GCA_025469195.1 of Chaitophorus viminalis. NCBI lineage: Eukaryota > Metazoa > Arthropoda > Insecta > Hemiptera > Aphididae > Chaitophorus > Chaitophorus viminalis. Next base: position 76,113 of record JAIPRK010000346.1, on the reverse strand, counting down.
AGAATATTATCTGTGTTTTGTTGGTTGGTCGTTTACGTTACTTTAATTTTTAATTGAGCTATGAGTTTTTTAAAGTATTTTATTTAAAATATACTCATAATTTGCTTAAAAATTAAACATCGTAAAAACCGACAAAACACAAGTAATGTTCTTCTCGCGATGTTTGATAATATGTCTGATTATTCTAATATTAAAGCTAATAACACAGAATTTGAACAACTGAATGCAAATTTGCTATATTTTTCGTTAAAACATGTAGGCGTCTAATTAAAATGGAAAAACGTTCAACCGATATATGTGTTACGCTTACCACGTATTATGTCACAGATACGAGTATACTGTTCCAAAAATCCAAGAATCTATTTCAGCATGTATACCATAGTATTTTTTATTCCTTTGTTATACATTTCGGATTCCTTCAATATATAATATATAATATTATTATCGTGTTCAATTTTGGAAAAACGTCGGGATAATAAATAACAATCAACAAAAGATAATTTAAGGACAATATTAAGTATGAAACAATAAGATAAAATGCCTGACTAAAGCTATAAAATTTCTTTGGACTCGATTGCCTGTACAATTTCTACCCGGTCCAAATCAATCGGTGGGGAAAAATCATTTACAGTCTATATTATATTATTATTTCTATTGAGGCTTTGACTTTTTGATATTTTTTCAAGCACATCAAAATAATAAAAAGGACCTATAATAATATTATTGCTTTAAAAATCGTATTACACAACAAAATGCACTAATATAAATATAATGAAATGCGTAAACAGTGTTTATTATTGTCATTGAAATTTTATACTAACTACACACGAATGGGCAAATGGTTTAATTTTAAATTATTGAATACTAAATAGTTAAGCCGGTTAAGGTTTAATAATTTTAATTTGGAAGGTTGAAAATGAAAGACACTACATGTATTGAAAGTTCTGATTCCAAGTTTAAATAATGTTATGATTTTAATAATTAAGTGGGTATTTAATTTCACACTTCTTTTAAAATGTCATACTTACTCAGGTTTATTTGAATGTCTGTACCAAAGAATCTTATTTGATACTCTTATTTTATGTTATTATATGTATCAATAAAAATAAAAATAAAAATAAAAATAAAGATATGACAATATAATATAAAGTGAAATAATTGCTTATTATTATACTTTTGAAAATAAGTCTATTATACTACGTAAATTTAAAGACTTTGAACAGAATAAGGTATAGGCTAAAGTACTTTGTTAAGCGTTTATTTAGAACCCGTAACAAAATTATTTTTAATAAACACAATATTTAGTAGAAAAAAAACGTACCTTTACAAAAAAGTTAATAAAACCTTTTGTGGCGTTAAAAACTAAATACAATCGTCAAGACAGTTAAAGTAGGCAAAAATGGAATAATGTAGTAGGTATACATGAAAACAAAGACCATAATTTAATGGTGTATCAAAAGCTTTTTAAATAAATATAATGTTTTATAAGGTTCTTAGAATCATCACATGCGCCATCTCTTTGATTAACACATAACGACAAGTGTATATTATGTACATTGTATATTATATAATGCAGTTCGTTACCTATGACTGTATACAGTTACCAATATTGAAAAATCAAAATAAATCATCTGCTAAACAACACTTTAATTTAATGATCATGTATTTATAACGGACCTTCACCTCTCAATTAATATTTACATAATGGACGCAAAAAATAAACTAATTCAAAATAATAAATCGAGAAAGATATTTTTCTTGTACGAGACACAATTTTGGAATGATTTAATAATATGTCCGAAATTATTATTACTCGTTCTACGTGTATGCAATTCGAAAACTTTTCAGTTCTTTACTTTAAATAATAATTTTATTATAACTTTTTTCGCGTCAATCTAGATGATTGGATCAATCGGTTTTTTGAGTTATGATGTTTCAACGCCGTTCTATCAGCGTAGTTAATCGAACTCGGACAATAATAAAAATTGGTTTAATTTTGTATGAATATTTATGTGCATACAATTATTACTAGTACGTTATAAATTATAATAATGCATACCAAAATATAAGAGCATATATAATCTACGCATAAAACATTATCGTCCGACTGAAAAACAAGGTGATTAATATTAGAGAAACTTTAGAACTTTTACTTGCATTATTTGTAATAGATTATATTTATCGCTCATCATTTACAGTGTTCAAAACGATTAAACATTTTATTTTAAGACTGAAAATATTATCTTCTATTTTCAAACGATGTCCTCGTGTAAAAAATATTACTAATTAAGCTTGAGGAAATCAAAGCGACCTAGATTTAGCCTCGCACTTATTCGAATACCCTAACTTATTCAAAATATATAATATACTATATAAGCTTTGTATAAATGTATTATCTAGACGAGCTCATTTTCACCGAAGACGCATATAGATATGAGATGTACAGCGAATTTACATCCGTATCGCCCCTAAAATCCCCAGGATGGTTACCCATACGAAAATTGCGTAAATAACGGTTGTCAATTTGGTTTGAAATAAATTCGAAACGTTTAATAATTAGTTTTATCGATCCGCACTAGCAGTGTAATAAATGAATGACGTATGTTGTATGTGTACCCATAGTCAAAACTATATTATTGGTTCGCGACTGGAAATTGCATAGACCGGTCATCCGTTTCTAATTGATATTCATACTTTAAACTTTCAATTATAGATTTAAAATAATCTGTGGAAATGGGAAAAATTCTACCGTTCTACATATGCGTAGTTTAAACTGAAAGTTACTGATAAACAAATACTACTTATAAAGTCGCCAAAGTTTTATATTATATGAACGGTTTTTTTTTTTTTAAGTAGGCTTACCCTTGTAAGATATACTAATCGCTCAATACCTGTAATAATAGAGACAATTGCATTTTTAAATAAAATTTAAGGGGTTCATAGTATTATTCTTGAATATAATTATAATAAAAGCAAATACCTATTATGCAGCGTTTTGTAATTTAAGTTAATGTCGTAAGATCTTATTTATAGGCATTTTGCTAAACATTTGGTTACCTACTTCTTTCATAAAAAATGTTTTCTTAGTAAATTGAATGAGTTATTTTTGCTGGTTGTCTTGATCTAGTTGGTATAAATCAATGAAGAACATAACTTTTATTATTGAAGTGATAAAAAGGCACATCTTTGGATTTTCTATTTTACGTTTGGTGAAAACAGTCTAACATGACTTATGCCTTTTGTATCATTTTATTGTACAGATATAAAAGGCTTAATAAGACTTAATCATTTTATAGAATGATTACTATATGTTTATAAAATATGTCATGAGTCAAAAATTAGAATGTGTGATGTCAAAAGGTACTTATAATAATATACAAAAATAATATACATATTTTCATATAGGTCTATATTTGTAGTCCATAGGTATATCAGATAACTTTATAGAATTACGTTTGGAATATTTGTATGATATTAACCACTGTATATAGTTTTATAATTAATTATTGTTCAAAATGCCTGCGTTTATTTCACTTTTCGCTCCAATTTTGTTTATATTTTATACTTCATAATATAGTAAACTTATCACTTGCCTTGTTTTTTTTATTGATAATTGTAAACAAATATACAAATTCTAAGTTTCAAATAATGAAAAGAAGAACAATTCAAATGGTTGAAATGACCAGTTCATCAAAGAGTTTCCGACCAAGTAATATTTTAATTTATGATAATAATAATATATTGTAATAAGTATTACAAATGTCATATTTATTTTATATTTTGTAACAGACACAAATAATTTAAAATTTTCTAAGAAAAGAACACAACTATCATCACATGATTTAGATAAAGTATTTATAACTAATTCATAACTCTATTTAAGCACATATTTTGACCGTAAAAACCAAGTGATATATTATGTAAGTTATGACAATTTTAAAAACTCAAAACTCTATCTGGAGCTATGGATACTGTTTTTAACTTAAAGTTTTATAAGAGGCCAAATTACTCTAATTTTAAATGACATATCACAAAATTAGTGAATAGAAAAGTACTTCAATCTGAATCGGTTTTGGAATACTGCATTTTATTTCTAAACTATTAATTAAATGTATTAATCACTGTTTCATTATTCAAGTTTAGTATAACAATTAATGATTAATATAAAAGTCTTTTCACTATTCATGTATTATTATTTATGAACAAAAGTTAAAAATTAGTTTTGAAGAAAATGAAAATATAAATAAAAAATTATAAAAATAAATGTAATAATAAATATTTATAAATATTTATGTTAAATATTATAATTATAATATAAATATTAATGTTGGTATGATAAAATTAATTTAGACTAGTAACATTTACAATGAAAGTAATTATTGTAAATTTCATTATCCATATGCATCAGTTTAGGTTGTCCAAACTTAATATTTTAAACTTCTATATTAATATTTTTTTATTTATTTTTAATTCAGTAACCCATATGGCTATACATTTAGAGGTGGACACCAAGAATCTTAGTTGCGTTACTAATATATTATAAAAGGAATACTATAAAACTGAGTATAACCGTTCAAGTACAAAATTACCTGAACTGTGTAATATAACTTTTGCAATAAGATTTTTTTCAGATCTTTTGAAGATCTGTCTATATACTATCTATTATTATTGTTAATTAGCTGTTAAAAGTTATTGTATTTGTCGAATCATCATGAATTATTCTGTACCAAACTCGAACTATGAATGTATTTATGTATGACAAAAGTATCATGTGCAGTCTTCTAAAATAAAATCATGCTATTTTAAAAACGCATATATCAACGTATAAATAATATAACTGATACTTAGTCGGACAGAGTTATTTAGACTAGGCTAACGAAAAATGTAAATGAAGGTTGTGCGTGTAGCATATATCATGTCACGGTGATGTAGGCGAACGCGTAAATCTTTTTCGTCTTTCGATAAAGTAAATTCTGAATATAAATATTCAAATGCCAGACAAACCGACGGATAGTTTTTTTTTAGCCCGGACTACTCAACCATAATAACAGAAGCAGAGTATTACTCTTTTTTTTTCCTCTCGTTCCGTTCGAGAATCTTCAACCTTCGTGGTGGATTCACGGCGCCTCGCGGCACTGCGATACATGTCGAACAACCCAAGTTAAATTGATTGTCAAATTTTCATTGAATTTATCATTTTGTCGAACGAGGAAGAGAGGATAAGTTGAAATTTATGCACGTCTAATCCCCCCGCTGCAGCCGTGACGACGAGTAACAACGGCTCCATTTATCTTAAACGTGCCTGCCTCGCAGTAGGACAGTTGGGATCACCAAGTTATTTAGTCAATTAGTTTAGCCAATTCACATCACAAAATTATCCACGGTAAAATGAATCTAATCAAAAATAATATATTATTATTTATACGTAAAATTATTATTTAATTGTTTTTTTTTTTTTTTTTAAATTAACTAAGTACAAACATTATGTATAGTTATATATTATTATTATTTATATTACAAAGAATCCGTAGAAATACAATACGCGTTCAAACAGTGCGTAGCACGCACGCAATGCGACCGTGCATTTTAATATTCCTACTGGGTTACAGGAAGTTATTTGGAATTTCAGCAAAGTGGTTTTCATTTGAATACAACTTTTTAAAACCGTTTGATTTAACAGCTTCGTGTTTTATATGATGAACCTTGCTGTATATATTATTTGATAATAACGAATGAACGGTTTACACGGTTGGTTGTTCGTGTTAGTCAGCATTATCGATTCCAATGTTTTTAAATTAATGTAACATAAAATTGTTCAAATATAAATCCAATCACATTTATTGGTATGAAGATGGCGCTTAAGTGACGTGCCGATGACACGTCATTAGTTCGTTTTGTGAAATTACAATAGGTTACGTGGGATTTCTTTCAGAAAACGTGCAAGATTAATGTGGACGAGCGTTAGCTGCCGCCTGCCCTGCATAATAATGTAAATCTAATATTCGGATGATCATCATAATAAAGCTAATAATTTCAATATCATCATTCATACTTTAAAAAACTACGTAATAAACTAAAACGAATGTTATCTATCGGATTTATAATTCAAAATATCCATTCTGCAAGATTTTATGCTTTTTTTCTAACTTTCTCAATATAAAATAGTTCTTATAACTTCGGTAGTTTGCCCTTCAACGTTTTACTCATCGGATAGGACTCGGATCGCGAGTACTGAAAATTAGCTGTGGGCATATATTTTAGATTCTGAATGGAGTTAATAATGTATTGGTTTTACAACGATGTGTTTTTTTTTTTTTTTGTGTGTATCTTCATCAAGTTTTGGAGCAGTAAAAATGCTTCGACTTCCTTATACGGTAATTTTTCTGAACATAGAGTGAATTTAATTGGTTGATACTCTGGACAAGTCAAAAGTTTTCATACTTTTCAAAATCGTCGGTAAAAACCATAAAAAAATGACGGAAAACGGGAATTTTTACGCAAAACCACTTTTTGAAAAATTTTATTTTTTAAAAATACTCTAACTCAATAACGAAAAACCGCATATACTTAAAATTTATATTAACGTTTTCTAAACATGGTTAATTTTTTGATGTATTTCGACTTTTTTTAACCTATTTATAAATAATTGGGATTTTAGATTTATGTAAAGTTATTTAAAGTTATATTCTAAGTATTTTTTTGAAATATGGATAAAAAAAAATTTGGCTTTTCTATAAATATTGAAAATTGAATACAAGATTTACTATAAATTTTATTTATTGCAATTAAAAATATCGAAAGACTGTTGGCACATATTTTTATAATGGTGATTTTGTTTTGACTAGATACCAGAAATATTCTATGACAGAACTGCTCCTTATCAACTTTTAAATTGAAAAATGTTCTTCTGATATAAATCCTGTTGATCTCTTCTGTCAAGAAAACCTGTGCACGCTTATGGTTACCTACGTTATAAGTTGCTGTCGGTATGTATAAAATCGTTCAGGATTTGTATCTCACTCTGAATACAACAAATAAGTAGACACTGGGTATGAACATTTAATGAAAATCAAGCTTGTTCGTTAAAATATCGGTTTTTTAATTCTTACGTCCTACCAAAACTACTATAATTATTTTTATAAAATATAAAACCACAACTATACGTCTGTACCTATTTATTTTAACGGCTCTATCTACTTTCAGCATTTATATACATACATACTTTGATATTTCTTGTTCGTTTTATCATTGTTTAAATTTCAAATCAATCTATGTTAGTTTTTCTACGTACAAATCAGAGTGAAAATAACAGTGAAAAAAGCAACATCCAATCTTGACTCAGAATATTGAAAGTTTTAAAGTTTTTAGTATAGATATAGAACTTGCTTCGTACTCCGTGATCGTGGTTATAGTAATATAAACAAATTAAACCTTTATATTTACTTGTAAGTTATATTCACCAAATGATTTGTAAAAACGAGTATTTACTAGGTTGGCTGCCAAAATAGAATACAGTACACCAGCTGCAGTCAGGCTCGTAGTCAATTTTTGTGTCGGGTTTTAACCACGATATGTTGTGATAAGCCTTGGTCAATACTGTTGGCAACGAGTTCGTTGTTTTCTATACTGGGGTTCACATGTAGTCCTCGTCACATTATTCCTTGCTCGGCATGTTTTAAATTTACCAAGTATAAATTACTGCTCGCGTCGGTATTCGTTAATGAACTAGTGCAGTTCAACAGTTTTATATTATTATAGTTTGGTTTATCATCTCTGGCTTTACCATACACGCAAAAGTAAAATATGACCGGTTTTTCACCACATTTCAGTTTTTCACCTGCAGCAGTCCTCGTCAAAGACTTCCGTGTGCGCGCTTTGCCTTCGTTTCGGTGTGTATGTTGTGACCGTATTCGTTTGATCGTCCACCAAAATATAATCCACGAGACATCTGCTTTTGCAATGTCAGTGTATTCAGTGTATTTTGCAACCTGAATATTGCACTCTCAAATGTTTAGCAAAAAAAAGCTGTCGTTCACTAACGGTCTATTGTTTAATTTTTTTTAATATTTGTTCACTACGTTAAAATAGTTTGCATTTATTGAATTTTCGTTGGTGTTACTTTTATTCAACCGTGCGCAAGCTTTCTTCACATTTCATTCCACGTATTGCAAGCACGTCAATGGTTTTTCACTATTATCAACCCACACTGCTTGTTTTCCAATCGCGCTTCGCAAACTTCCTCGTTATATTATATTATTATTTCGTCGAACGATAAAACGTTCGATTTGCATTTGTTTTTGCTCAATATGTGCTTCGATTTCTTTCAATTCACATGTGTCGGTGGTATTTCTTTTGATCCAACACAATGTTCCTTTTTTAATAATTTCATCACCGGCAAATACCTGCTTACACGTTTTAAGTAATATTTCGTCTGTTCATCGTACGATTAGACGTGGAACTTTTTTCAACTACTGACATAAATACCTAATGACATGCATTTTAAATGTTAACTACTTCTAATGATTGATCCTTATTTATTTTTAATAACAAACCGTTAATTTTCATTAAAATTATAAGTAATAAGTCTACATAATAACAATATTCCTGTAATCGAAACGTTATTATAAAAACTCCATCTACATATTATCACATGCATTGTTAACCCACTTATAAATCTCTTTACAACCGCCCTAATGAAAATTAACGCTTCATAAACAAATCAGCACTATCTCTATAATTATAATCTACACTTTTCATTAACTCATTATATTATTACTATTATCATATTCAATCTTCCATTAATTGTATTATTGTACTATCTAAATATATTGATAATCATATTTAAATAGTAAACTATTAATATAATATTTATTATATAAATTTTATATATATATATATTTGTGTATGTTATATCTATTTATATATTTATATATTTGTCCAGTCGTTATGTTATGCTTTATTGAAAATGGCTCATTCAATTTAAAAATAAAAAAATGTTTATATAATACATACTCTTATAATAATACATATATTGTCATTATGTGGGTACCATAATATTATCTATACTACAAAATCAACTGACCTTTTTCAATTGAATATCGACCCTACACTACAGATTGGGCGCACCTCTTGTTGACTTTTTTAAAAAAAATAGACGTCTCCATAATAAATAGAAAAAATTGATGACCTTTTTTTACATATTTCGATAATAATAAACAATACCTACAATGTATGTATATAATGACTATTAATTTTTTCTTTTTTTTTACTGATAATAATAACTTATGTATTCCGTGATTATGTGACAATGTGTTAACGCCCACCCGAATGGGAAACCTTACCGTACAGTCGTTTTTTTTTTTTTTAAATATTTTATTTCAAATGATTGTTTCTATCACTACAAAACCGTAAAATTAAAACAAATAATTTCGTGATACAAGCCATATAATTTATTGTGCAGCCATTTTTTTCGGAATACTTGTTTACAATTCCATATAATCGATTTTTGTAATGTTTCCTGTACCATTTCTGTAATTCTGTATATCATTGATTAATTATGGGATCCACTCATGTACATATTACCTACATACGAGTATGTATACTCTACACTTCAAGTTATACATTAACACTTGCCATTCGTCTGCTATGTTTACAATGAACATATTTTATTAGTTGATATTATAATACTAAATACAACACATTCTACGTATTTGTGACGTTTGAGATTGAAACATACATGTTGATTATTATTCATAACTGTCTATTATTATCTGCACACTGTATACATGTGCATCCAATTTAATGTTAATGTATCACTTATTAAACACTGGTAACATGATCGGAATGGATTTATTAATATTGCAATTAAAATGTAAGAAAATATTTTTAATTTAATCTTTTAAGGGTATTGTAAACCATGATTTTCCGTCTCTGTCTATTACACGCGAAACATAGGAACTTAGATGTTTTCTATTTCCATCGTTACCGATCAATCAATAAATGCGATAAGAATTTTGATAACTGATTTAAATTCGTCGTTAAGTGTACTTTAGATCGACTTTCTCACTTTTTTGGTTTTGTCCCCCAAAATTTCACAAAATAGAATTAAACGAATTGGAAACATAAAAATCAATAAAAGTTAAATTTTGAGAATGTAAATTGCAAAATTTAAAAAAAGTGGGAAAGTCGATCTAATGTAGACTTAACGACGAATTCATACCAGTTTTCAAAATTATTAGACAGGGACAGAAAATCATGGATTACAATCCCCTTAAGTATTTATAAAAATAGCAACCGTGAAAATTATATCGAAACTTTATGATTATGGGAGTAAAATAAATTAACCTTATTTATTTAACTTCTATTAATTTTTGATAGGTATTCATTTACTATCAATATTTCGTATTATACATTGTGTATAATTCGGTTACCCATCAGAAATCATTTAAGTTGATTTGATTTTTTTTTACCTTTCAATATTACTTTATATTATATTTCATTAATTTATTTTGATGAATTAGTATTTTACAATAGAGAATAATGTGTAGTATAAAATGTAAAATGTCAAATAATTTTATATTTGTTCAAATACGTAGTCATGTAGTACCATTGATGTCATAATTTCTTTTAAATTTCTTTCCACATCAACTGACAACAGAATTCAGTGTTAAATTAAGTAATAATAATAAACCTACAGTCGGTTTCACGAAAAGTGGCCCACGACGGTGTCACGCCTAGTAGCAGTATTTCTGAAATTCAATGGTTCTTAATATTGGCCGGTAATCAGCCGGTAGCTCTATGAAACAACAGGTTGTTTGACCATCTACTGTTACACCAAAACTATTTAACACCAACATATTGTACCACATTTTGCATATCCCTAGTTTTTTCTTTCCATAGAATAACAAAATAAAATACTTTTTCTGCCATGGTTTCACGTCACAGTCGCGTCACGTCGAAATACAACTCCCATATCAATAGTTGTGCATGTAGATCCTAGACACTGTTTATATTTCGTAATCTTCTTATGCAGTGATATCGTATTCGCGCTCTTTATATTTTTTAAATATCGCCGACAAATAGTTAAATTGTTTTTAAAAATGTCTTCACAGTCTGATACACATTCGCAGACGAAAAATACAATTTTTAATGTGTATAAATACTTTAAAAAATTATCGATGGATTCATCTAATCCGGAGATAGCTACTTTTTTTAAACAGACACAAGCAAAAACTGCCGAAGCATGTGGTGTAAAGGAAAACACCGTAAAACGTATCACCGCGGAAAGAAATAAATCTTCATCTGTATCACAAACTGCTTGTCCATCGTTCACTTCTCCACGAAAAACATATAAAAGGCCAACATTTGCAGTTGAAGTTGACGGTTTTGATGCGGATATTGTAAGGAGAATCGTTCATGGTTTTTACGATAAACGTGAGTATCTTACCACAACAAATATTTTAGCCGAGTATCAAAAAAGAACCGAGTACTAAGGTTTTCGTTCTTCCATGTGGTGCATTTTGAAAAATCTTAACTTCAGGTACAAAAAATGTAATGACAGGCGTCAATTCTTAATGAAGCGAAATGACATTGCGACTATGCGAGTTAAATTTTTGCGAACTATTGTTAACCTTCGCCAAAATAATAATACTCGGCCCGTTATCTATTTAGATGAGACGTGGGTTAATCAGAATCACACCAAAGGGTACATTGGGCAAAATTAATTTAATTCAGAAAGGCTTAAAGTACCTACTAGAAAAGGGAGTAGATTAATTATTTGCCACGCAGTATCCAGTTCATTCGGATTTATACCTGGATCAAAACTAGTTTTTCGATGCCAAAGTGGTAATTCTACTGATTATCACTCTCAAATGAATTCCGCTATTTTTAAAGGGTGGTTTATACAAATGTTACAACATTTAGAAGAACCTTCCGTAATTGTGATGGATAATGTCCCGTACCATTCAGTTTTAGCAGAAAATTATCCAAAGGTAAATGAAAAAAAAAGCAAATGTACAAAAATGGCTTCCTGAAAAAGAAGTTGAATATTCACCACTCGAAAATTTGTGTGAATTACGTAAAAGGGTCAAACTATTAGTACCAAAACAAAAAATATACGAGCTTGATCAAATTGCCTTGAAAATGAGACATGAAGTAGTGCGTCTTCCACCTTACCATTGCCAATACAACCCAATAGAACTGATATGGGCACAAGTAAAAAGGGATGTTTCCAATAAAAATGTCTCATTTAAAATAGCAGATGTTGAAAAACTTGTGAACGAAGCGTTGGATGCCGTGGCCATGGATAATTGGAAAAGGTGCGTAAGTCATTATGAAAAATTACAATATGAAGATTTTTTAAAAGAAGGTTTACGTGACGAAATTTTAGAGCCAATTATAATGACCATTAATCCAGACAAAGATTCCGATGATTCGGAAGATGAAGATGACATCAATTTTTAAAATAAAATATTGAGATTTATTAAATGTTGTATTATTATTATGTATATATTTTTAATGTTAAATTAATTAGTTAATAGTATTTCTATTTGAAAATAAAAAAAAATCGTGATACCAAATTAGCAATTCATAGTTTGTATTAAGAAATACTGCTTTGAAATTATGGTGTAAAAAGTAGGTAATTGTGTATAAGATAACACATAAATAAGTCATTAATTTAAATTTGCTGCGTTTTGTTTGGAGCACGTTTTAGAGCCCCTGCGTCAAAACATTCACCAGGCGCGCCTCCATCGAGGGCCACTTTTCGTGAAACCGACTATAGTATAAAATATTATTATTTTTTGAATAGTATGAGGTGTAACTCAAATAACAATATATTTTTCCGTAGTTATTTTATACCTTCTATAAAATTACGTCTGGTTTGCTACATTATTTTCACTGACGTCTGTCATATATTATTCTACAAATGTAGGTTCTTTTATTTATAGCTATTATACAAGAATTTACATCACAGTCTGTTCTTTGTTAGATGATCAATTAATTGTTTTAATCTTCCAAATGAAATCATAAAAAAACTACTGCACTGTAATTGAATGAAAAGGAGTACAATAACTTTAAAGTTTAATGAACTGCCCTTCATTTATTTAAATTATAAAGATTATAAAGAATCATATTTAATGTAGTAAGCGATATTGTGTAGTAAATATATTCTGACAAATGTCATTTAATGGTATATTGTTAAGGAATAATTTATTTTTGGCATCAGGATGACGTAATCTCAATAAAATAAAGACTTAAGCATTTTAAAATTTATGACTTAACTATTCAAAAATAAACAGAAAATAATTTGCTTAACTATACATAAAACTATAAATCATTATTAGATTCTGAATGGAGTGATTCAAGTTATGTATTGCTTTTACAATGATGTTTTATATATATATATTTTACAATTTCAATATAACATTATATATTATAATATAAATGTATACCAATTCTAGACAAACGAATCATCTCTGTTCAGAATCATTTTTCTTATGTATTGATATCTAGCATTGCATTCAGATTTAATAGATCCACTAAAATAATCTATTCTATGAACGAGGTTCACTCCACTCCCTACTGTAAGCAGAGAAAGTCCTCGTCCGGTTCTTTCTTACATTTATATTTATAGTAAATAACAACCATATACGAATCAAATATTTTATAATTAATTATAGTATCTATTAGTCATTTATTTTTATAAACATATTGCTGTATTCCTGTTTGTGGTAGAAAAATAAAAGTAAGTAACAATAAGTTTAATCAAAACTAATATGAAAGATCACTAATTAAATTACGTTTTTAATTATTTGACAGAGAATAATATTTCAAACTAGCCCTTTAAGATATATATTTTTTTTCGTTTTAATTTATTAAAAATTAAATGAAACATGAAACAAAAAAATTTACATCAGCTTGGTGATTAATTGTTCTTAATTTACCTTTGATTTTTATGAGTTAAGTTAGCTCAGATTCTAATTTTTAAAGAAAAGAAAAATATGAAAACTGTGTAGTGAAGTATATTTAAATAACACTTTGAAAATTATAGACTTTAAGAGATATTATAATGAAGTTATAATATGACAATACTAATATTTTAAAAGCAAGAAACGATTGATCGTACTTCTGTCGATTGAGTCATCCTAACCCTCGCTTCATCTATTATTTAACGAAAAAATAGAAAACTTTCGATTCGACAATATCTATTGTTCCGGACTTCGTGTTTGAACATTTTTATTTTCTGTTTTGTTTTCACTTCGAACACAGTGTAAAAGTTTTTCAACTATTAATAAAGATTTTATTCTTACTTCAAAGACTTTTAAAAATTACTCACAAGATAGTCTGACAGACGTACACAAATCCTAATCCTATGCCATTTTACAAGGCGAAGATACCTTCTCTACTTTCTTGTCCGTTTTTGTTCTACTATACATTTAAACTATTTATTAAGTTTAATGTCGGGGATATCACTACTAATCACCAACCTAGTTATTTATATATAAACATTGAAATATTTCATTTTTCGTAATTCATTCAATACGATATTTATGTTTAATTTTTTCAGGTTAATTTGATTTTTATTTTGTATGCATAACGGCTTGTGTCCACTAAATTTAGTACAGTTTACAAAATAAAAATATTTTAATAACAAATAAATACATAAGTGTGGATTGTTATTTTATTTTATGAATTATATTTCAATATTGCGATAAATAATAAATAATAATATATTATGATTACTATACTTTGCAATAGAATGAAATCTACAAAAAGATTGAATTTCGTGTTGACTTATTTGCTGAGGTCGATGATGATGTACGGAATGATGTTATCTGTTTCTTTTGTAGTGCCTTTAGTATACGATGACAATTATAATAATGTGTTGCATTACGGTTGTTTAAGTTATTGCCGTCGTTGACTGTTATTAAATTAAATTTGCCTCGTGCTAAAAGCTTTTGGCATAAAAGTTCAAATAGTAATTTTGCCGCAGTCTCTGCGTTTTAGTCGATGTTAATGTTGGAGAAAAAGTAAAAACTAAAAAAACTATAGAAAATCAAAGGATTATCCTTTATTGAAATATTATGATCTAGGTACTTACTAAGCATTTATAAGAATCCAGGTTTCAAAAATGGCCTTATTGACTTTTTTATCAAACAATAGAATAATATGTTTCAATTAAAAAAAAAATAGTTTTTCAAAAAAAGTTAAATAACACTGTATATAATGTATAATTAAACATAGTGGTCTTTGAAAAAAAGGTTTTCTAATAGGAGAGCTTATCTGCAGCTCACAACGGCCGAAATATAACATAATATATCTACATAATAAATTAATATTTATGGGGAGAAAAAAAACCACCCACACATGATGGAAATAAACCTATTCGATTGGTGTCCGAAATAAAAATCAAATCGTATCGAACTCGCACCATCCTCGAAATACTCGTATCGCATTTCTATTATGTTGCGTACATGCATTAATTGTCGACGACACCACTGAGACTGTGCAGTAATAATGTTAATTGTTTGATTTATCAACAAGTATTCAATTTTCGTCAGAAACTTAATTACGTCTGTGCGATGGTATAATATATTAGGCACTCGAACGTCGTATCGTTTCCAGTTCCGGATGTGAAATAGCGAGAAACTCATATAATGTATTTCGTCGATATAGTAGGGTTCCCAAAAAGAGATGATGTGGGGGAAGGGGAGGAGAGAAATCCAAATTCTCCGTATGTACGCATCGTTAAGTGCAAACAATCGCGTATGTTGAGTTTAGGTGAGCGTTAAACTGACATAATATGTCTATGTCCAATTCAGTTACACCTAGACCACATTATCTTAACTATACAGTGTATCATCATAATATATAATAGAAGAATAAACTCGGTTTAAAATATAATGGTATCATCTGTAATCTAAATTGCGTGTATGTATGTATGTATGTATATATGTGTGTATGTATATGTGTAAGTGGGTTCGTGGGCGAAAAATATATGGTCTCATATCAAAAACAAAGGAGCAATTTCACTGTTGCGTTTAGAAACGTAACAAATATCTTTCTTTTTAAAGAAAAGGGAAATTAATTGTACATTTTAAAATTTGTCTTCTTCCTCCTCCCCCTCACATTAAAGTATATACTTTATTCCTTTTATCTGAAAAATTATATATATATATATCAAATGCACATTATGTGCTGACTATGGAACGTCCGTAAAGGTGGAGAACAAAAAGGCATTTCGTTCCAACCGAAAACTTCAAATCGATTGATTTTTTTTGATTAAATTTACGCTTTTAATTTTTAGGTAAATTATTAATATTACAGTTGTTACAATATTAAAAATTATAAATATACGTGCCAAAAACAATTTTGGTGTACCATTACTGTGTTCATTATAAATTATAATAATATATGCGTTCACGTTCGTATTATACTCCTATTTTCATATTTCCCATTTATCAATAAATTATTCAATTATAATGTAATATATCCATGTCTAATTGGTTAAGCCGCTTATCTGTTTCCATATATTATGAACACTCGGTAGTATAAAAACGAATATGTATTATTGTCACAATGATAAATTCACGATGGTAATATTTCTGTGTTACTATTGTCTTCTCGTCAAAAATCTTTACGCACGGCCATGTTACAGCAACCGTTAGTAACAATAATAATGTAACGATTACAATCGTTTTGGTTTCATTGCCGGATACATTTAGTTTTATTCCGCACACACAACCGAATTACTTGCATGTTTCTCTTGTTCAAGAATAAGTATAATCATTTTTTGGATCATCATAAATTTTCCAGTGAGACGTTAAGCCCATAATATATTAGTGTGTTTAATTTAATGTCCACTGATATACTAATATTGTTAAAAATGAAGATTATGACTGTATTCATTACTGATCGTTTAAAAAAAAAATTTACAAAAATCGAAAATTTAAATTGTCTATAAATAAGTCAAAATATGACAAAATACTTTGAAAACTTAACCATCTATAGAAAACGCCAAGATAGAGATTTGGTGAAAATTTTAAGTTGTTACGGTTTCTATTTTTGAGTAAGAGCATTTTAAAAAAATTTATTTTGTAAAAACGTGATTTTGCGTAAAATTTTCCGTTTTTTTGTAATTTTTTTATCGTTTTTTTCGATTTTTTTAAAAAGTATTGAAAAAGTTGGATTTTTGACATGCCCAAATACCATCTAAATTCACTTTCCTAACATAAAAGTTGCTGTTTGAGAAAATCGAAGCATTTTTACAGCCAAAAAAGGTGTTCTCAGACACACACAAAAAAAAAAAAAAAAACACACCATTGTAAAACCAATAGATTACATCACTCCGTTCAAAATCTAAAATATATTCTGCATATTCAGAATATTACAAAATATTACATTGCTTTTAGAAAATAATTTTATGAAAGTATTCCGAATACTGTATTGAGAATGCTTTATTCGGGATACTACACAAAGACTGATAATTTCATAATATACAATTATCTTTTGATTATGATGATCTTATTTAGGTAATGGAACAAAAACGAAAATTAACTTTGCAATGACTGTGTCTTATTGTTTTTTGTGTGATTTAATTTCCATGGAAAAATTCTAAAGTTACCTATATAGATCTAAATTAACTTTACACATTGAAACAAATTTTATGAATGAACTCATACATTTTATTACGGTAATTCTAAAAAAAAAAGTTAAAAGCCTTGAAAATGTTTTAATTGTAAAATATAATAAATTCTTACACTATCAAGTATTATCTTTTGGAGATAATAAAAATTAATTGTATTCTATGTGACTACTATTCAATATGTTGTGTGAAGAATAAAATGCTTTCTTTATTATTCCGTAAAACGTATATATTTTTATTCCGTTCAAAATGTAACTAAGTATTATAATTACATATTTTTATTAACATCAGTGTTTTGTTTGGTCATAAAAAAATAACAACAATAAATTTCTGTTGACCAAGTAAACAATCACAATTAACTCTTTATTTTATTTCTGAACGGAGTGATAGAAACTATTGATTTTACAATGATGTGTGTTTTTTTTTTTTGTGTCTGACGACAACTTTTTTTGCAGTAAAAATGCTTCGATTTGCTTATACAGCAACTTTTCTGAAAGGAAAGTGAATGTAGATGGTACTTGGGCTAGTCGAAAATTCAACTTTTTTAATACTTTTTGCAAAAATCGAAAAAAATGTTAAAAAAAATTACGAAAAAACGGGAAATTTTACGCAAAATCACATTTTTACAAAAAACATTTTTTTAAAATGCTCTTACTCAAAAATGAAAAACCGCAACAACTTGAAATTTTCACTTAATCTTTATATTGTTGTTCTTTATACATGGTTTAGTTTTCAAAGTATTTTGACTTATTTATGGACAATTTAAGTTTTCGATTTTTGTAATTTTTTTTTTTTTTAAATATCTATAAAATATAATTGGATGGCCGAAAACTCTCGAAACTGTAATACAAAGTTTATAATAAGCTTACCTTATCAGCACTAAAAAATATCGGAAATCGTTTCACTAAAATTTTTTTTATAAGCCCATAAAATTCAAATTTGTATAAAATATGTTAAAATCGCGATAATTTGCAAGTTATTTTGTAGTTGAAAATTCATAAAATTTTTTCTGTTTATACTTAAGATTCAAAATTTTAACACTAGGTTATCCATAAGCTACTCTTCATAAATCTATTTTTATTTATTATGACAATTTACGTATACAATTACACAGAAATCATTTATTCTTATCCTAGTATGTCATACAATTTGACTGAATATTTTGTTTTTGTATAGGTATTTATTATATAATGCTAACATAACTGACTTTGAAAGAAAAACTTTCGATTTATACGCTCGTTATAGTAAACTTGTTTGAAAATTTCATAATAAATATTAATAGAGTTAGTCATCGGTTGCGTTACTCTAAAAAATATGACCGGGTATTTTTTCAATTTTATGTTATCACATATGATGCAGTAATCTCCATTCGTTACGAGTATTGTAAATTATTTTTAACTTGAACGTATTGCGTATTTATGTTGCAGGATCTTAGAGTTTTATTCGTACCGTGGATATTTGCTATGTTCCTGGCTACTGCAGTGGACGTCGCACATTCGGTGTACTTGTATGGACTTGACACGGTAAGCTATACATACATACGCTTTCATATAAAATATTAATATTATTATTATTATTATCTGATGAATTACGTTACGATAATGCACGTATTTCTCGACACCACTTTGTAAACGTATAAACACATCATTTCACACCCCTTGCCCGCTGTGCTCCGTATTGTCTTGATGATAACCGTCTGTGTTTTTTAAAAAACATAAGTATACCAAGTAACACAAAACTAACGTTAATTCAGTCACAATCCAAATGCAGATACCATAGCTTGTATCCCCACTCCACACCTCAGAACAATCATTAGCTGGTAATATTTTGATAAATTTTTCGTAAAAATATTGCACTAATCTATTTTGTCGGTTTAAATCATATCCAATAAGTATCTATGGTTCAAAATTCAATTGATGTTAATTAAGTTTACTTATCTATTGTTTTTGAATGACTATGCGACAAGATAAATTATAATGTTTAACTGTAAGTAATAGTTTTAATTCAATTTCAATGTTATCATTTTTTATCATTTAAACTTCATTTATATTTCATTTTATACATTATGACAATAATCATAATTACAAATTCATTAAGTACTTATCTAAATCTTGGCTAGTATTTCAAATTTATAAGTACTTATTGTATGTATTTATAACTGTTACCTGTAATATCTTAAAATATATACAAATATTTTTTTTTTTTTGGTTATTGGAATACATATAATCTGTAATTTTTTTTTTTATAAGAAGCCTGTTTGGTCTTTTAATTGATTATATGAGTAATTTGATTGAAATTAGTTATCCATTACTCATTAGTAACACTTTTAACTTGATTTTAAAATAAATAAATAAATAATAAATAATAATATAATTTGATTTCTCGTAGAGACAATAGGTTAACTGTATTTATGTATTTTTATCATAGCCATATATTTCAGTAAGAAAATTATATAAGAAAATACTTAATTAATGCAATGAATTTTAAAATGGATTTGGATATGGTTATATAAAGATCTGAAAATAAAAATATAGAATATATATAACGGCGCACTAGGTATGCAATTTAATAGCATTTTGGTCGTGGGAAACAAACTACGGTATTATAATTTAATATGACTGTAGGCTATAATTATTAATAATTTAGTTAGAATGTAAAATATTATGCATTAAAATTTAAAATATATATATATATATTAACTGTAAAATTAAAATATATATTCTAATCTTATAGTTATAAGCTATGTGTTTTGGTGTATGAAAAGTGTACGAATCAATAAATTATAATATTAATTATTAATTTATAAAATATTCCAAATGATTTATTTTTCAAGTTCCTGAACTAGTATATTTTGTATTTACTTAAGGTATTTTATTTTTATTTTAACTCTTCTATTTTACCAATAAGAATTAATATAATCTCGAATTTAATTGGAATTCAATTTAATTCGTTGCAGACCATGTGCAAATGTATACTTTTCCTTTCTCTCCAGGCAACCACCCAGGATCTTGTATCTTGATAGACAAGTGTACTCATCAAGTGTACTCGACATCTAGAATTAACTTTTGAAAAACAACGCGAGTTTCACGAACAAAGCTTCTTTTCTAGAACTGCGCTTTATTTGTGTCACACTGTCACGATGAGTCGCGACGACTAACCAAATTCAAAAAAAAAAATAATTACTTTTTGTAACTGTTATACATACCGTATATAAGTTTAACTTCTGAAATCACATTCGATGTTATCAACCGTGCACTGCACGCGTGCTTATAACACGTATGTATAACATATACCAAGATCTGTGTATAATACACTAATGTAGTTCTTCACGTTTTTGACGTTATACATAGTTCTACTCTTACCGCCGGTGACAGACTCGAGGAGTTTTCTCCGATCTCAATGTTAATGACGTAAAAGCTTTTTAAACAACGATAAAGTAAAAATGACGTCTTAGTAAGTCATTTCACGCGCTTCACTTTGTCCGTAATATACGTAATACCATTATACGTTTTAGTAAACATAGTTATTCTCTATTTTATCAAAAAATAATTTTATTAAAACTTCCGTAAAATTTATTTAATTTTTACATCTCTCGGAAATACTAACACTCAATAATTATATATATATTACACAAACTATATTAAACTGCGGGTTATTGGTTATCATTTAATAAAATTAAGTTGATCAAAAAAATTACACTCTTTTGCCTTTGTAAAATATATTTTTAAGAAATATTGGATGAATTTGGTATTAGTAATAAAAATAAAAAAAATAAAAAAATTAGTTTTTTTGAATCTTGTAATTCTTTCATTTTTACATTTTAATAACAATTATATTTTTAGAAGACTCGATTACATTGTAACAAAAACTTGATTTACCGCATCGCTTGATTCTCGAATAGTCTCCCATCTATGCATAGTCATTTTGCTCCAAAAATAAGTTACCATTTTCCTCCACTGTTCATATAATATACCTACTTAAGAATGTAATTTAAAATCACAATTTAAAGTTTAAATTTGTTTAAAATTATATTTTTTCAACAAATAGCAGTCACCAGCAAACTTATTATTATATTATTATTATACAACTTATATCATTCACAGTTTTCTTTTTGTTAATTTGTGAAGTAGTTTAAATATTAGTTCATAGAGGTTTAACGATTGAAAAAAGTATCTAGAGGAAAATGGACTGTAGATGAAAAGAGGTATTTATTAATTAATTGTAGAGGAGAAATGGTTTTTTATTTTTTTGAATGGTTCCGTCCACCCATATTTTGAGAAGTGGCTTAACTAATGCTGACTACTGATATAAAGGTGTTACTAATATACTATGATTAATATTAATTATATATATTATTGTTATATTACTTATTTTATTTCTTTTGATATAAAATACAACCAAAATGTATTTTCGCTGTTCCATTAAATCTATGATGATGTGAATAATATTTTACGTTTCAACTATCAACCAAATTTTTTTATGTATATATTATATAGACTATAGTTTATTCGAAATTTCTCAATTCAAATAAAATATAATATAATATTTCATATTGGCGCAATGCAATTGCCATGATTGAATTAAGCTGACGAATCCGTTTATTTATATTGCTTACGTAACTTATATTTGATTTACTTTATTAGATCTTAGTTGAGATGCCATTTGATTGAAGTATAATTTAATTGTTTTATAAGTTCGTTTAATTCAATTACTGTTTAACGAAATTAATCTAAAATCTTACCAACGACAGTGAGTTGCTTAATAAATCAATACTTAAATATTATAGCTAAGGTAATGCAAAATTCATATCGAGCGATGAGAATAATAAATAAACAATACGTTTAATAGTCGAGTACAATAATAATAATAATAATAATAATAGTATTATAACATTATGCAAACGTAATTGTTTCTGAGAGAGATCAAACTATGACAATAATTGCGTTTAACAATTTCACTTATTTGTACACGTGTAAGGTTTTAGAAAAATTGTTTTTGTGAGGATATTTTGTATCGTTAGAAACTGTTGGTTAGTTCGTATTCATTTATAATACTGTACTGAAACATATTATGTCCAATGGAATTTTCAAAAATGCCGAGTTTATCGATTATTCTTATTTTTATTCTTTCAATAATGACAAACCACCATTTGTGACATTGTTAAAAACAGTATAGAACAAAAGAAAAAAAAATACTTTTATCATTAAACTTTTTCTATGCACTCCTGAACTCTAAACAAAGTTATAAGCTACAAGTTCTTGAGATGTACTAATCAGTTTACTTATAAGTTATAGTTGCTGTGTTTGAATGCAAAGTATTTAGCTTATACACCTTACAAATATAAAAAAGATAATACTAGTATACTATAACATAATATTATAGCGTGAATAAATAATGTTTTTTTACAATTAATATAAGTTTTGTATTAAATATAATATTTTTATAATCTAAAACTGTTAGTATTATTTATTGAACTCGCCTAATTTTTTTTTAATAATTATACTTTTCAAATAAAACTAAAATTTCACTTGTACAAAAGTACAATACAAGGTCTTTATTCGTGTTTCGGTTAATATGATGAATAAATATATAATAAGTACCTAAATGTTATTCATGAAAAATCAAAGATGTAAATGAATAAAATTAATAATTACAATATAGTATTAAATTTAATTCAACAAACTAAAGGTGTATAAGGTATAAAATTGAATATCTAACGAATAGAATTGTTAATATTTAATAACAATATAATTGTATTATAGAAGTATAAGCTCTATAACACATTTACAATAGTATTTCTTTGGTTTGTATTCAATATTATTTACATATTAATATAGCATACGTCTATAAAGAGTAAAAAACCAATTAGGTACGCGTGGTGCAATCTACATATACATGATTTCATTTCTTGATAAAATAATTTCTTAAAGTTTTATTAAAAATATAATATTTTAGATACGAAAAGAACTTTTGAAATTTTCAAATGTTTTGCTTACACAATTCAAAGAGATTAATCTCAAATAAACTAAAATGTGTATTAAACCGACTTCTATAATAATATTAAGACCTGTCATAGGCATGCGCATAAACATACCCGTTATTCAAGGAGAGATTGTGACTTTTTAATGGATAATTTATAATATAGATAATTTCTCGTAGAAAATCTTTGGCCTTTGTAACCCTGCAGTGTCTGCCGTTTTAAATTGATAGTGTTACGCGGTACATGAAAACGTTTTTATCTGACGGCTAACTCGCGTGCACTTCTAACCGTAATACGTTTTCATCTTGTACGCAACAGATTTATCGGGAAATTATAGTATATTTTCTTGTTTTGTAATTTTACCTACTCGCGCATTTATACGTTTATGAAACTGTAACGTTTTTAATGTTGCCGCTTTTACAAAACGTATCCATAAAACAAGATGCAAACCACGTTTGGTAATATATTATTTCAAATTACTGATCCTTTGTACAGCACACTATTAAGAATATAAACATATATTTTAAATTAACATATTTAGAGTTTAAAGTGCCACGTACAATCGATTAGTTTTAAAATCCTGAATGTGTATGTAAATAAACAATATATGTATATAATACTTGCAAAACGATTATGTAACAAAAAATTGTTTTGATAAATGATTAAAAAAGAAATTCAGAATTATCATTTCAAATCCATAAATCTATAAATCTATATGTTTTTACTTATCGCTTAATCTTCTACTGATTTATCTCTAAACCTTATTTCATAAACATTCCCAAATACGTCACAATAATATTTCATAATTTGCACCCGATAAAGACGTATAGAAATCAACGTAATAAATACAAAAATATTTAAACATAGTAATTTTCATATTAATAATTAATGAAAATAAAAGTTATTCCTAACCTAACCCAACCTTTGCAGATAATTGAAACACTTGTACCAGTGAAGTAATTCCTATTCTTTTGTTTTGTTCTCTTTTAAGTGTTCATGATATAAATATCATCCAATCAGAAACGTCGTAATCAGGGTAGGTCCATATAGGGTCCACACACCCCTTGCTCTGGAAAAATCATCGATGATATTTTATTTGTACTTGTATTCTTTAAAATTAATTAAACGTTATAGAAAAAATTATCAAATGATACGAATAGCATGACATAATATTAATTTATACCTATTTATAAGTTAAAATAAATTTTTAGTGATGTAACGAACTGTTCAATTGTCGAGCTAAAACACTTAACTGTTTAGTTCGACATTCGATTAAGAAAATATTATGTTAATTTTCATAAAAACAAATTTTACCCTAATAATTAACTAATAATCACCAACTAATCAGGGTTAGTAACATTACTATAAATTTTTAATATAATAATGATTATAATATTTATTTTTGATAACCATGGTTGACCTTTATCAACTGAGCAGATCTTAAATTTTATCTTTTGTTATGTTGGTTCCATATCCATGAGCTACAGCCCACTTATGGATCGTGGACAACGTTCAATTGGACCCTAGACCAGACCATATAATATTGACATTTCTTAATTATATATTATATTTGAAATAATATTATTATATATTTTTTTATATATCTAGAAACTTAATGTTCTTTTCAATATCCTATTGTGGGAACGAACTTTTTTACTTAAATTTTTTTTTAAATAAATGTAGAAAAAACTGAATGTTGAGGATGATTTAAGGCTAAAATTATCTAGTTTTAACTCGGATATTGATCCTCGTGGGGGACAATTAATGATAAAAATTACATTTAATTGTTGATTTAAGTTTTATTTTTTTTTTTTATAAAAATTGGTTTTTAATTCTTCTATTTATACTAATTGACGTAGCTATATGTAATTATACACATATATACATATATAGGTGTGTTATTGACTATTAGTGGGCCTTAAAGATTTTATTTACAAAATTGGTGGTCCACATAACTAAAAAGGTTGGGAACCGTGGTTTTATTACAACACTCGTATCGCGTAACCGAATACAATGCAAAACAAATAGATACGAAACTCGTCAGTCGGTAATATTGTCTATTTTAATACAAACTCGTATCTATGATAAATTTTATTTTATTTTGTTTCTGTGTTTAATTATGAAATATGAAAAGAGAAGAACTTGAAAAATTATTTAAACCGGTATCAAAATAATCCTTTACTCGATGTTGTTAAATCATCATGAACAAAATCAATCAATGTGCAGTACTTTAATTGATGCATCAAAAATTGTGAATACTAGTATCATTGACATCCATTAACAATAGTTTTAAATGTTATATTTCAAATTCATTATTCGTTCCGACTAAGTATCATAATTTTCTTAATCCAGAATTATTAATAAAAAGAAACTAAAATCTCATTACGATTGGTTAGATAATGGGAACTAAAGGGGGTATTCTAAAAAATGGATAGGGCTTTTTGTAAATACTGTGTGTCGCTTGATAAAGATTTTATTGGCAAAGGGTCTAATCAAAAAATTTGATCTCTAATAAGCGAACTAATTGTTAAATAGAAAGATTCTATTATAAAATCAACACCACATTCAAAAACTTATTATTATCGATATTGTACCTTAGTGGTAGATAATTTTTTAAAATGGATTCCGTACTTCATTACCGATTTAATTTTTAGTTAAATATTAGGAATGGTTAAACTACTATTTTTTTTTTACCTTAACTTCCCCTCCCCCTCAAAAAAAAAAATTCTGGCTGAGTCCTTTTACCCGATAATGCTATACGAGTATTTACTTACAAGTTCAGTTGTATGAAGAACGCATTTTTTACAAAATTATGTCATATTACATTATCAGGCAATAGCTATATCTTGAATGAAGTTGTTCTACATCAAACGTAATAATTGTTTACGTGATTTATTATAGGACCTTGAACGATAAAAACAGAGTAATATTAGAATTTTAATTTCAAAATACTTTGTCACTCCTGTTTATAGTTTTTCATTCAGTTGACCAATATAATTGTGTAGAAGGAAGAAAATCCGTATACATTTAAATTTTCAGTTTATAATTTATAAATAAATTACAATAAATATAATTGCATACTTGCTCGATATTTTCGGCGAATTGCTTGTAAAATACTATTTAAAATATCTTCAACTTTAAACACCAAATGATGTCATTTTTAAATCATTACTATAGTGCATTTTATCTTTTCTGTGTTTTAATTAAAATTACTAAGATAATTAACTGTACGGTGGTACCTACTTGTTTTTGATTTAAATTTCATAAAATAAGAATAACATTTAGGTGAAAAACAGATTTTTTTTTTTTTTGTTATAAATATGTCTACGTTTCCGAATCACGTTTCACGAAGAACTACACATTTAAAACTTTTAATTTGAAAGAAATAATCAATAGTTTTTTAGCAGTCCATTATCCATTATGTAATTTATTATTATGTAGGAAATGTTCATCCCCTCTATGGAAATACTTTTTTACCAATGAAATCGGAGAACCGAGTAAGTTGAAAAACTGTTATTTTTTTTTATAAATACATTTTTATTTACCGTCTTTACAAATGCGAGTAAAATGATGAGCGGACGTAATAATAACGCAGTACGATGATGATAATAAAAAGTTCACGTTGATGTATACAATATAACATAAGTGCAACGGTGCTCGCACCGACTACAAAAAGTGTGTACACGTATTTCGTTTGCTATGATATTTCGTTCCAGCTTTGTTAGCAATCAGTGTGGATTTCTCGAAAAACGTATTTATTTCTTAATCTTTTGAAAACGATTTCCAGCAAAGTGTGATAGACGATAAGTGTTCAGCGAGAGCATTTTGGTCGAAAGCTGCCGAGCACGGCGATGAAATTTTGAGTAATGAGATTTGATCAGTTGTTCCAAAGAGGGTAGAGCTTGGTGAAGAATGAAGATTGTTATGAGTTGTGTGTAACCGCTGGGGTGCAGCGGTTATTTATCTTAGGAAAATTGATTGGAAAGCCTTAAGAGTTTTCGTCCTCGGAAGGCACAACACAACGCCCCAGAGTCGACCCACAGTATTATTTCAGGTCAATACATTAATAATTTCACTGCAAATGGTGTTTTATTTGCGTCTATATTTTCAATCACACGTTTTAATATAAATTGAAAAAGAGACCGGAAAGATGAAAAAATTTAAAATGAAGAACCTTATGATAATAATTATTAATTTTCAGCTGCAAAAAAACAATATTCTATAAAATTGCTTTTATAATTTTCATATAATAATACGCATAATAATATAAAGAATAATTTTCTTTTTGATAAAAAAAGTTCTTATTACGTAGTGTATATAATGATGTAAGGGCTCCTTCAATATAACTGGCTCGATTACTCAAAAATAAATAAATATGGTGTTTGTTTCAAGTATTTTGTAGTATTTTCAAAGTGATTAGAGTAGGAATCAGCCATTAAATAAATTGGCTTATGAAGCATTTGATGCATGGAAAGAAGCTCTAGAGGTAATACAGTATCTATATATATATATATATATATATAATTTCATTATGAATAATGAATAAATTATTAATATTATTAATGTATTTGAATTTTTTTAATGTTTTTTTTTTTAGATATTTAGTAATCATTCAAATTGTGACTACCTTAAATCTGCTGTTTTTAATAGATTCTGATCATTTTATTAATATTTATACAAACAAATAACCATCAATTTTTGAAGCTGTCAACGCTGATAAGTGTGTAAAAAAAATGCTTGATAATAATATTAATTTAAATTAGTTATAATACAAATTACAAATAATTTTTATAGATTATCTAAAATAATCAAAAATAGAAAAAAATTACTCTAAAAATTCACTGCTTTATATTATATAGACGCTAGGAATAAGTTTACCCATTTATAGTATATTATTGTTTTATGTATAAAATACAAGTACATATACATTATACATATACATGTAACAATTTAGCTAATTACATACTTCCAAAGTAAAATATATTAATAATAAGTACGTTAGTACGTTTAGTAAGTTTGGGTCTATGACTAACTACTAAATAAAATAAAATTCTGAGTTCATCTCCTCCTCCCCCCTCACACCAAAAAAAAATCTGAACACGCTACGACTGGTCTTACATTATTATTGTTACTACTTACCTACCTTATACATGCTATATAATACACATCAGCTGTTTATCTTAATTATTATGATGAACATTATACTTATTCCCTGTACGTGTGTAATATTGTCATGTAAACATATTCATAATTATTATGAAGCCACCGATATAAATTATACGTGCGGAAACAACGATTTTTAACGCTGAGACAACTAACGCACCACCTGTCACAAACTCACGCGTGATTATTAGTGTCCTGCAATGTCCATAATAATTTTGGTATCAAAGCTAGATTTACAAATTATATTATATTCTCCACGTGATTATTTTGATATGTAAACCGTACAAGTCTCGCTTCTACGTATTCATTTTGTCTGTGTCAGCAAACAGTTACTAACACACCGAATTTCATTTTTTTGAATGCCATTAAAATTCATCATATTATATATATATACTTGAATATACATAAAACTATGAGCAATAAAATATTATATAATGACTTATCTATCGAATCACAATGTTTCTTTTTTAACATTTTCATTATTGTTCATATTTTTATACAGAAACCGATCACTACTAAATTACACATTTTGTTATTTAGTTTTTTTTTTTTATCTAAGTTATTTTTATTTTTTATACCGGTAAATTTGTATACATCATCAACACTGAATTTTTGAATTTGTGTAAAATAAGTTTCTTTTTATATTGTTATTGCATATTTCAATGATACTTTTAAATTAATTTCTTTAATTATCCATAGCCGTGTAAATTATGTACAGTGTAATTTTGTAAACATAAAACATACATGTATAATATTTTTGTACAATGTATTTGAAATGAATTTCTTTTTGGAAATAACTTAAATTTCAAAAGGGATGTGCGATGCTAAGTAGTAGCTGGAGATTTAATTATTTTGAACCGGATTTGGTTAATACAATGAGTACAATAGAACTATATGAGTACTTCAATATTAAGATGTTTATCAATAACTTAAACAATAATTCAGATGTTGTTATTATAATTGAGCTAGATTATTTAAATAAAATATACAATTTTAAATTGACATCGTATGGAAGGTATATAAACATAAGCATAGTAATTAAAAATCCATAGTTTTTATTGTTGAAACTTTTATTAACCTGTTTTAAAACGAATAAACGTTTTTGGTTTATAATGAAAACAAAAGAAAAACGCAGTCTTGTAATTCTATAAAATATTAATATGTTTAACTAGTGTAGCTACTGAATTTTTTATAGCCGATAAAATCAATAACCAAATACGAATACCTGTTATATTGCAACCTATTTTTGATCATGTTTTTAACATACAGTTGTCACCTATATATTATGGCTAAATTAATATAGGTACATGACGAGTAAAAATTAAACAAAAGATAAAACAGTCGGCATGCACTGCAACTAAAAGATAACGGGGACAATATCATAAATATTCATCGAGAACAAGGTTAATCCTCTAATCAGTACCTTGATGGCAAGGAAACGGCGAAAATGTGAAACCTACGAAATAGTACGAAACGTTAGTATACAACAAAATACATTATAGATGTACTCGTAAAATAACTGAAATTAAATATGAATACAAGTGTTAAATATTGCCTAGCGGCATAATAAGGCAGCTGTGTTTAATCGTACGGTCACTGGTTCGAATCCGGGTGGCACAGCCGTCCGGTTAGAAGATGCTGCTACCACCCCCTAACAAATCTCCCTAACAAAAAAAAAAAAAAACCAAAAAAATATGAATTCGTTTAACAAATTTCGAGGAGAAGTGCCAATAATATTGATATTTTACCCGTAAAATATGTGGTGTTATTATTATCGCATAGTTCATATTCCTGTACCGTAAATCCTAATCAATAGTTTTCAAAACATATATTTGTATCGTAAGTAGCCTTTGAAATAAGAATTTATTAGCTCTTGATCGGACCTAACAATATTATGAGTTTCTGTTGGTTCTTCAACTGCAGTATAATGTGTAGTCGTGTTTTTTCCAGAAACACTATATTTAAAGTATTAAGATTAAGTAGTTCAAAAGTTTCATAAATCTTTTGATGGTTTAGCCGCCAACCCGATTGTTAAGCAGAACGCCTTTAACACTTAAGTTTGCTTATTTTTCAATATTTATTTTCGTGTTTTGAAATTCGCATTAAAACTAAATTGCAAGAACAATGAAATAAGACATCTCGTTTATAACAGATTTTGGTTTTTTACCCCGGATCAATCAAGTAGGTACTCAGCATGGTATTATTCGAGTTCGGCTGTCTGCTTGATAAATGATAATCGTATACGTCTCAATACGATAATATATTATATTCACTCGAGCTAATAATGAGATGAGTGTAGCCCAGTACGTAGTCTTCGTAGTTCGTACATATATTGTCTGTACCATTTTCACTGTAATATTCCTGCGAAATAAAACCACCCTAAAATAAACCGGTGTATGTATGATTTTTTTCTAAACATCAAAATATGTCTCGTGAAATCGAAAAATCCCTTATGATGACGTAGAAAAGTATGTAACACAAAACTCGACCTAGTATAAGTCCTGTCATAAATTAAACAACCCTTATATTGATACCCTTTTATGCGATTGTTATATTGTTTAATAATACAATACACTTCGAAAGCGATTTATCACAATATCACATTGTATTGCAAAAAACATTTTTGCAATACATTTATTTGTCTTGGAAACCATTTCATTAACATACAGATTAGATAGTAAAATGTTGCTTTCGTCATCAATTCTTCGTTTATCTAACATTCGTTCCGTTCACGCGCTGTGCATTTCTACTGAATACATGTACCGATTTAATAACGTATTTATTTCTTTTCAGCCAATAATATATGACATAAAACCCGTCACATTTACCGATTTTATTACTGCATCTTCTCCGACTCTTCTATGCGTTTCCGAGTCGTTTCTTTTAGTGTTTTATTAAAATATGGTTTTTGTTTTTTTTTTTTTTTTGTTGACACGTGTTTGTTTGGACGAAATATGTTTTCTGCACAATTGAAATCACAACCCATTCTATGTACAATTCAAACATTTCGTTCTATACAAGTTATTGCACACGAAAAATAAACCCCAAGGAGAAAAGACACTTATCTTCCGGCAAGTCGACTCCGACACATTATCCAAACGAGAAACATTGTGTAGCGGGTCCGATGACCCACACTACCCGCTGAGTCACATTATGTGCGCTCGTTACGTACGTTTTTTACGACCTTTACATCGATTCACGTAAACCTCGTTTTGATTTCAGCTTTTAACCTGGATTCTCGATTTTCTAGGCTTACAATCTGAAAATTATTAAAAATCCAACGTTTTCTGAATCATGAGGAACGGATCGATGCGGTGACACACTGACATCTGTAGTATAATAATTGAAGTGGTAGGTAATATAGGTGGGTGGGTAAAGGATACATAAGTCACCAAACGGTTTTAGCGATTTTCACAGGTGATTCATCTTATCGAAAGACCGAGGCAACCGGAAGAAACTTATAAGAAATGCTTGCAAAAAATATGCTCTAAAATAATTTCCTATAATACTATATTTTACGGGTGGATTACTACAAAAAGCATTGTAATCTAAGACCACTTTGTAAATAGCATTATTGCTTTGAAGACGATGGTTCATCGACAAATGGACGTATAAAATAATCGGAGTTTTGGTGATATAGGATTGGAATGGATAAACGATTTACGACACCAAATAATTGTTTATAAGCATATAATAATTTATAAGAAATAAAAAAAAAAAAGAAAATCTCCATCAATGTTATATAACTGTTATATAATTTATAATTAATATCCCGTTTTCGACAATATTAACGATTGTTCGAAAATATTACAACCAAACAAAACTCCCAATAAAAATATTTTAAAATACTCACGAAAACAGGTTCTTCTGTTTGAATCACGTTTCTCTGCCAAAACAATTAAATTCATATTAATTTTAGAAAAATAAATCGTAGAAACAACGAACTGTTTCGTCTCGGACGATTTCAACCGTAACTACTGCAAAAGGACTAAATAGTAAATTTGAAATAATATCGTGCGTGGGTGATTTTAGTGATTCTAGGATTTGTTTATACGAAATCGTAACAATAAAAATACGGCCGGTCGACCGGAATAACAACCGGTATGGTTCAGCGTGGGCGTGAGACACGTCAGACGATCAGCATATCGTTCGCGAACCGCGTTCGGAGAAAGTAAGAAACGCTTAAGGATTCTAGGACGAGCAATCTACTTCAACTCATTCGAAGAACCAGAAGTGACTTAAATGTACACATTTTGAGGGCAGAGCACCGCTAGTCAATTTGAAGATACATAATTTAGTATGCGTGAATAGAATAATTACCTACTCAAGATACGTATATACCCGTTGTTATTCATCTCTGTGATGGACACGATTTTACCTGGAGTACTATCCAATGATTTTTAATCACTTTTAATGCATGGTAAAAATTTAAACTGATCGTTTTGATTATAGTATTCATGTAGCACATATTCACATGAGAAAATAGTATATCTGGTATATAAGTAACGAGTACTATTATTGTGCTTATTTATTATTATTATTTGTCTATTTATTATGTAAAAGTTGTGTAGAAGATGTTTCCAACCTTTTACTATTACACAATCAAACTGCATTCGAATCTACAACAGATCATTGAATGTTTTTTATTCTTGTAACCCTAATATTGAAGTGTTTATACGTATATGGACAGTTCCATGAATTTAAAAGGATCCAGATCAAAATTATCACAGTTGGTCCTGCTATTTTCTTAACTTAATTACCAATTACTTACCAATTACTATAAAATATAACATTATAAAATATTAACATTAATCTGAAAGTATTAATTATATTTAATTTAGTCTTGTATTGTAAAAGGTATAAAATATAAAACTGGGCTCTTAATTTTTTTTTTTTTCATTTCATTATGTTTTTTGAAGGAGGGTGATCAATGGAGCTCCCTCCAACCATCAATTGTATGGTTCATAATATTGTAATTTTAATATTCAAACCGTATTTTCGGAGGATAGCTTAAGTGGTACACTGTTCGTTTATATTCAACAAATGGTCGTTATACTGTTAGACTGTGGTCGAAACACCAGACTAAATAAACCACGCGCTTGCCGCTTATTTAAACTATTGCTACAGAGCATCAAAAACAGCCTTCGAAAACAATGAAACGACGTCGGTCATGACTATTTCTAAAGCGCATCGGACGCAATCGACTATCACCTGCAGTCATAATAATATCTGTTCTCGCATCTCTACTTAAATGTATATAAATATAGATACGCATCCCTATTTTTATACGAATACTGTTGTAAAAAAAAATCACTTTGCAGACGTTAATTGATTATTTCACTAGCATTTTTTTTTTTCAGGTTGAATTCAATCCACCTACGGCCATATTGTATACCATAGATTTTTTTCTACTTATTTTAAACGTAAGTATTTTGTCAATTTGTACTCGTGTTTATATATCTAATATTTAAACCATTTTTTTTTTATTATTGTTTTTTCTGTTAATTATTATTGAACAATCGATACATTTTTAACAGTTCACTTGGGGCAGTAAAAGGTTAAAACCAAACCAGTTTAGATAATTATTGAATTATGCAGAATTATGTGCAATATAGTTGGGTGCACTTCCTGTTTATGCATAACAACCGATATTCGAGCGTGGCATTTATAGAGAAGCTTAATATGTATTTTGCAGTACAGCTAAAACATAACATGACTACCCTCGAGACGATGGAAAATCGCAGAAAGTATAGTAAAAGCTAAAATTTAAACTTTGATAAAATTCGATATGAAAACAAATTTTGAATTCGGTAGATATTCTATAAAAATATTAATCGTGGCAACTCGAAAAATGTACTTAGTAAGTATATGTATCTATAAGTTATATTGGTGTTTAATAAAAAAATTTTCATCATTTTCGAATTATATTTTTTTTTTTTTTTTATAACCAATTTTATTTAGAAATTTGTTTTACAACTATATCAACCGTCTTCAGCAATTTAAACTGATTCACCCAACCTCTTTTCTTTCACTGAGAATCATTTTTTAAATATAAACAGATATTGGATAATTGGTTTCGAGTTTAAAAAACGAACACAGCAATATCGTGCACCTACCCCTGTATCCTATTTAACTTACAAGTATCGCCCTTTTCTTTTATTATTCGGTATCGTGTGCAAATGCTTTTTTTGGTAAAAGTAATGTTAATATTTGCTTATTAACTAACAATTAGAGGCATGTCTAGTTTTTCATTAAGTTTTTTTTCGAAATTTTTTTTAAATCAGTATAGGCACTAAAAAATTCAGAGATCTTGTAAACCTAATGGAGGCATACATAAAAACAACTTCCAATATTTGTTCGTGTATCGGAAATATCAATCTTTACAATATTATCATTAGTATAATATGTTTGAAATTTCCATAAACATTTTATTCGTACCATATACCAAATGCATTGAGTTCTAAATCACTTTTCTATTGGTCTATGAAAATGAAAATAAACTGTTTCGATGTTCTAAAAACTGAAAACAGGTGTAAAGTTTTGTCATAGATAAAGCACTGTTAATTAGGCATTGTGACTATTATAACTGTTATTAAAACTTAAAAACCACCTAACAATGTAACATTTATTAATGGCAATTTTAAAATATTTTCACTCAAAATCATTTAATTTTTTTAGATTAAGAAAGTTTATACATTTTTGTTGTCAGTATCGCATTATAAATTTTAATTAATTTAAATTAATGAAAAAAGAATAAGAGTTACGTTTAATACTCTAGTAATATCATGTAGAAAACAAAAATGTCATATTGTCGTTCACATGAAAAAATTCCAAGTATGCTACTAAGTCGTTTATCAAAATAGTTCCATATGCTTCATACAAAGAATTTTTCTTTTCCTTTTAAGTTAACTCGAATAAATGTCAATATTTGTATTTTAATATCACAGTATATTATACTACCGATCTTTATGGTCATGTATTCCATAATACGATCATTCAGGCTTACTTTCATCTATAAATATTTGAATTATAAAAGTCTAGTGTTGTACTTTTGTTGTAGTAATAATATATAAATAACTGTTACTTATATTGTATGTTCATTGTTCAGCGTTAGCTATTGAATCTATTCAAACAAATCAAATTGCATTTTTTACACATCATCGCACGATTAAACAACTGTGCCCTTGCGTTTTTCATATGTGTTATATTATTATCGCTCTTGTACATATAAAAGAAATATTTTTAATTTTTTTTTTTCATATGAATATTGATTGATTATTGAAATAAAAAACATTAACGCTATTTCGGTATATATAAAAACATAATTAGCTATTTCAGTCACAATTTATGACCATTTGCACAGAAGGCTGTTAATAATTGTATTCATAAGCTGAAAAAACCATTAAAAATTAATAGGATAAAATTAGTTATAAAATGCATTTATTCCAGAAATTCAATTTACTTCCAATGTAATGCAATATTTGATTAAAGAAGTCTATAATTTATTCATCCAAATAATTTATTCATTTTTCAGAGCTAATAAATCAATTTAGTATAAATTTTTTAATTAAAAATTAAAAGTACTTAGTAAAAATAATAATAATAATACCCTATAAGTCTCAAAAACATTGATTATCTTGTTAATTTTCTTTAATATTGTTAATTCAATTTATAAGACAAATTTTATATTTTAATATATATTATCTGTTGGGTTCATTTTTTTATTAATTTTATTTTGGTTGTAGGCATGACACATGTATATAAAATAGACATTTTCTTTTTTTTTGTTTGGTAAAATTCCAAATAATTGATTATGAGTTAAGTCATATACACATATAAAGATACATTTTCAGACGCAGCAAAACTCACATAATTTGGTATAAGTAAATATTTAATTATATTTTATGTAAATATTGAATGAAAAAAAAAAATGTTTTTTTTATATCTCCGAAAATTTATAAATACAATTTCCTATATGTGAACTTTGCCCATATGCGTTTTCTTAAATATAATTTTTCGGGATAGTCAAATTGCACTTATTACCTAAAAACAAATGATTGAATTGCACTTGAGTTGAAAAATGGTAATGATCAAACTACACTCGTTAAAAAAAATTCAAAATAAGGAGTTAAACCTTAAGGCGGGTTTCCAAAATAAACTTCATGTGTGCACAAAAATGGTTACAATAGTGATGTATAACGTTTGACATGGCTGAACATTTAACTCTAATATGTATACGTTATATAAGTGGAAATTCGTCATTATAAACGGTAAAAATATTATGAATCTTATGTTTACAAACGCTACTACATTTTTAATACCATTGTATTAATCCGTAAATTCCATTTAGATAACACAAGTAATTATTGTAATGAGTACTTCATCAAAAAGTTTAATTAATAATTTTCATAACTACATCCAAATATATTTGTATTTATTGATATTTTAACATAATTACCAATAAAATTATATTTATACTACAAAATAGATAATTATATTTTAATACCATATAATAAATGTGACTGACATGAGATCATCACCTACATGGTATAAGAAACAAATAAATATTTTAAAATATATTATTGTACCTATTATAAATTTTTTTATTTTAAAATTTGTAAATAAGTATTTATAATATACTAACATATAAATAATAGTATGTACAAAAATAAAAATCATTTTTAACTACGCCAATGATTAAAATCATTATCAGTTCTAAGAATTTAAGTGGGAAGGTAAATTAATGTTTTCTAAACGTTTAACCTCTTCAAATGCATAACACTTTTGTTGAAGTATCTTTTTTGAGCCCGAGTGTAGTTCGACCACTACCTGATTTTTATCTGAATGCAGTTAGATCATTACCTTTCTTTGATCAAAGTTCAATTCAACCATACCCTTATTTTTAATATTTTCTATGGATAAAAATTGATCTGAGATAAATATCGTAATTCAAAGCATTCATTCAACTATATAATATACATTAATGAAAGAAAATCGCACAACATTGCCGACATAGTGTAATTACAAAAAGCTAGACTATACAATTTTCAACAGTTATTTTTAACATCTTTTTAGATGGTTCGGGAACAAAATGAGCAATTTTAAAGATGCAATGTCGTCAAATAAATATACTAAAATCATTATTACTATTTCACTCCCTACGAATGGTTTTGGTTATTATAACCCACGAGATCGAACAATTTGTTTCTAAAACAAATGTAAACAGATTTTCTTTTACGCGTCGCGACAAGTGATATTATTCTACATTTATCACATAAAACGCAAACCGTATATTTAATATTATGTAAATGTTCTCTGGGTTTGAGTTCAAAAACATTTTAGGTCATCTGGGTAATAAAACCTGGGTTTTGCCCTCCGTACTCTATACGTACTTTGTAAATGCTCATTCGATTTTCAATCGTATACATATGCTACACTAAATTTATGCAGAATACAATTGTTACTTCCTTAAAAATAAAAAAATGTAAAGAAATCATAGTGTGTGAATAAATCGTATAAACGGCATATCCATCTCGCTTTTTCCGTGAAAATAAAATCGGTGGTAATAATCCATAACGTAATTTAATAAATTGATATGAATGTATAAAATACTTGTATATATTTTAGGTGATGTCAAAAGACAACAGAAGTGTCCAAGTGACAAGGCACTAGCTAGACGCCTAGACGTTGCTGTGATTGTTTGCATTCAACTTGATGAAAACAAATTTTCAATAACAGAAGCAACAACTAATTTGATAATTTTCGATTACAAAAAATCTGTTTTAATCAAGTTGAAGTTAACTGTCTCCACCACGTGTGTCTTGTCAACCTAGGACGACGCATCTGTATGTGTTTTTTTTTAAATTGTTTTCAAATATTTTTACATAATCACACAATCTATATATATATATATATATATATTGCACGAGTACAATATATGTATAAATTATTATAAAAGATATTAACGCATTGACAACTTGAGTTGGAGAGGCCACCCGCAGACGCCACACCTTAGGGCGTTATATTATTCATTTTATAAAACTAATCGTTAACTACGTTCTAGAAAACACATACAGTGACACATATATATATATTATTATTTTACTACTTGTGCACTCTATTATGGATACACTCGTAATACACTTGGCGCCGTATCAGCTACATAAGTCCAATAACATTGAATTACGTAGTTACGACTAACTCGATTTCATGAGGTTCATGGTTCATGCACACGTTTTCTTATAGCGCACAAATCGCTTAGGTCAGGTTAGTCGGGTTTTGTTTTCGTACCGACGGGTCGTAAGACGTTTCACATTTATTCAAAAAACCCTCGCAAAGATTGTAGGTCAATACTAATCTGTATGTTATATTACATTAAATGTGTCGTACAAAACGACTCGGTCAAGTATAGTTTGTATCAGGTGTGCTGCGCGTTTGTTTCCGTATGTGTCATAACTTACTCATAGTGTGTTTTCACGAGTGGTACAAGATACAAATAGGGTTTAGTTTTCATCACTGAATGTTAAAAACGCATATACATAATATAGAATGCACACCCCAAAACTAGATACTTATAATGATGCAGACAAACTTGAATCGAAATAATTAGATTTTTTCTGATATTCAATATCATATAGTTAGCATTCACAATGATTAATTTATATACGTGAATTGAATAAGGGCCTCGTTAAGACTGATATAGGTTATAAGGTTTAAGGTATTAAGGTTAAATATTAATACAATAATATATAATTATACTATAAGATCCTGGGTTTTATTGACTTTTACAGTTTTTTTTTTTTGTCTGGTAAAAATGTATTTTCATGTTTACAAATCAAAATATTTTATTTTTCATTTTTAAACCATTTCTTATTTTTTGTTGACCTTTTTGGAAATGTTAAGATAATTTTAAACTATATTTCGCAAGTAATAAAAATAAATTTACGTACAGCAGAATAGTTATCTTATTTTATACGATATTTATCCTTATCCAAACTACATGTAGTTACCTAACGTAATTGTATGATAAAAAATTTAAAAGATAAATAAATCTAAAACTGTGATTTTTTTTTTTTATACATTGCAATATTATTACGAAACAACGTTGAACGGTAAATAAGATTTATAGGCACATACCTAATACACATAGTAAATATAATATAAATAATGTTATGCGACAACAGGTAAAGAAGATTTGCTATTATAATCTTTTTACTGGAAGCCCTGCATTAAATCAATATAACCAACCGAATAAATTAAATTACCGCTATGGAACTTTTCACGTTTACTACAGCTTTAGAAAATGTTCAATATTTTCAAATTCAATTGCGCATGAATTTAAAATGGAACAATAGGAACATTAGTTTCGTCTATAGTTTTTCCGATCTATCCTATCTTACTATATTCTCGTTGCTATGTCTTACGTCTTACGAACACACATAATTAATTTCGAATAATATTTAAACATTTTAAATATATCTTATAGCATGTAAAATGCATTGTCTTTGTTGTGTATGTATTTGTTATCTAATGTCAAAAAAGTATTTGAGTTGTACGTGAATAACTGCTGTACACTTTCAATACCTTATGGAACCGTTCAAAAGTTGTAAATAATTCACAAGGATCTATACTACGAGGTTAGTATTTATTTTTGAATCACAATAATATAAAATATGTGATGAATAACGGACATGGAAATATGTTATAACAATATGTTGATAATTAGTAAATTTTTGTCCTTCAACGTTGTTGCTTACGTGATGAATATTTTAAAATTTTCGTTATTGGTGTTGAACGTAAATTATATAATATAAATAAACAAGGACATATAGTAGAAGTTATTTGAAATCTTTTGCCTGTCCATGATAATTAAAAAAAACTGTGTGAGTGTTACCAGGGAAGTTAAACTTCTTTTGAACGGTACACGTGAGCGAGTGAAAAAGGCATGGATAGACTGGGGTAATGAGGATAATAAAGAAAGAAAAGAAACAATGTAAATTATATTTTTTATATTTTTTTATTTTTTATGCTAATGCGGATTGATTATAATTTTGCTCGATCGGTATAGTAGTTATGATTGGCATATGAGGACTGAAATACGAAACGTACATTTGCGAATAATTTCGCAAATGATTAAAACTACCGAACGGATTGGCGGACAACGACGACAGCGAATTGGCACACTTGGTCCAAACTCGAGATTATTATTTCGGTTATATTATATTGTAAATTATAATCATTAGGTAAAATAAAAATACCTACTATTTTTTCTAAATCCAGTCGTACGTAGTACGTACAAAAATCCAAGTAACCATTATAATTTAATATATTAAAATAGTAACTACTTATTACTTAATAACAATATTATTATATTAACAATGGCTAAAAGCACACTGGATACGTGAACAACGCTTAATGACACAACCCATAGCTGTTTACAAAATACAGCTACGACAATCCGCGGCTGCGCACAACGATATGTCCGTGTTCGCGTTCATACGGCCGCCCGTTCGCTTTTTTTTCCTCACTACCCTGCGTAAAGAAGTTTAACTTCAAAAACAGAAATCAATTATATTTCATTTGTAACGATGATGGCTGATGATTGACATCATACATTACTCTTTAAGCATTATTATAATTTATGATACACCTAACCAGTGTGTGAAATAACAAAAAGTGCCAACTTGCGACGCATCCTGATGAATAACTGTTTTTCAGCCGCTTTGTGACAAATTTAAGAACAGATAAAAATATAATAGTGTTTAACCATCAATTTAGATTGATCAATCAGTAGTGACTTACCACCATATACAACAGAAGATTCTTGGCTTTTCAAAGCAGCATGTTCCGAGGTCCACGGACTGAAAAACTGGTGAAAGGTATTCAACGACAAAGCTCTGAGAACGGGGTGAACAAGCATATAAACGGCTGACATCCTAAAGGTCGTTAATAAGCAGATGATCTTAAATACACAGTTGCGTTTAATAAATAATAGCTACAAATGAATACATGGTTTTTTTATATTGTATATACAGGATTAGATTAGGTTAGGGCAATCATGTCCTACTTAAAATATCAACAGGCCAAATCTATTGCATATTTCTGTATGCAGGCTGACATCATCCTGTAGTATTAATGGAAATATACACACAGCCCCAATTTTCGTTGTGCTAAAATAATAAGTCTTAAATATTTAGTTGTAGCTTAAAAATTTTTTTTGCAGATTTAAACTGTATTATTATAATAAAAATACATTATAGATTAGGAATTTCTAAATGAATAACTATAGATTGATATAAACCACTTTTTTATATTTGAAAAATAATAATTATAATAATAATAATAATATCCATTTAATAAAATAAATAATAATATATAAAAAAACTAACATATGATATATTTCTTTTTTTCGTATTTCTCCATTATATTTAATGTTATATCAAAAATTGATACGTTCAGTAGGTATTAACTAAGAAAAATTTATTGGCAATTTTTAAAGTATAATTGTCAGCTTAAGAATTTTTTATTCTGTAATATTCATCATTTGTGGTTCTCTATTATTTTATTTTTAAAATTATATTACTAAAACTAGGTATTTTTTATTCATTTTGTATCTTTAAGCATCCCATGTAAAGAGCAGTTTATATAACAAATTTATTTTTTGTTTTTGCAAGCAAAAACGCGTACGGTTACCGACGGATTGCACAATGCTCATGATAATAAAAAACATAAAACGCTTTTGGTATGTGTGGATTATGTATTTATGTATTACACTCAAGAACCTCAATTGTGGCTCTGCGAACGGTTACCGTGTGTTTGTGCGCAGTATAACACTGTTCTTATGATTACAATAATTAATAATAATAACCATGATACTTCGCCTTTTCAAGACAGTATACTATACCAAACTTTATTTTTCTTTTTTTTTTTAATATCAATGATTATTTAGTTGGATACATAATGGCTTTTATTTAACTATAAATAGCTGCAGATATAATACCAACTAAGGTTTTTTTTTTTAATTTCATTTATCATTTTGGACCAAACCAAGAAATGACATTTTTCCAAACAACTAGGACCTAGGTAGATCATTAGATAATTGATTTAAGAGTGAAAAATATTAAAACAACAATAAAATTAAAATAATGCCAAAGTTTATGATTATTCATAATATGTTATTAATTTACTTCACTATTGAACAGTTTTTATAAAGATTATGACTATCAATTTTAATTTGATATATTTTTTTAATAAACTGTTATTATTCTTCTTATTATTATTATAATTGATGTTTTTTTTTTTTTTTTTAACTGCCTATGGCTTTTTTTTATTTAAACAACTAAAAGTCTTTATGAGTTTAATACATTGTGGATAGTACAATATGATATTTTATAAGTAATAGTAATTGTTATTATTATTATTACTTTTAGTGTATACAGAAGTTTGCATAAATAAGTTTATTTTTAAGAAATGTCAAACATGATGTTTGAAAAACATAATTTTAATTAGAGACCGTTGAATTATTAGATTGAAGTTCTAAATACACAAAATAAATGTTTGTGAAAATAACATTATGTATATGAACCAAAATAAAAAATTATTATTCCGAAAAAGTATAAGAACAATTTATTTATACATACCTATCTTACAAATTACAACTAATTTTTAACATTTCTAAGTTTTTGCTTTGATCAAGGAAATTCTTTATTATAAATTAATTTTAGACTTAACATTTAAAAATATTCATTAAAAGCTAAAAAATACGGCTATTTCTTTATCCCAGGTATGTCAGATATGCGAGTCGTAACCAACTTTTTTCTGGCCCATGGCTACCAATATTAATGGATAATTGGTAAAAAAATGTATT
This sequence comes from Chaitophorus viminalis, assembly GCA_025469195.1. Classification (NCBI taxonomy): domain Eukaryota; kingdom Metazoa; phylum Arthropoda; class Insecta; order Hemiptera; family Aphididae; genus Chaitophorus; species Chaitophorus viminalis. The sequence goes on along the minus strand of JAIPRK010000346.1, from coordinate 32,460 downwards.
AAATTTTCTTTCGTGACATTACTATATTACAAAAATTATATACTTTTATTAATATAATAATATATTTAATACTTAAACATGTCACTATCATAAAAAGAAAACGAATGGTGATCATTTCCAAAAATATAGGAATTATCTTAAGTTGGTATTCTGAAATATATTTTAAAATGATTTCTTTAATTTTTAAAATTATAATTTATGTATAAAATTTATATAAATTAAACCGTAGCTATATGAATAACTTTCATTGTTCCTGTTGTGTTTGTGGTGAATAAAATTAAAAGGTTTAAATAGAAAATCCTTTTTTTATATACACTTTTTTGTTTGGCCTGCTTTCAAAAATATGTAATATATAGCAGGGAGGTATAGTGTTTTTGAAATGACTATCACACGGGCTTGTGTAATCACACTGTTTTCAAAATTATTGACATATACTCAATATTATATTCCATTTTAATAACAATGGAACTTAAAGGCTTTTTAAGCTAGCATTTCCCGGAACGCCTGATTTCATTACGTGATGATATGGAGTGGCATCCTTGATTATCAGATCTATTCCCTACTTTTTATAGGACTACCTAAAATCTTATGTTACATAAATAAACTACGTACTCTTGAATCTCTTTCCGAAAAGATAACGCAAGAAATTCAGAGAATTCCGTTTACTATGCTTGGGTGATGTATGGAAAATGTCGGCACCCATCTACGGTGTATAACAGTACATCGACAAAAATGATCATCACATCACCACTTGGTCATTTCAAAAACATCATACCTCTTTACCAGACCCTGTACTTGACCCTATTGATACTTGACATACTTACTCTAATCTAAGCTAACCCTGCAGTATATAAAATTTACATAACCATATATTTTAATTGTTTGTATGTATTATTTATTAAACGCAGCTATGTATATAAATTCACCTACCTGTCAATGATCTTTAGGATATCCGTCGCATATATGCTCATTCACCTGCTCACAGACCTTCGTCGATGAACACTTCGTCTCAGTTTGCCACTCCATGGACCTCAAAACATGTTTCTTTGAAAAGCCATGACTCTTCCCTAGTATGTAGTGGTAGACCGCTACTGCTTGGTCAATCCACATTTGATGGTCAAACATTAATAAAATAAATAGATAAATTATAATTAATAGTCAAACACTTCTATTATATTTGTATCCTTACGTACTTGTCTTTTTTATGAACCGTCTACAAAACCGTTATTCATCAGAATGCTTCGTAAAAGTCGGCTCATATAAGGTGAATTATATTGCTTAAAGAGTAACGAATTGCTTTTATAATATTTAAAAAAGTCCAAATGTAATAAAAAAAATTTAAAAGTTAAATAAATATAAATTTAATTGAAACGTAAATAAAAATCGATATTAAATATTTTGCTCTGTCGTCGAACCTAGAAAAAAAGTATAATTTTTTTATCATGCAATAAAAGTGAATTATTATTTAGCTATATAAGGTTCAAATATGAATTTAAAATTTAAAACTAACATACTCAATGGTAAAATATGAAATATTTAATTTAAGCTCTAAATATGAAATAAAAATATCATTGATAGTGCAAAAATAAAATATTCTACTTGAAGAATCCGTTACATGAAATATTAATAAAAATATTCATAAAAGATGAATTATTGTCAAAGATCAACCACATAAATATGCACTTTGCATTTAAATGTTGACCCTAATGGTATTTATTTTATTTTGGAAAACATACGATAAACATTAATGTAGGTATTTAATAACTCACATTTGTCGATGCACAGACTGACCAGCCGTCAAATCTAGATACCTCATACAATAATCTCAATTCTAGATGAATACATAATCCTATCCATAAAATATAAATATTATATAAGTTATTTAATACGCAGCGATTTGATTATGTATTATACCAAGTATAAAATAATATTATAATATTTATTATAAAATGTATACAACATTGAATTATAATTACTGCGTTCAACTGCTTGGGTATCTGTAAAATAAATTATAACAAATTTTAACTATGACACGTATGGACGAATAATAGTTATACGAGGAACATTAGATATAGAATATTTGTAGTTATATATCTATGACAATACTACCTTCAAATGTTGAAGTTCGACGGCTACAACGTTGACGCCGCCACACATTGATCTGAAACGTTATTTTGCCATAGATAATAAAAATAATTTTACCATCTATAAATGTATCATTTCACACCACCACAACTTAATAATTTAAACATCTGTGTTAATACTTTTTCTTTTTAATGAAATAACTATTAATACTTTATAGAGAATACTAAAAATACAACCACGCAAATAAAAAATTACCTGAGCTGTATAACATAACTTTTTGATAAGATTTTTCACTGACCAATAACGTAACAAGGATTTTCAAGGGGGTCTGAATATTTTTTTCTGTATTATTGGTTCAAATTTTGGAGGTTCAACCAGAACAATGTTTTAAAGTTATTGCATTTATATAGATTTTATATTTTAATATAATTAGAAAATTAAAAAAATAAAACATGTATATTGATATAAAAATACTTAATAACTACGTATAAAAATAAAATCATAAAATCATCTATGAACCATGTATTCCGTGACTTACTGGTTACAGGAACAATATGGCATCACAAATTAGAAAGTATGCGGACTTTAATTTGGAGCTAATTCGGTATACAGCCTCAAGGTTCTTAAAATCATTCTTCTGATCACTCATACCGGAGGACCTCATCAAAATATGTCTATATATTTTGAAATATTCATTATACTAAGTAAATTAATATTAATGTTCATAGTAAAATAAATTTGTCTCTCGGTTTTTTTGTATACATAAATTTTATTTAAGTAGTTTATCGTTAAATTTAAAGATCATCATAAACCATTATTATTATGTACAACTATAATATATGGTTAACAATTACGGTAAATAGCTCCGAGCTACAAATAATAAATTGTCCTTTGGCCACTGGTTCACATGTATATAAATACCGCTCAACACTCAATAATGTTATGTCAAACTTAATAACCAATATTGTGTTGCATTGTAATTCAACTACACACGTGTGCTTTATAACCATGTTTTACACATTGTATAAAATTGCCGTTGGAGACATATTATACAGCTGGAAAGCACAGGAAACACAAACCTATGCCTGGGGCGGCATTTTCTTAGAGTTTTTATGAATATTAACTAATTACAAAGTGTAGGTAATATAAAAATAAATAATATCAAAATCTATTACAAAATATTAACATACCCATGATACCCGAAGGATATGTACTCGGTAGGTACCTTGTCCAGTGACGTGCCGTCCGCACGCACGTTATCATCACACTGCGCACGCAATTATTATCATTTATCACTATCAGTACGATTAATTTTTAATTATGTTCTCGTGTTAGCACAATATATGCGTCCGTCCGTCATGTCTCACGTCAAATCCCATGATTTATCTATGCGAAATTTATCTTCTTCCTTGTTGGCCAAACTAGGTGCAAATTTAAAGAAAAGTTAGACTTTTGTGTCACCAAATCGTTTTTCTTCCCTTCCCATGGACGGCGATCTCCCCGAGATTTATGATATCGTGCACAACATCAACCCACTGCGCTACTATCAAACTAACTCGATGATGTTGAAAACGAGCCTACGAATATAATGCCATCTCCAATATACATAAGTTATGTTATTAATTACTCCGCGTTGAAAACCGAGTTAATTTCTCTGGTGGGTTCCGAAAGTTTACGGCTACCGTCAAGGGTATCTTCCTAATTGTCAATACTCGGAATCGTATCGATCACCATAAAATCTTCAATTATTGCAATAACTTTTTAGATTTATCAGCCCATATATATATATATATATATATATATATAGCCTTTCCGTCAAACCCGCCCAATCAGAGTGTTAATTTATCCGCCACCTACATCATATTATTCCCGCAGCAGATATCGTTACGGCTCTTTAGGGTTTGTGTTTCTCCGTCGTAAGCGTACAAAATGTCCGCCATAAAGTTAACGAAGAACCTACCACTTTTTACTGTCGTATTTGATCCAAACGAATTCAATTAGAACATTTATCAACTTTCTTCCCTCTTAAACTCCAAAATAGTGGTTGAAAAACCGCTCCGTGCCCGTTTCCCACCTCAATGCAAACAGTGTCAGCGATACGGTCACAGGGCCACACACGCTCTTATTAACCACCAAGTGATGTCAAATGCAGCAACGATCTCACCGAGGACTGCGATAAGTCATCAACACTACTTGCGAAGTGTGTTCTTTGTTCATGTGTACATAACGCTAATTACAATGGCTGTCCTTTTTTAAGAAAAAAAAAATGTCGAACAATTCTCATGAAAAAGATCACCCTAATATCGTATCATTTTCATCATCATCAACAGCGCCTACAAATGTATTTCCAGTCTAAGCCTTTGCGCTCGCACCAAAAATAATGATAATTTATGAAATATCAATGCAAAGTCGTACGCAGGACCTACTATGGGAAATTCAAATATTCTGGAATCCGACCTTATCTCAAATGTTATATCACAGTTCGTTACACAACTAAACTCTCTTATTGCCCCATTAATTTCATTTTAATCTACAAAGGTGCTTATGTTTGCATAGCATATTGTATATTATTTATTCCTTATTTAATATTTATATTATAATTGTTCGTTTATATTGGTATATTAATAAATTGTATGATAAATAATAATATTAATGATAAAAATTGTTATTTGTTTCATTATAATATTACATGCGATACATTACTTTTCTTATAATACAGCAGTATGCTAGTGTACCTATTCAATGTTATTTATGTTTTTCGATGACTGAAAGTGTGTATTATTATTCTTGAGTTTCATATATAATATCTGGAATTCTCGATAATTGTTAACGCTATTCATGCAGGACTTACGCATATTGGCCTATAAAATGACGAATCCTGAATATAGCCTTTTTATCAGACTATTATTTTGTGTGAATTTATAATATTGGTAATTGGGATGGTGAATTGAACAGATGTGTCATTCTGTTATTATAATTTTTTTGTATCGCACAAAGCATATTTTTTGATGAATTCCAATTGACAGCCAATAATAACGCTAACGGATGTTTTGTCACCGCATAACTTCAATATGTCACAGGATCAAAGTGTAAGGAATAGTCAATAGCAAATACACATATATATATTTATATTAAAAAATACAATATTTTTTAACTCTTACGCATACATTTCGCATCCTTTAGAATTGCAGTTTTCACTTGGTGATTTGCTTTTACACAAAATATTTTTTCTGCAAATCCAGGTATACGTAGGTGATATAATCTTTACTCATACTCGTACACATGTTATATAATCTTTCTTTCTGGATTGTCGTTAACAATAATAATATTATTATGTACTTTACAGATGTATGCAGTACTTTGTGTGATTTCACAATACCAAGAATTAATGGCAGGAAGAGGTACAGCGCGATTCGAACGAACTTTAAAGGTAAACACCCGAAGCCTATAAATACTTTTCAAAAGTTTATAATTACTTACAAATGATACTTTGGGGTAAAATCTGTAGCTAGTTAAATGTGCAGTTTAATTAAGTACGTCTGTCATATATTAAGTTGATGGATTTAAAAATGTAAAGTAAATGAACTTTTATAATGTTCAAAACTTTTTTTGTGTACATATTTAATTAATTTTTTTTTACATTTAATCATTTTCTTATTCTGTAGTATCTTTCATAACTATGCTATTGTGTATGGATCCCGGTTTTTAATTAAGTGAGATATATTTTTACAACATTACATAAGCACGTACACGAAAAATATTTTGAAATGATTCATCAAAAAAATATGTAATATTATATTTATATTGTTACGCTAAAAAAGAAAAATATTTTCCAAAAGTTTTTAACGCTTTTTTCTAACGATCCTAACATAACACCTAAAGATTAAAAGTTTTAATATTTTACTAATTTTCAATTAAAATAATTAAAATATAAATTGGTGTTTAAAATCAAACATATAGGTACTGCACTTACTAAATTACTTAGCATTTTGGTTTTTAACTCATTGTGGACATATTGTCTACGGAAATATAAAATAAATACATTTTTAGAATAACAGGTAAACAATAGCCATGGCTCAACTTTATGTGTGTGATGATTAAAGTCTTTGTATGCAATAAAATATCATTTGTATGAGATTTAAATATAAATTATAAGAAAAAAATTTAAGGTGGGCTTTTTTTTTAAATTATATACTTCAAAAACAAACTTAATTCATCAAATTCAATAAACAAAAACGATTGGAGATGTTGGATTGCAATTTTTGCTGACTTCTACTGCAGTTTTAGACATTAATCAATACACCTAACTCAATTAAAAATATAAATAACTACTCTATCTAAAATCAAATGCTCGTAATAATAAAAATAAAAAATAAAGAACTAGAAACTCGCTGTAACTTTTTTAGATGGTACATATAATAATATATAGTATATTACATAACAGTAACTCAAACGAAAAATCCATTTGGGTATTAATGGAGTTGCAATAGTGAACAGTTACGACTATATCATTTATATTGTATTAAAAACTTTATTTCGACGTGCGTATAAACTAGAAAATGGTTCCTAAGTAATTTATTCAAAATCGATTACGTTATTGGAACAAAGACATCGCTGCCCCTTATGGCCGTATTATTCTGTATTTTTGGTCTGCTGCAAAAAGTCTGTTGTGCAATTTGTTCTTCGTGTAATGCCAATAAATCGTGAAATTGCAATGGCTGTCTGGTACCCACCATAACCGGTATATACAATATTAATTATTTACAGATACGTATTTCTTTCATTAAATAAAAAAACAACCATCAGAACGAATAATAATACTGTTCTAGAATGTATATGTGTTAAATAAAAGGTAGATGATGCTATTATGATATTTCAACGATGCGCAGGGCCGCAGTATACTAGGTGCTATTGGAGCATTTGCACCATTTCCAGGCGGCAAATTTTGAGAGCGACAAAATTTGCACCACCAGTATAATAAATTATAATATGTTAAAATATATATATTTTTTTTAACAGTTCAGTTACTATAAACATTTTTGAAAAAAATTTGTAAATTGAAATTGAAAATTAGAGGATATATTAAAACGTATTGAAAATAGGAATCGAATATCGTACATTGGATAATGACACATATATTAGAACGAAACCTGCATGTTAATAACTATTGACAATAGATAATAATCGAATCAAACATAAAAATAATTACTTGCAATAATTACAATTGTAATTTTTACATTTTATTTGTTGAATATATATGATTTAAAATGAAAAAAAAAATGTGAAAGAATTCCCCGGCACTACCAGTTTTTGTTTAATATTTTAATAAAATAGTTATAGATAACATCAAGAAGGTAGCTAATTCACGTTGCAATCAAAATGAATGAATTTAATGTAAAAATTATAAGTTTTATGTTATTTTAAAATGTAATGTTTATGTATGAAAGAATTATTTCTAATTTAAATTGTTTAAATGTTTTTTAAAGATATCAAAAATTATTTTATTATTACTTATTTCTAGTTGTAAAATAAAAAAATTTAAAAGATTTAAAAAATTAGATGTTGAAAAAACATAAATACAATTGTAATTATTATATTTATAGTTGAATATATATGTTTTAAATTACGAAAAAAAATTGTGCAGGGGTTCCCCGGCACCGAAGGTTTTGATTAAAGTTTTACTAAGAGGATTAAATTAATTAACAAGAGGGCAGCTAATATAAATTATAAATAGAATAAATATAATATAATGTAATAATATAGATTTTTTTTTGAAATACAAAAAAAAAATTGTGCAGGGGTCCCCCGGCCACCGCAGGTTTTGATTATTATTTTGCTATGAAGGTACTTTTTTTATTTAGATAAATTATTTTAAATTGTATGAATGATTTGATTAAAGTTATTTGAAAAAAGTGAAAAAATAAATAATTAATTAACGTTTAAAACTAGTAATATAATATTCTATCCCTTTAACGAAAATAATATTAAAAAATAACTTAAATTGATCATCGTCCATTCAGTTTTAACAATGATTGTTTATTAGCACTATATATTACTGTTTGATCTATAATATGTTGAAGGTGTGATATGACAAGCTGACGAAAAAATGCAGAAACTGCATAACAAAAGC